>WBMZ01002659.1:63085-168085 GCA_013400975.1 Atrichornis clamosus | reverse complement strand
TAAAACACAGTATTTTTGGATTCACAGTCAATCAATCACATTCAGTGTCAGCTGTCCTCAGACTTCTCGGGTTGTCTATTAAAAATGATGAGATCAAAATAAATGGAGTGATTTCCTAAGCTCTCCAAGAGTTTAAATTACTACTTTCTGTCCTGCTTGCATCTCTAGAAATGTAACTAGTACTTCTGATCGGCTGCTCTGTGATAGTCATGCGTTCTAGTGCAGAGAGGTGTTACCAGCATCATCAGATCATGAACTTTATTTTTGTCTCTTCCTATCCTCATAAGCATAGATACCTGCATGCCACCAGTTTCTTTGTGTGCTCAGTCCCATTTGAAAGGGAGGGGAGCAAGCCTTTACACTTAAGGTAAACTCTTACGTGTCATGCAGTAGTAGCTCAGTTCCCCATCAGAGATGACTCAAGTGCCTTAAAGAGGTGTATAACTCAGAAAAGGCAATAGTGAGTTTTTAATTTTTATATCATTCGGAATCTTTTAAAACCCTTGTCCAAACAGAAGAAAACCCATACAAAAAGTGAAAGCTTTTAACGTAAGTGAAGATACTCCCTTTCTTCAAAAAATATTCCCTTGGTGTGTCTCTCTTCTAAAAGTTGACATTTTCTTTGATATTCAGTCTTGAGGAAAAGGAAAATAAAAAGATGGGGTGCTCAGAACTAACTTTGAAAAGTGAGGAGGATGAAGTTTCTGATCTGACTGTTAACTCCAGACTGGTCACATGTTCAAAACAGAAGGAAACAATCTATTTGAATGAGAAAATTATAGACAATTAAAAGGTACCCACAGATTGCTGAAATAAATGGAACGAATCTCAATGACTTCAGCAGACTTTAAAGTATTTCTCAGGTACCAAATTGTACTTGAACCCTTACAGATCTGTTTTGTCAAAAAGCATGAATGATCTAATTGTCTGTGTGTCAAAAAAACCCACTTTCTCCAGTGGTCATTTGCAGAAATCCCAAAAGGAAACTTCTCCTGAACAAAAGCTTCCAGTTTCTGCTATGATTGCCCATTACTAGGGTGATATATTTGTAGGCTCGTAGAATTTCCTGTTGACAGCAGGGCATAGCTATGTGTGACTTTGTGTGAGAATTAAAGGGAAACTGGGAGCAGTACAAAAGCAGATTTCCTCCTTATCCTCACCACTATTTGTGCACAGCTATAAGGGAAATCTTTATACTGTTCAACATTTATACTGGCCCCAACATTTCTACCATCTTGAGAATGAAGCTGACCCACGAGAATGGGCTTTCCATTTTTTCAGGTTGTTCTTAATGCTATTCAAGTCCACTTGAAATAAAAAGAAAAAAGTAAAAAGTAAAAAGAAAAAAGAAAAAAAGAAAAAAATCAATCATCTCCCTGCTGCTGATTTCCTAGAATATACTGAGGAAAACACCTTTGTGCCAAGACTGTACAAGTCTGTGCATCTCACAAACTATATTGCACATATCCTTTCCTTTGCCTAGCTGGAAGAGGATCGATATCACATATATACAGGCTATATTATTGTGAGGCTTTTCTTCTGAAGTGCTTTGTGTTCTGAGTCAAGAGCAGAAATAATGGGAGAGTCCATGCTTGCCCGTCAGTTTGCTGTGAAGAACATAGTCTATCCAAAGGCAGCATCTAAAAGACGTGAATGGAGTCATCATATAAAGAGAGGTCAGGACTGGAGGAAGAATACCAGGTAGTACTGCAAAAGACCTGTAGGGAGGAAGACGTTTAATTAAGATGTTATTCAGGCTGACCAGAGTGAATTTTCTAAGAGGATCAAGTGTTTAACTTAGCTCAGATCAGGTTTTGAATCAATGTTTGTGAAATTCTTATTTCATGTGAGGTGGTTCAAACAACTCAACATCTCTGAAATTTAGTTGTTTTTTTCTTGTTAAGAACCAGTGGTGCTCAGTTAAGGAAAACTAGTTTGAAAGCAAACCGTATAGAAATGGAAGTACACTCTTCCACTGTATTTCCTTTCCAAAGGAAAAGTTGAAACTTTTTATAGCAAATGAATAGTGAGAAAAACCAGTATATACCCCTTAGCATTTCTAATTCTCCTTAATCTCTCTCATCCTATCATACTTGCTTTTTCACTGCTCATATGATATTAAAAATTTTTCAGCATCCACCCATACCAACTGATGAAGTTCCTATTGAACTACTCCCATTTATTCAGTTACATTTTCATATTTATTCAGAATTTCCCTGGCTCACACATCTCTTCCTATGATATCACAATGGTTTTATCACCCCTCTATCTAGGCACATGTCTTGTTGTTCATTCTTAAAACTCACAGGCTTTATTCCCTGTCCTCAAATACATTTAACCCTCAGGCCCAAAGTCTGTCTGTAAGCCAGTGTTTCCACATTACTATTATAAGAAGTTTTTCCCTAGAATAATGAAACTATCTAGTGAATGAAAAGTCGTAACAACACACCTAAAACTATGGATTTCAATGTGAGAACTGAAGACTTCACCTCTCAGCTTACTGAGGTTTCACTTATATTAGTCTCTCCCAAAACACTATCCCTTTTTTAACATTAATATTCAGAAAGAAGGAGCATTTTGTTTATCAATTCTATCAAGCAAGTCTTAATTGGAAGCTCTTAACAGAATTTGGGGTGACTTAATATGGGAAGCAGTGTAATACTATGAACAATTACCACTCTAAATCAGAGGGAAATTATGAGCTTGAATTTATTAAATGTTATGAGATTCTAAGACATTGCAATAATAGTCTCATATATAATATGTCTAAAAAGATGGACCTGAGGTCATTTCGGAAATGTTACATTCCTTTTCAAAACTCATGACGAGGAAAGAAGGGAGAATAATTGTCTTATGCCAACAGCTAGTATTGTAAGCACTATGGCAGAAGTCTTAAAAAAGCAGGTTAAAAAATTTTATCTTTTCCATTGAACTTTTCTGGATGTAAAAAATAAATTTAAATACTTTTCTGGAACTGGATTTATAGAATCATAGAATCATTGAGGTCGGAAAAGACCTCCAAGATCATTGAATATCACCTTGTCAACTAAACCATAACATTAAGTGCCACATCCAGTCATTTCTTCAACACCTCCAGGGATGGTGACTCCTTCCTGGGCAGCCTGTTTCAATATTTAAGCACCCTTCCAGGGAAAAAATTCTTCCTGCTGTCCAACCTGAACCTGCCTGGCACAGCTTAAGACTATGTCCTCTTGTCCTGTTGCTGTTTGCCTGGGAGAAAAGGTTGAATCCCACCTGGCTATAGACTCCTTTCAGGGACTTGTAGAGAGTGGTAAGGTCTCCCCTGAGCCTCCTTTTCTCCAGGCTGAACAACAACATCTCCCTCAGCTGCTGCTCATAATACTTGCTCTCTAAACCCTTTGCCAGCTCCATTGCCCATTATCTGAAAAGTTAGTCAAATACGGCACCCATCTCAAGCTTTGAAACTAATTGTTTCTAACTAATTAACTACTTGTTTCTAATTAATAACTGGAAGGGAATAATCGTAAGGGAAATAAAAAGAACAGAGAGACAAAATAAAAGTAGAAGAAAAAAATGAAAATTAAAAAATTAAAATATTTTTGTCTGCCTTTCTCTGTTTTATTTTGAATGAGAAATAACCTGAAATTTCAATACAATTGTTCATCAAAGTACAACATGTCTGATTTGGACATTCTAGGATTTGGTTTTCCCGTTCTCAATGCAACAACCTTCTATCTTGGTGCAGCCTCTAGGTGCAACAGTAAAAATGAATAAAAAGTGCAAAAAACAAGTTTTAGGAAAAGAAAGAGAAAGGACTGGGGAACAGCCAGAAAAGCAACACTTGCTTAAGGGATTAGCTTTATATAATTCTGTCAAGTCAATTGCATAAAACTTTCTGGTTGATAATTTTTATATCCAAGCCACACATTTCTTTCCTCCGAGCAGTCAGTCACCAGGTCATACGAACAGAAAGTTCTTTTCAGTGGCAACTCTTTAATTAATCAACTGCATATTAACCATCCTCAGAAACAACATTACATACCAAATGGATGACATGAAAAATATGTATTGGGGAGAACTACTCCAATGGCATCATAAAGAAAAATAGTAAAATAAAAACTAATAAGTTTCAGTCTGTTTAGGGAACAGCTATGCTTTCTTTGAGGGCCAGCTGCCCCTGTCAAACACCCTTTGTTGTATGCTCATCTCTTCCACTCAGGGTGTCAGCACATAAATAAACCCTGAATCCTCTCAACACACACAAAGTTTTTCCTTTATTAGAGGTGCCTAAGGATATTTTCTATTGGTCTTCAATGTTTATCGATACAAACAGTTTGGGACTCACAAGAATTTCTACACTGGATCATTCCCTGCTTACTCTGCTGAATGAGAAGCTTGATTATATTAAAAAAATGCATTTCAAGAAACAACAGTAATGGAATGTGTTTCCTGAATACACTTGAACTATAATATTAACCACCATTTCTTTCTGGCTGAGTGATTGGTACCACAAGGCTAGATGTTGCAACACATTATTTCTCCAAGTCTGGCCTCGATGTGCAGCCCAGATTGCTGTGTGAGGTACTCAGGTGCCTTATGCTGGACACAGGGATAATTAGGTATACCATATGCCCTTACCCTCTTTTGATAGGATCTAGAATTATAGCTGCTCTGATCTGATGCTGCATGAGTCCCTGTGCTGGGAAGGAGTGGCACCAACTCAGCTAAAAGGTGAAATGCTGCAAACAGGGGTGTCTCTCAGGACCAGGATATTTGGGTATCACCTGTCCTTACTTGGAATTTGCAACCCAAAAGCCTTGCCTGGTATTAGGCCTGGATGCACAGTAATGGAGAAGTGATTCAGTAGATTGAAAGTTCAGGAGGCTCAAATTCTATGTAGCAAACAGGTTTGAGATTTCACAATATTTGATAGAAGTGTGTGAAACCCAACTATGTCTCCTTTTCTGTTTCCTTACACGGATTCTGCACCACATAATTCAATAATCTACAGCCCAAACAACTCTAGAGTCATCACTAAATTTTCACAGGTTATACAGTTCATTTCAGAATCTGGCCCTTGGTCGTATCTATGGAAGAAGTTAATTTCTGCCATTTTTAATGAATTACAGATGAGCAATAATTTTAGAAGCCTCTCATTAAATAACAGGAAAATATAATTTCCAATAAAGGGAGATAGCAATTAACTGTGGGACTGTTGGGATGGAACATACTGAACAGGAAATTTTGATTACAGAGTCAGTAACTTCTGGTGGCCTCTGCCAATCAGTCAAACAGCTTCTGCAGATATGTCACCATCACTAACATCTCATAAGATCAAAGGGATCTGGTGACTTACACTACAGCTTCCACAACCGCATCTGCACTGTTTACCCATCCAGGTTTTCATCTGCTGAAAAGCAGATGTAACTGGCACTCAGTCTGGAAAATGCAGAGAGAAGCGGAAGGAAAAAATCTTCCAGGAATGGAACAAAACCGAACTGAGGACAACATACCTTTCAACAGAGTCCAGTGTCTTTGCCCTGAGAGCCTTAACTGAGTGAAACCCAGGAGAACCTGGCCACAACACATTCTGTCCTCTAACATGCACCTTTCTGCTGTAAAGTGATTTAGAACATGTCCAGCACTGTAGTTAAAGGTAAATGTCAGTAAACAAAGATTAATTTGGACAAGAGACAGTGTGACTACTTTCCAGGGTGGCCTCAAGCACAAAACGTGAGTTTGCCAATTGTTGCCAATCAATACTGTTTATTTTTCTGATCTTTGTCCCTGTCTTAACCATGGGGAAAACAAACCAGGAGACCACTGTCAAAGTGGCAAAAGTTTGGATAAAAAACCGATATTGTTGTTTATGCTATGCTGTTTTGGGTTAACCCTGGTAGACAATTAAGCACCACACAGCTGCTAACCCTCTTCACCCACCCCCTACCACCAGTAGAGAAGAGAAATGAAAGGGTAAAACTCATTAGTTGAGATAAAAATAGTTTCATAAACAAAGGGGTAGTGGAAGAGAAAAAGAAAATAGAAAAAAAACAAAACAAGTGATACAAAGGCAATTACTCACCATCTTTCAAGCAGTAGTCTGATGCCCTGCCAGTTCCCAAGCAAAAGATGGCTTAACCTACATAAATCCACCTCCTCTCACTTTTTATTGCTGAGCATGGCATTGTGTGAGCATGGCATGTGGCACGGAATACCTCTTTGGTTAGTTTGGGTCATCTGCCCAGTTGTGTCCCCTTCCAGCCTTTGGCTCACCCAGTTTATTCACTGAGTGGGGGCAGAGTGTGAAACAGAGAAGACTTTGACACTTGCAGACACTGTTCTGCAATAGTTAAAAGATTAATATTTGGTCAGAAATTCAAAACATGGTACCATACAACCTGCTATGAGGAAATTTAGCGTTGTTCCAGGTAAAACCAGTGCACATGTAAAATGCAATAAAGTTCTCCCTAGGGCACTCTGGATCTCATCATTCAGGAAAGCAACAGAAGACATGCACTGAGGAAGAGCCTGCCTAAAAATCCTAGGAGTTTCTGTAGCAGGTGATACCAGGGCCCTTACAAGAAAAGTATCTGCACTTCTGAAAATAAGCACTTGAAGTGATCCTCTCTGTTGAGTGTCACCAACACAGGCTTCATTCAGTGGTGAGTTTTCTGGAAAAAGTCTAGAGCCATTTCACATACCCTAAGGTATCCAAGATATCTGTGTGGATTCACTAAATGTGGAATGGTGTATAGGAGACATGAGCCCTTCTTAATCTTTAGCTGGTACTCAGGCACCGGATGCAATCCCAAATACCTGCATGGGAATCCTACTCTATGAGAGCAAATGCATTCATTGACAGAGGTCCAAATCCTGTCCTAGTAAATGCACTCTGTGCCACACCCCAAGCAATGGATATACTTATATTTTCAGCTGCCATGGTGAATAGCCACCATGTTGCTTATAATCAGCTCTGAAGGTGCTCCTGCAGAGAGTCAATGGCAAGGGGAGGGGCCTTTTAGCCTGAGGAGCCTGATGGAGGCTTCTTTATGCAAGATTGAAGCTCTCAACCATGTGTCTGCTACCAGATGCTCTGTGCCTATCTATATTAAGCCAGATTTTACATCAGATTTGTCTTCCAGGCAAATGCTTTTTTTCCAGGTGGAGATGTGTAATTCCTCCCAGGTGATTTGCATGCTCAAAACCTCAGATTTTTGCAGGCATGGCTTTCTCTATGGTATAAACTATAAGACAGAGGCACTTCAATAAATATGTAACAGTCACTAAGGTGGAATGTCTCTGTTTTATCCAAAGACTCCAACCAGGGAGTGGATAAGTGAATTTTGTCTTAATGTCATTTTATAAACTGCTTGTGGTTAGGAGAAGAAAGCACTTTAGCACAGGACTACTTAGGAAATTACTTTTATTGATATATTTAGCATAATTACTGTGTATCAAGAGATCTTTAATATCTTTTATTCCTTTTAAAAGCGCCTACTGGCCTTTCAGCGAATATATTTTTGTTACACTATTTAGGCATGAAAAATGCCAATATATACTCTAAGCCCTATTAACTGATGGTAATAAAAGTGAAAATGTCTAACAAGCCAGTTACTGACTTCTGTCAGCAAATTTCCTCATGTGTTATGTAATCATGTCTATTTGTCTTTGAATTGGGATTCCAAGTGTGAACAGTACCCTGTTGGGGGCCACATTCATTGGGAATTATACATAAATATAGAAATAATCTAGCCCAACTCCCCTGCAATGGGTAGGGACTTCTTTCACTAGACCAGACTGCTCAAAGGCTCATCCAGCCTCACTTTGAATACTTCTAGGTATGCAGCATTCAGAACTTCTCTGGACAACTGTGCCAGAGTCTCACCACTCTCATAATAAAAAATATTTTCCTTATGTCCAGTCTAATTCTGCCCTCTTTCAGTTTAGAAATGATTGCCTGTTGTCCTGTCACTACAGGCCTTAGTAAAAAGTATCTCTCCATCTTTCTTATGATTTCCCTTTAAATATTGAAAGGCCATAATAAGGTCTCCCTGGAGCCTTGTCCTCTCCAGGCTGAACAATCCCAACTCTCTCATCCTTTGTGTTACATTCCTTTGATCATCTTCACGGCCCTTCCCTGGACCTGCTCTAACAGCTCCATGTCTGTTGTGCTGAGGGCCCCAGACCTGGATGCAGCACTCCAGGTGGGGTCTCATGAGAGCAGAGTAGAGAAGGAGAATCACCTCCCTCATCCCCCTGGCCAAGCTTTTTTTTTTTAATGCAGTCCAGGATACCGTTGCCTTTGGGGCTATAAGTGCACATTGCTGGCTCATGCCCAACTTTTCATCCACCAGTATTCCCAAGTTCTTCTCTGCAAGGCTGCTCTTGATCCATTCATTCCTCAGTCTGTATTGTTATTGGGGATTGTCATAACCAAGGTACAGGACCTTGAACCTGGCCTCATTGAACTTTAGAGGTTCCAATGGGCCCACTTCTCTAGCTTATCCAAGTCCCTCAAGATGACATCACACCCTTCCAACACACCACTCAGATTGGTGTCATACGCAGATTTGCTGAGAGTTAATTCAATCCCGCATGTTGTTGATGAAAACATTAAATAGTATTTGTGTCAGTATGGACTCCTGGGAGCCACCATTCATTACTGTGTTCCATTGGTTTCCCTGGTAGTACAGGGCCAGTAGACCTATTTATGCTAAGTATCATTTTCCAAATATCTCTCTTCAATTTTGGGTTGGTCTTGTTGCATTAAAACTGCTACAAACTGTGTGAAATGAGTCTAGAAAATACTTGTAGTGCCAAAAAGCTTGTTTCTATTAGTCATAATATTTTTCATTTAAAATTGCCATAATGTTGGAGAGGAGGTTACTTGACAGGGATGGTATGGAAACTCTTATTTGGCAAGTATGGTCATATCTCATGTTAATGTAACTATTATATAAATTTTTCTCTTATTTTGAATGCTTTTGTCAAAAAAAGTAGTATTTTTTCAAGTAACTGTTTCTATCTCATCTGCAAAAAACCAAAATATGCTCTGCTGTCACAGGGATCAAATCAGTGGCTGACTTACATCAAGATAGTTAACAGTTTTCTGACTCTGCTTTTCATCAAATATAATGGTGAGGTATAAATTATTCAGCTCCATAATAAACCTTTCCAGTGAGTTACAATCATTTTTCCAAATCAGGAAAATATCACTGATGTGCTATAACCATTACAAAAATTGTTTCAATTTCTTTAGGGTGTATAACAATTCTTCAACCACCCCCATTTCAATTGTAAGTCTTTTCATATCATTGAGACGATATTCTTATTACTTTTTGCACTAATCAGGACCATAAAATGTCATTTGTAATCTTTCTGTGATATGGACATTCCTTTATCAGTTAGGTCAGTAATATTTTTTGTCATGATGGGATATTTGAATAATATTATGCTTTATGCTCTGATGCATAAGGATAAAGTAGATAGACCAAATTCGACTGAAGCCATCAGGGTGTGCTTTCAACCTGAACTGGACAGAGGTTCTGTGGTCCTTCTGTGTATTGACTGGATGTGTAGTTATCAGAAGTTATCTTCACCAAGTAATAAACAGCACTCATATTAGGCTTGCAGAGAAACCATTTAAATCCCTAATTCCTAGCCCAATGCCTAGATTCTCATTCTTTTACACCTACAGGTTTTTTCCAAACTGAATTTCTGGATGAAAGAGATGCAGGAGTGATCTGTTAGATAAATTTGAAATCAGGAAAGGTTGTCATGCAGCTGTGCAATGCTAGATCTATGACATATCTACTCAACATCTGGTCCTCATGTTTACACCATTGCTCTTTGACATCTTCAGGTGTTAAGGAGTCAGGCATTCAGAAAGCTGTCAAGACACTTCCATTAAATGATGACATGAAATTTTTTTTTTCTGGAATTTTAACATTTTCTTGACTTCCTTATCTTTCCTTATTATGGCAAAGCTATGTACTGAGAAGTCAAAGGTTCTTGAAATCAAGAACTTTCCATTATTATTGTAGCTTGAGATATATATTCAACTATAGTATAATTGAACACATATGTACCTTTACAAGCACATGTGTGTAGTGCACCCACCCTGCAAGTTGAGTGGAGAGAAATGGCACTATTTCTCTCCATTTGAGTTACGTGGAACACATTTTCAATTCATCCTTGGGTGAACCATCAGACATCTCTTTGATACCATGTATCTCTAGTTCTCCTTGAAAATCTAGCCTTTCTTCTCCCCCATATTTTGTTTTCTTTTAACTTGGAGGTTTTTTCTTAATTCTGTTTTCCTTGTGTGACATGCCTAACTTCCTTGTCACACCTCTGCATATATCCCAGCTTCAATATTGCTTTTTATGGGTTTTTTGCGTGTCGTATGCAACATCTTCTTATTTATTCTCTTTCACATCCACATCATTTAGAACTTCTAGCAGCTTTTACAATCATGGTGTCTTCTCCTAATTTGTCTTCAGATAGAGACTGAGTGACTGTCTCCTTCCTGAAGACCAGTTTGATTTTATCTCCAATATGAAACTATGAGAGAGAATTTGACATTTTATTGATATCAACTTGCATGTTCCCTAGCACAGGAGAGGGCAGACCTTTCAGATGCAATCAAGGCTTCAGACTATCAAAACAAGAATTCAGAATCCTGTGAAAGTAATACAGAAGGAAATAAAGAGAGCTTGGATTGACAAGACCAAAAGGATTATTGCACTTCAAGGAGGAAATATGAAATTGATAGTGGTCTAGATAAATTTACAAAAGAATATAACAATTTTTATTAAGCCTGAAGAATTTGTTTTAGTAGTTACGCTTAAAAAATAAAAGGAAAAACATAAATGCTTCAAATTTTTGTTATTAAAACAGGATTTGGTGAGATCTTTTTCTTAAATAGATTGGGGCTGATCACATAATTTTTACCCTCCTACAGAAAAGGGGTTACATTATATTAAAGTAGACTTAGACCAAAATAATTTTCAACCTGTATCTGCTCCTTAGATATTCAAGAAGCAAAACATTTTTCTGACTCTCACGAAGATGACCCATACATTCCTTCATGTGTATTAAATTGACACATCTCTCATCCAAATTCACAATGGACTTTCTGTTAGATTAGAAAAAAAGTCTTGAATAAACCCAAGATATGTCTTCATAAATATTAGAAGTATTGTAAAGGGAAATCCTTTATCTTTTATCAGCATTATAGAATAACTGCAGAGCGAGTACATTTTGTATCATAGGGACAAGGATCACAACAGTATGAATGACTTGAATTACCTTGGGTATTTTCCTAGCTATAAAGCGATTTATTCCTTATTGCTGGAAGGTAATACTTGTGCTGAAAAATGGGACACAATGCTTAATTGAAATTTTTTTTTTTATGTACATAAAGGCTGCTTACATTTCTTAGAACTGAATGGCATAAGAGTGCTGCAACACTGAAGTACGCAGAGTGCTGTCACTTGCTGTTACTATGGGGGAAAGTACTGAAATAATTTTGCACATAATGAATGATCATGGGGATGTTCAGAAAAGCCGAGGGAAACAGAGATTTCAGTGAACATTATAGATGCATAGCTTTTGTCCCATATAGGGCGAATTACATCCTCATATTACAGTTTTCAAAGTAATTTCTAAGACTTTTGATTATGAATCTGTAGATGTTATGTTCAAAGAATATGTGTCTCACTGTTCTTTCTCCCTAGAAACAACTCCCTTTCTAGAGACAGCAAGTTAAGCCACTTCTGTGATGGGGAGATTTCAGTGAGAAACCCAGATTTGGACTCACTGATCCTTGTGGGTCCCTTCCAACTCAGAATATTCTGTGATTCTGTGAAATACAAGAACATATATTTCTAACTTTGCAAATACTGGATGGCACGCACTTTGCATCTTGTTTACCTTCACATTTACTTCATGTTTGTCTGATTTATGGTCCCAGTTTTTGTTGGCCAGCTCTCCCCTCTGGCGGCCTCAGAAACTCCTATCTAGAAAGTCTATAAGGACTAAGCATTTGATATTTAAAATTTAGATTTTTCATGCAGATAGGTTTGATCTCATCCTTTGTTACTGAATCCATTATGGATTTGCTCTGTGTATCAAACAGAATTAACAGATCCCATTTGCAAAAACAGGAATACTTTGGATACCAAGAAATCTGTCCATTTTCTTATCAGGGCCACAAAAGAGAAAAAGAAGACCTCGTACACTATGAGATGCATAATTCTGCTGAAAGGAGGGCAGCAGATCTTAGCTGTTTTCATAACGAAAATGGCAAAATAAATATATATCAATATCTTTCCATATAATATTGCCATTATGAATGGTGTAAGAGAAAAAATTTTGATTTTATCCTTAAAACCTGATGCTTTTTCTAATACTGAACAGAATAACCACCATTAACAAGAATAAAAGCAAAAATATGTGATTCTATAGCTACATCTTCTATCTCTAAACAGGTGGCAGATAAAAACAGAGGAGTATTATATATTTAGGTATCAAAGGGATGAAGGTTTATATGCAGAGGTAAACTCCACTTAGCACTGCATTATTACCAAAGTATTTCTGAGTGCTATCTAATTTTCTACTGATAGAAAAGAAAAATATTTCATCATCTGTACTGTAGATTTATTAATTTTTTTACTCTTGTAAAAATTAAAAATCACTGAACTGCATAACAATAAATCTTGTATTCATCACAGAAGTTTTTTAGTTTTACTGCTGGAAAATACCGGAAGATACATAGATAGCTAAGGCAATAAAATAGTAATAATAGTAATGCCTAAAGAGTAATTTCATTCAATATATGCAATGAGATGCTCTTAGCACATTGCATGAACATGTTTAATCAGTAACATTACTGCTTGCATGTATTTCCAGTAGTGCTTGCATGCAGACTAGTGATGGTAAGGATGCCTTATAAACCAATACACAGACAGGGCAAACAGGCAAGAAGAGCTCTGTGGAATTCAGTGCAGATAAGTACAACATATGCAGAAAGAATTGTCTTCAAATGTCATGGTGTTCTTGGCAAATTTAAATAGGGAAAGATTCAAATTCCTCCATTAGAGTACTTCTTAAAAATTCTGATCAATGAATTGCTGAGCTGAATGTGATGTGAATGAAAAGGCTTTTCTTTCTGATATGCCTATTTAATGTTTAAATTGTAGAACTCAGAAACAATGCACCTTTTCAGCAAATCAGTAAGAGACAGTTATTATGTTCGCCTAGACAAAATATTCAGATTTACAGAAGATTTACTTAACTTTGTCCTCTTATTAAGGATTACAATAGTAATTTGATTATTTGGGAGGTGAGCTTCTATATATTAATTTGAAAATGTCTGTGACTACTGCTCACATGTGAAACTTCAGAGGGATGTACCTAAAGCTAAAATTTGACCAATTTAAATCATATTAGTACCAATATTTCAACTGGGACTACACCTTGACATTGAACATCAAACATGTTTCAAGAATATTGCGGCAGTTTAGCAAAGTTTTTAATCACAAATCATTTAAACAGATCATAGATTTAATCAAAAGGTATTCACCACTCTTTAATGTTAATGCTGTCATCATTGATTGTGTCAAATAGTGGATTGAAACAACGTTTTGACTGCTGCCAGAGACAAAATAAAAAAGAAATTCTGTAACATCATTCTCAGCAAGGCTGTATTCTGGATTCCTTTGGATGAGCAAAGGATATGGCAGTGTTCAGGACATAACAAAAGCAAGACTTTGGCCTGAAGAAAGTAGAGGCAGAAAAATTAGTTGAGGTGCCTTATATCATATATCAGTACCAACATTGTAGTCACCTAAATTGACGGGAGTTCTAAGATAAGGCAATTACATCCTGAGAGGTTCATCTGGTTGCCCCATGTACCTTTAGAGATGCACGAGAACAGGATCAGACTCCAAGGTGTCAGTGGTTTTCCATTGTCATGTCTGATAACGCTTGGATATCCTAGGGAATCTCATACAGCAATAGTCATCTTTCAGTAGGCAAATGAAGAAGATGATATTTCTCTTGTATTTCCACTAAGAGTAAAAGCCCAAATCCACGTGCACTCTCTGCACTATTTCCATTAATTTCAAAGATCCTTAAACATACTTTAAATTAATTTCCTGAAAGAAAACCCATCTTTTAAAAGTGTGTATTAAGTACTGAAATATATGGAAAGGATTTTCAAGTGAATGCCGAGCTTTCACTAATACCAATGGAAGGTACCACTGAGTTTGAAATTTTTAGTAGCCCTTATCTGCATTCTTAGAAACCTATAAAAATTTCCAAAATCTACTAGAAAGGTACTTGTCTAGAAAAAGAATCAGTAGATCAAGCTCCTTCTCAATTAAACCACAAAGTAAATATGTTATAAATGTCAATATCTTAGGTTAGCATCTGATTGAAAATTTTGTAAATGCTGTAGTTTTCATCTTTTTTTTTTAAATCTAGGAAACAGGCAAAATGTCTAGAGTGCATTAGATGAATTATTAAATGATCTGAATCCCTAAGAAATAGGCACCCTTCAGAAAAACCTTCCCCTACTTTCCACCCGTCCATTCATTCTGGTGAAGTTGTGCTTAGTGCTTCACATTGTAGAATTGTTAAACACACCCTTGCCTGGCCGAAGACCTGTATCCCAGCTTAAAGCTCAAGAGACATTTTTTATCTGTAAGTCTTATATGAACCCATAATGGAAGCCCAAGACTCCACACAGCCCTAAATGTAACATCATGAGTGTGATGTCCTTATAAGTCAGCAGTATCACTTTTACAAAGGGCAAACATCACACTCAAATACTGGAACTCAAAAACTGGAACCGTTTGTATTTTCTTGCTTGACTATAATGTTAGATGTATACATTATTTATTAATGGAGGATGGATTTTTCTTTTGATTAAATGCAACTGTTACTTTAACAAACAGATATGAGATCCCCAAGCTCTCGGTGTGCAGGGAATTTTGTCCATGCATGCCATGCCAATGGATTGTCAGTAATGGAAAGTGACGGGGTGTGGAGGGGAAGGGGCTTCGTTGAAATACCCTTACTTTCATGGTAATCTACCAGCTACAAATGCTTATCTCAAAGGACTGCACCTTGCTATAATTGCTACACTTTGTCTCAAACTATAAAACACTGTTCTCCTTGCCAAAGCTGTAGAGAATAAGGTCTAATATTTTCATGGGAGAAGAAAAAACAATACATTAAAATTTAGAATTCAGTAATAGAGAAGTTCAGCTTTGAATAAATAATCTAATAGTGTTGGAGTATGTTGTCAAATCTTTGATATTCTCCCAATGGATGAGCTAACTGTGGGATATCTACTGTTGCAGCCAGATTGCTGTATGAAAACAGGTATAGGAAAGGAAATAAACAAAGGAAATCTCATGAGAACTCTGTCCACTCTATTTCATTTTATTCCATAATGATATTACAGTAACTCATCTTTTTTTACTTCTGAGCTATGCACCTGAGTGATCTCAGTTTTGATGACTGTCTTCCAGCTGCAGCTTCACTGGGACATGTTGCATTACATGAAAATTGTTACCTTAGCCCAGTCTTGGCACTAGGGGTGAAATTCACCTCACTTGGTTTCAAAAATGTAAATATCAAATGTCTTGAGTTTTCTCTACTGTCACTGAAGATAGACAACTCCAGAAAGTGAGTAATCTACTAAATGCTTTTTCTCTGTATTAATTAGCTGCTGGAACTGCCTGTTTTATACTGGTTAAAGCTTATATGACTAGTTGGCTAAATTTTACAGACATTAATTTCAATCTCAAAGTCTACTGACTGTCCATGCAAGTATCAGGTTTGTTTCATTAATGTACTTCAAAGCATAATTACAAAATAATGGTCAGGTATCTTTTCATAAACCTTCTGTTTCCTAATGTTTATTGTTTCTTATTTAAGGTATATTTAATATAACAAAACTTCATTCTATTACAATATTGAACTATGACCTTTCACAAAAACATGAAATGCTTTGCAGACCCAGGTAACTGGGTAACCAACAAACTGTTTTTCTACAAAGGAATTAGCTGGCTCCAAAAAACTATTGACTTTTTTATGTGAATCTGAAGTGGAACTCTTCTGCAAAATGAAAGCATTCCTATCATTTGACCAGAATTTAAAAATTCTGTCCATGTCTAATATGTATTACACAGATTCAAACATGTGAAAAGCCACAGCAAAGAAGATGGATGGCAACGTCCACACTGTTAGACCAGGAAGGTTCATTATCCTCACCAATTTGTCATCAAGAGGATACAAATAATAGAGTAGCAGACAACGACATTCATGGTTGAAATTCTGAATATTCTGAAGTAGAAAAAATCACATCTTTGGTAATGTAAGGGTGATAGCAATCAAAACAAGGCTATTTGAATATGAAAAGTTACATGGGAACTACCAGATAAAAGATTCAACAAAAGAGCACATTTGGTGTAAACTGAAAGTTAAAGTTGGACTATAGTAAAAATAGCAGTGATAATTATACCAAATTTACTGTGCAAACAGTCAAATAGTTGATGGGTGGACTTATTACAGGTAATCTAGGTCTGACAGTAGAGTTGAAAGCAGCTAAAGTCAAGCAAGAGTGTTCCAAATATCAGATCTCAAAACCATATGTTTGTCTTAACCCTTAGAACTCCATCAGAATTCAGTAATTAAATCTATTCCAGTCATGTTATCTCTTTTTACAATACTAACAAGAGAGATGAAGACTTAAATTGACCATTCAGGTGTCAAATGTGCTGGAGTTCTTTCAGTATAATTTAGTTAACAAATGCACACAGAAAAATTAATGTCCTTTGGAAAAACAATAAAAGGTTCTGGACTTCATACATGACCCTCTGTACTCCATACTGGTTGACCTGGTTCTCTGAACTGTGTGTCTCCAGCTTTGTATCTTCTAAGGAATGCACAGACTTGTTTCTGGGAGTAGCTTTCTCCATTCCAGATGGCTCCAAAACAGGCTCACTGCAGGACACATCTGAGCCTGTCAGCCATACTGGTAGTGCCTCTGGGAAAATGTATTTAAGAAAGGACAAAACGGTGCACAGCAGTTTGGAGAGACAGGAGTGAGGGGGAAAGAAAGTGTGAGAAACACCCATCAAAACACCAAGGTCAGAGAAGGAGGAAGGAGAGGAGGTGTTCCAAAAGCCAGAGCAGAGGTTCCACTGCAGCCCATGAAGAAGACCATGGTGAAGAAAATTGTGCAGACCACACAGAACACATATACACACTGCAGCCTGTGGAGGAGCCCATATGGGAACAGGTCATGAAGGATGTGTGGCCAATGGATGAGCCCATGCTAGAGCAAATCCTGAAGGACTGCAACCTGTATAAAGCACACACACTGGAGTAGGAGAAAAGTGTGAGCAGGAAGAAGCAGCAAAAAAAATGTTATAGACTTACCACAACCCTCATTCCCAATCTCCCTATGCTGCTCAGGGCAGGGGCAGGAAGGAGGGAGGGGAGAAGTGGGTAGAGAGTTGGGAAGTTGGGTAGGTATTTTTTAAATTTTGCTTTAGTTTCTCACTATCCAAATCTATTTTAATTAGCATTAAATTGAATTCATTTTCCAAAAGTTGAGTCTGCTTTGTCAGTGATGGTAATTGGTGTTGTGGTTTAAACCCAGCCCAACCAAGTCCCACGCAGCCACTCACTCATTCCCCCAAGATCAGGATCAGGGAGAGAATCAGAAGAGTAGAAGTGGGAAAACTCATGGGTTAGGATAAAAACTGTTTAAAAGAGAAAGCAAAAGCTGCATACATAAGCAAAGCAAAAAAAAGGAATGAATTCACTGCTTCCCATGGGTGCACAGGTGTTCAGCCATCTCCAGGAGAGCAGGGACCCATCACAAGAGATGGTTACTTAGGAAGACAAATGCCATCACTCCAAACATTTTCTCTTTTCCTCCTTCTTCCCCCCAGCTTTATATACTGAGCATGATGACATATGGTCTGGAATACCCCCTTGGTTAGTTTGGGTCACCTGTCCTGGCTGTGTCTCCTCCCAACCTCCCATGCACTCCCAACTTCCACACCAGTGTGGCAATAGGAAAAGCGGAAAAGGCATTGACTCTGTATAAGCCCTGCTCAGCAATAACTAAAACAGATCTACATTATCATCCTTATGTTCAGCACAAATCGAAAACACAGCTCCATACCAGCCACTATGAAGAAAATTAACTCTACCCCAGCTAAAACCAGGACAATTGGTAAGTTGTCTATCCTGACTACCCTGTCTATCCTGACCCATGATCTTCTTCACCCTGTTTGGGATGGGGGGAGAGGCACACTTTTCCCTGAATTCAACCTGTAGATTACACTTGATATAGAACAGACCGAATAATACCCACATTGAGTCTGGTGGTTTCTATCCCAGCTTCACATCATTAAGCTCATTATTCAATTATATATAATTTTGTGGTCTTTTTCTTTCTCGTGTTTTCATTTAAAACAACTGAACTGGTTTTAACCTCTAGGTCTAAAATAGACTTTAACTATGAATGCTAAATGGGTGGAGGATTCTGCCCTCAGACCTAGTATGAGGCACTTCCTTACACATTTTACTGTTTTCTGTGTTTCCCTGACTTCCCAGAGTTGTACAGACAGCCTGGACAAGCAGCTCTTGCTTTCAAATACAGAAGGCACCCAGAACTATAGTTAGGCTGAAGGGATGTTGCTCATGGAACCAGTTCTTTCCCACCCTTCATTATCTCTCATAACACTTTGTGTAGTCATGTGGCAAACCAGTTTAAGTGTTCAGCACAAAACGGCCTCCAGTCAAAGCAACTGCTGACTTATTTGTCAGTCTACGAAGAGCAAGGAAAATACTGCTCAAGACAGTGTGGATATCCATTAACAAGGAAGTTCTCTGCTAGACAAGGCAAAGACAGTGAGAAAAGTTTTGTATTTTAATGATTCAATATAAAGTCATACCTTTTTGCTGAGCATCAGTTCTCCGGAAGTGATAAGGAACTTTCCTGAGTCATTATCTGAAAGAAGCAGCCTTGGAAAATCATCACCAGCAGTCCATTTTGTTAAAAACTCTAACAAAGTAGTTCCACATAATATTTTCTCCAGTGAATCTGCTGACTTAGGAGATTACCAAAGCCAGTAAATGCTTTTGCTGTCCTGGGGTAGAAGTCAAAGGTGCGGCTGAGCCTACTGAACAGGTAACCTTGGCCCTGCTTTTTAGCTGCCTCTTCTTTCCTCCTTTGCTTCTAGTTGGAAAGTCTTGCCCTGAGACCTGTGCTAGCTCAAGTGCTCATTGAGGTTACCTAGAAGAAATAATTTTTTTTTTTTCTGGGGGGTTGTAAGGGCAAGAAAGACTAGGCAAATGGACTATCTTCTGACTTCAAGAGGTGGATCAGTTCAACGTGGTGTTCAATAAAATGCCAGAACTGACACAAGGGAAAATACCTGGCCATGAGTAGTGAAGAAGGGTGTGTGAAAGAGAAATTAAGTGGTCTCAGCTCTATTTTCTAACTGTACTTCAGCTTCTATTTCACTTCTCAGCTACAGGTATAAAGGTAGCAAGCTTTATGGTTCCCCTAAGGACAACTAATGGTCTGAGAATGATAGAGTTTGGCTCTGTTTACTTGCAATAAATCTTTAGGAGTTACAGTACTACATGATTTTTATGCCAACGGCATTTGAATCCAGCCTTCTTAGTCATTAAATCAGTTGTTTTGTTTGAGAAAATAAATGGTTGAAGCCACCTTGAGGCTAGTTTGGGGGAATTCACATCCCTGGTAATCTGTGAAGAGTCTCTTTTATCTGTCATACTGTTTTGTGCTACATATGCCTAAATTGTGCCTAGTTTTTCAGCATATATGAGAGCTGTCTCACCTAACTTCAGATGTATGTGTCTACCACAGCTGACCTAATTCTACTATGCACTTCCAGTCTGAGAAAAAGTAATTTTTAAGGCAGTTTCACACAACTAATCTAAACTGTACCAGGAAAAGCCTCTTTCTCTTCATTGCCCACAGTGGAAACACACTGACATGTTTAGATATAGCTTCTCTAGACATCTATCTGCCTTTGCTCTGCAGAGAAAGGATAGAGTCTAAAGCAGTGATGTGGTAAAATTACACATAAGCAATGTGCTGCAAGTTGTGAAGATCTGTGAAGTGAAACCCTTGCAGCACTACACAAGTTTTGTGGACTTTACAACACATTCATTCCAGTCCAAACCCCTGCACTATGTAAGGTTCTGCTCCCAGGCATGTCCTGCTTCCAGGCTGGGGTGGTGGGACAGGACCTTCTCATGAGACCCTGTGCAGCCTCTTCCCAGTCCCAGTCCCAGGGAGCCATATCACAGCAATTATTGTCCACAAGTGATCACTCTGCGTTGCTCAAACCACATCTTTATTGTAGTTTAATCAAAGATTAATCCAGTTTGAGTGTGAGGCCATTTGTTGATGAGAACTTGAAAGCAATAAGTTGAGCTGACCTGAAAACCCATTTCAAAAGCAGCCTCTTGATCCAAAGTAAAAGGCCAATGAAGACATAGTATGTGCTTTCAAATTTCTTTACATAACTGAGGCAATTCATTAACATATACAAATCTATAGATATATATATTAAAATATATTTAAATGTGATTTCGGAACTCCACTCTGATTTACTTTGCTAGCATATACCCATTGTTTTAGCTCATGGTGTGAGGGACCATGGGTGTGAGAAGGCAGACAATCTGGATATAGATCCAGATATCAACAAACATGGTAGTTTCACTAAGGTTTGCACTAGTACCTACCTGATCACTTGGTTTTTGGAGGTTATGTTTTCTTCCTGGGTAATATCATAGTTACTTAGGTATCTTCTATTTGGTCCTGATGTTCTTGTCAGACATGTATACGTGTATGAGAACTGAAAGTGTAAGTCATTCCAGTGTCATCTCAGCAATTGCTAAAACATACTGGATTGCAGCAAGGCCCCAGGGAAGGTGTTAAAATGTATACAGTGACTCCATACAACCAGAATTCTGATCTCTACAACTGTCCCTAAGTATTTAGGAACACACTGACATTACAGCTGTTCTCCAGTATCATTTAGAACCTTTTCCCCTTCAGCAACTGAATTTTTGCTGGACTTCTGTGTGGCTGTTTATGATAGCTTTCATTATATACAATAAGTTTCTACCTATAGGCATTCTCCATGTAAAGAAATTTTTGTCAGTGACATATGGTACCAAGCAACTGGCAAAGAAAAAGAAAATCCGAGCTCAAAATACAAGTCGTATGATTCTCAAAGAAAAAAATAACAGACCAATGTGCCATAAATTGAATTGCAATGTTCAAGTCCTTCCATATGAAATTTGTGGGTTAGATAATCACCAACAGTATGAAGCTTAACAACGACAAGTGTGATATTCTGCACCTGGGGTGGCGCAGCCCTGGATGTACGGACAGACTGGGGAGTGAGGCACTAGAGAAAAGCACCACAGAAAGGGACCTGAGGGTCCAGGTCGATGGCAAGTTGAACATGAGTCAGCAGTGCCCTGGCAGTCAGGAGGGCCACGCATGTCCTGGAGTGCATCAGGCCCAGCATCGCCAGCCGGGTGAGGGAGGGGATTGTTCTGCTCTGCTCTGCACTGGGGCGGCCTCACCTCGAGTGCTGGGGGCAGGTTTGGGTGCCACAATATAAGAAAGACATTGAGCTATTAGAGAATGTCCATAGGATAGTCCAAGATGGTGGAAGAGGATAACCATAGGATAACCAAGATGGTGAAGGGCCTTGACAGGAAGACATAAATGGAACGGCTGAGATCACTTGATCTGTTCATCCTGGACAAGAGGAGGCTGAGGGGAGACCTCATTGTGGAATACGACTTCCTCATGAGGGGAAGTGGAGGGGCTACAGGGTTCAACTGTACCTGGGCTTGGCCCTGACTGCCAGCCCATGAGTATCTGCACCAAGTGCAATGACAGTAACCTTATTGTCATTTGTTTTGTCAATTAAAGACCTTATATTCTAAGGTGAGTTATATCTGTGCTATCATCTAACTCATGTATTTCTGACACTGAATATTAATTTTTAAATGAGGATTTCATTGGAAGAACTGAAGCTAAGATCAGTGATTTTGGGGTTGTATCTACCGAAGACAGTAAACTAGTTTTATACTATCACATTGTATGTTATCTACAGGGGAAAGTGCATAAATAGATGAGACATAAATTATACAGACTTCTTCATGTATTCATCATGCATTATATGCTCATAACAGGTCTAAATTATATATGAAAAATTGTAAAATGCACTCTGAATGGGCCCTTGCACGTATATGACTGAAAGGGCAGGCTAGTGCACAAACCCATACCCCCTCCAGCTGCATACATTTGAAGCTGGCAATGCAAAAGGAGGCTGTCAGCAACCCAGCTAAACAAAACCTCACTCCATAACTCACAGACACACTGCTAAAGCTCCCTTCTCGCTGCAAGTATCCAGCGACTTTCACCAGGCACTGCCAGAGAACTCCAGCAGTTGGAGTTGGCTGGGTATTTCATTCTGTTCAAATTACTGCTTTTCCCCATATGACCTGAAATGAACAGCAATATCTCTTCCTGTCTGTCCCACATAAATGCTGTTCAAGAGCTAATGAGCACATTCAGATCATCATGGCCATCTAATCGGCTACCACAAATACAATTCCTTGCTATTGCAGTAATAAGAACAAAGTAATCAGCTTTTAACAGATAATGCTGCCTTGAGAAGTGTGGAAAATTATCAGATGTTTTGTAGAAGTACTTTAAGTTTTACAGGACCTGTGTTGAGCCACTTGAAAATGGAGATGGAGAGTTTGAGTGCAAGATGGATTGAAAATAATGGAGGTTACGTTGCTCATGGGAAGATCATTTTCAAAGGAACACATGGTAAGGCTGTAGAACATAAAGTACCTGTTAACATGCATAAAATATATTTGTTCACTATGCAGCTACTAGTTTCAATATCTGAACCATAACTGATGTCTCAGTTGAGAGCAGGTAACATTTGCTTGTGTAAGTTACAAAAAAAAACCCTATCCTTCTATGAGAGAAATAGCAGCTGGAGACATCCATTGTTAAAAATCTTCAGATCCTGATAGGGGCTGATTTGCTAGAAGGTATTTTTTTGAAAGCTAGGGAATTTGGAATCAAAATAAACAGGCTGCACAGCACTGGTTTTTTGCATGTCATGTTGCATAATGTAACACTTATGAGACTTTGATTCATGAAACAGCACCAAATAACAAACAGATACCAATATGGAGCTAGAAGATTGAAAGTTTGGAAAGCATTGCTGATAGACTATTGCATAGCTGCCATTACCTCCAGCACCTTTCTGGAAGGCTAAATTAATTTGGATTATTTGCTAATGTAGTTTCTAGAGCAGCCTTAAGGCCAGTGGTGCTTGCACGAGAGAAATGAGCTGACACCTGCTGACAGGGGATCCAGAAAGTGCTGCCAGGGTCACAGGGCAGATTGACTTCATTATACATGAAGGCAGAGTATTCTGAAACTCTGGCCCAAGTCAGATTTTCAGCTTTGAGATAAAGTTACAGCCCTGTGGAAAGTGAACCCATTATTTATGTAAGTTATGAGAAGTCTGTTCCTGAGAGAGGTCTAAGGAAGTGCTCCATTGGAGTCAGTAAAACTGATAATTCGTCTGAAAATTTGTCCCAAGGATTCATAATCACCTCAGCTAGTTCTTGCCTCACTATTTTGTCTTTTTCTCATTATTTTCCTTCTTACTTTCAGATATACTAGTGTATTATGAAGCTAATGAGCAATCTGGGTGATATCACAGAAATTTTAGCAGAAGAGAGTAAGGGAAAAGAATTCCATATGATCCTGGGGAAGGAGCAACAGTTTTAAGGCAGGTTAAATCTAGCAAAGAGAAAAAAAAATGTTTCTTTTCACTGTGTTCCGTGTCAGGAATAAATATATTTTGATATACTCAGAAGTGATTTAGATATTCGACATTAACTAACTTGGTTTTTTGCTACCCAGAGTGTATTCCTCTTGCTGAAATTAGCCCTGGAAGTGATTTTTGAATGTATATGTCACATCAGATTGCATGGTGCTATTTGGAGGTGACCCTCCCATTCAGTGACCTCACATGACTTCCCGTGCAGCGCAGCTCGCAGAAGTCTAATAGCAAAAAAATGTGCTTCTCTTCACAGCATAAGAGGAAGCAGGTCAAAAAGGTGGGTGAAAGGATGTAAGTAACTCAAATTGCTCTATGGATTTAAGCACTGATTGTCCAAAGCTGTAACCTGGTTGCTCGGTGATTGCTTTTCAGTGATTTTATACCAGTGCATAAACTCCCTGGGGAGAACACTGATATGACATTGTCAGATTAGCTGCCTTTTATCAAGTTCCTCTCCAATTTCAGAAAGTGAGTTGGGGAGCATAGACCAGATAAGCCACTAAAATAGCACAACCTGAATTTCTCACTGTGCCTCCATGTACTGGAAGTAGGGGGTTCCCTGATGCCAGACATGCATTTTTGTGCTGTAAAAGACAGCTAAAATTCCTGTCTTTTGAAAACAACACTTGTAAGAGCTCTGTTGTATCAGATGAAATTGTACTGACCTTGTAGTTTTAGGCATTGGTTTAAGTCCAAGCTGACATTTGTAGGTCAGCAAGTCCCTGGTGGACAGGCGTCCACCACACAAAAATCCCATAATCTTGTAAACTTGGCAGTCAGTGAATTAGAGGGGACTAAAACTGATGCTGACACAGAGTAAATTACCCAGAACAGCAGAGAAGGGTCTGAGAATGTGATGGGTCAGAGGAGAAAGAGGGACAGAAACTGAAAATTCTGGTTTTGTCAATAGCTATTGCTTTTGCCCTAAATTAACCTTTCATTTCAGTCTTCTTCATCACCAAAGAAAATTAAGAGAGAAACAACTACTATTTCACAGTTTTTAAGGAAGGTTGGTTCATAAGACAAAAAACAGGAGACATCTTTAGAGAATGTAATAAATAGGATCATCAATGAGAAATTGTTCATGCATTGGAAGAAATCTTTTGCTACAGAAATTTTCACATTTTCTTTGTTTACACAATGAAGTAAAAGAAAGCAGCACAGAATGAAATAGATCCTTTGCTATTAAAAATAAAACATGAACATATTTATTTCTTCTTATAAAGTGAAAACACAAAGAATCAGAGGCAGAACTGCTCTAAAGACATCCATTTACAGATACAGACTCACCTATATACAGTATTGTTTTGCTTCTGAAAACTGGAGCACATTCAAATATTGAAGAAGCCCCACACAACACCATGGTAAAGAATAGTAAAGAATCTATGCTTCCAAGCTTATGTCTTACATATAAATCTTGAGCTGTGCTAATCATCTGTCCATGTTGACAAACAGAACAGATATGAATTCAGTGAGACCTAAGAATTTAAAATGCATTGCAGTAATTTTCCAGTACAGGTCAAATTCAAATGCTTTTGGTTTGAATTTTCATGTAGAATCATGGAATATCCTGAATTGGAAAGGATGCACTNAGAATCATGGAATATCCTGAATTGGAAGGGATGCACTGGGATCATCGAAGTCCAACTCCTGGCCCTGCTCAGGACACCCCAAGAATGACACCATGTGCCAGAAAGTGTTGTCCAAACACTTCTTGAACTCTTGTTAGGCTGATGTTGTGCCCACTTCCCTGGGGAGCCTGTTCCAGTGCCCAGCCACCCTCTGGGTGAACAACTTAAACCTAATATCCAACCTACACCTCCCCTGACACAGCTTCATGCCATTCCCTCTGGTCACAACACTGGTCACCAGAGAGAAGCGATCAATGCCTGCCCTTCTGCTTCCCCACGTGAGGAAGTTGTGGGCTGCAACGAGATCAGTCTCAGTCTCGTCTTCAGGCTGAACAAGCCAAGTGATCTCAGCTGCTCCTCATACAGCTTCAGCTCAAGGCTCTTCACCATGTTTGTAGATTTCCTTTGCACACTCTCTAATAGCTTTATATCTTTTTCATATTGTGGTGCCCAAAACTGCTCACAGTCGCACCTTTTCAGGTAAGAGTTCTTACTCTTAAGTCTATAACTTTATGATCATCCCTTATTTTGGTGGAGCTACTTGTGTGAGTAGGAATATTTGGTCCTCGGAGAGGTTTGTGGAAATGAGTCCTTAAAGTATTTTAGAACTTGGATCTGTCTATTTATCTGAAAAAAAAAAAAAAAAGCATGAGACTCAGGGAAAATTGATAGAGTCTTCCATAGGAAAACCATTTATGCACAGGACTAGTAGTCTATATCCCTCACAGAGAGTGCAGTAGGAAACATAGAGGAAAGACTTATAGGAAGAGGATATGCCATTTATTAAGAGATAATATAAACATCAGATGTTAAAAAAACTCAAAATAAACACACCAAGTTATCTATTCCATAGCTGCTCAGGCACAAAAACATACAGTTGATAATCCTGTTTTAAGACAATGATGAAGTAGAAGAAGTTAGATTACCCAGAAAAACCTCAGAATTTTGAAATCAGGAAAAGGCAATTTCTAAGCAAGAAAATATTTGTTGTGGCCAAAAAAACCCTCACGTAACCAAGAGAGGTAAAATTTCTAGCTTTAAATTTCTTTCAGAGACAAACTGCGATATCTAATCTATAACAATCTGAAATTGAGGCAGTCTTGATTTCTCAGCAAGAGAATATCAGATGGGGGGGTAACAAACGCAGTTGTTCTTACTTTTGAAATCCATTTTTTCATTGTCTTCTTCACAATATGTTCAAATAGTGTTGGACCTTCCTTGATCTCAAGAATGTCTCTTAGTCTCCTGATAACAAGGGAATCAATTATGAAGAATAGTAAAGGAAGGGTCCCCAATGGGTTTTCCCATTCTCTTCTTAGGTCACACACAGGTTTATGCAAGGGAAGAAGTGATCTGAAAAAAGGAGGAGCAAATTATTTCAATTTTTTTTTCCGCAAAATTCTTTAGATGGTGAATTTATAACTAATAAACTCAAATGACGTAGGATGAGTTTCTACTGACATCTGAAAATCTCACACTGAATTAAATGAACAGTTGCTTGCACTCACCAAAGGATTATCTCATTTACATTTTCAAAAGGGATTACAGTGCCTTTAAAGGACAGGCATCTTTTGGGCTAATTAATTTTCTCAGTCTAACTTGAAATGTATGGTGAGCACTTGATTAAATATTAATATGGGGTATGGGGTCACACTTTTTGCAGTTTTCTAAATCTGCTATTGTATTGTCAGTGGGCTCAAAATGTAAGTATGTGTGTGAAAGGTTTTTTTGTGCATGTGTATATTTATATGTTGTGGGGGAAGAGAGAAAATAAAGAGGATTAAAAGACATTTGCGATATCTGACTCCTTCTGTGGAATACAGAAAAGTTTGCAATAAGTGAACAGTACACCACACATTTAATTTCCACTGGTAATGTGATATGGCTTTAGGATCCAGGAATTTCTAAACATTATGCATAGATATATGCATAGATATGGGATATTTAGTGTAAGCTTTTAATATAAACATTCAAAAAACATCAGGCTGAAGAGTGTGGTACCTTAGATCAAGGAAAAGCCCCACACTACCCCCTAGTGATCAAAGTTTGGTGACCTCCAAATAACAGAAAACACAATAAGTGGACTTTAGATCACAAGAACAAAAAAATGCCCAGGAGCGATGCAAGTCACTGCTGGTGTTCTTTACTTAGGATCCTTTTCATGGTAGAAGAATAAAGCAATGGCTGTCGAAAGGCTGCAACTTCCAATTCCTTGGTCTGAAGCCTCAGTCTTAGTAACCAAACAAATATAAAAATGTATATATTCAGAAGGTGGAAAAAACAAAACCTCAGGGGAGATATTTCAAGTGTTAGGATTTGTAAAAATAAAATAAAATAGAAGGTTTTACTGTAACCTTATATAGTTACCAAAAGATGGGGTTTTTCAGATTTGTGAGCTATTTGCATTTTTCAGATATACTATTTAGAAGACACAATACACAAACTATTTCTTAACTTTACATAATCTTGAAATCATACAAACCAAAATCCAGAACTATATGTGTATTTATGGTAAAACTGAAACTAATTAAACACTAGTTTATGCATCAGAGACTAGGATCTCAATCTTAAAAGAAAAAAGAATCACCAACAACAATTTCAGTACAATTTTGTAGAGATTTTTATCGTGTTTCACTAAGTAATTAAGAAAGTATAAGAGGCAGGGCCTATTCAAATTAAATCAATGGAGCAACTCATGTCTTGAGAAGTAACTAAATCAGGACTTTTAAAAAATCTAATAAAGATGTCTCAAGAGAAAACTGAAAATGGTTCTGTATTCATTTTTTCCTGACATTTTTTTCTATGAGCGATAAAGCAGTCAGTTATTTTGGATTCCCTAACAAGTCAGAAATCACAAACTTATTAGGAAAAGCTCTCTGAGAGGTACTGCTTTTGCTGACATAGATTTTATGCCCTATCCACTGGTAGGTAATCTACATCGGGTTTTCTCTCTTCCACATTACCTACAATCAAAACCCTAAAAAATGATGATCTTTAAATTCCATTTGCAGAAGAGTTATTATATATCCTTACCAGATCTCAATATGGTTAATGGTTGTTGATCCTCCGCATTCTAGACTTTACCTTAACTGTATTAACCCAATATCTCAGAATCTTGCAAGTTAATGCATGGAGTCACATCTATAAGGCTGTTTTCCTCTTCCTTTCCCAGAGGACACCCCTTAAGGTCATCTTTTTTATTCTTTGTTTTCCTTTAGCAAGTTCTGCTGAATGTACATCCTCTTTTATTTTGTTGCAGTTGTGGAAAGCTTCATCTGTACAGCTGGCAACTTCATAATATGTAGGAAAGGGAGATATTGAAATGTCTGACAGCTCTTGGATTAAAATCTTCAGGGCCATGGGACACTCTAAACCTGATACTCCATTCCTTGATGGGCCACCAGCGTAAGACAGGCCATGCAGGAAGCAGTCAACATTATGATGAAAGACATCCAGAGGAAAATAATTCTAATAGAAGGGGGGAAAAAGTGAAACAAGATCAGGCATTAAGGATTTTTTAGAGCAGATGTACTTTTCATTGAGACAGAGCAATATTACATTAACAGGAGAGCAATAGATGAGACAAGCAGTAAAATCTAGGTAATAAAAAAGATTGGAGGCACGAGAAGGAAAATCGACAGCATCCAAAAAGAGAAAAGGCTAAATAAAAGTAAAATGCAAGGTTTTGCCACACTGAAATCACCTTGGTGCACTCTCAGACTCTCAAAAAATCCAAAATAAAGGCCGGTGTAAATAAAAAAATAGAAGAGCCAAATATAAATATAAATCTGAGGAAAAAAAATCAAAGCTCTTTGAAGAAAAGAAACATTCATTATAACCCCCACAGTCTAAAGGCCTTTCCAGAGGCACGTACTTACAAACATTATACACTACCTTTAAAATTTGATCATTATTACGATTTCACATGAAACAAAAATGAGAACATTCATGCTGGTCCTGTACCTGTATTGCAAAGATGAATATTTCATCCCATTTCTAGCATTATTATTGAGGAAAAAAAGAGAGTAAAGGACTGATACTTGGCCCCAAGGCCAAGTGGCACAGACTGGATCACATCCAAAAGTCTTAGGGCTGCCTCTCTCTAGAGAAGATGTGTTGGAGAAAATTCGTTGAAGTAGTGCTCAAAAAAACTGGGAAATAAGTTGAAAATTAATTATGTAGGTACTCAGAATTGTAGTGCTTGACTCCTCTGACTTTCACTTTTCTGGGTAGACATGTCTAGAAGCTCTGCAATAAACTAGAAAAGACAGCACTAATTTTGTACAAAACAAAACAATTTTAAATGGGGAGAAATTTTTTTCAAGGCAGTTACTTGGTATTTGTACAGACAATTTAAGATGGAGACTGTTGGACTTTGTGCATTCAACTGTTATGATAAACACAAATAGTTGATAGCATACTACTGCTGAGGCTGATCTCAGTTATTAAATTCTTTTTCAATCCCCCATGAAACTCTAACACAGTGTCATAAAATCTGGGGAAGACATACTTGTCATGCTCACAGGTACAGCTCTAAGAATAAACAAGTAGTATACACATTTTAATTATTAATCCCTTTCCTTCTCACCTCCCTCGAGATTGATTTGTATCTGTTCCCATCTCCTTATATCTATATTTATTTTGTTTCTTACACACATGTTTAAATTTAATCTGATTGTGTCCTTAGGCCTGTTGTTGATAATTAAACCCACGTATTTTATTCCCTACAGCATGCATTGCAAACTCTGTCTCTAAAAATGAGTCTGAAGCTTCCCCTTGATCTCAGTAAAATTATAGTTTGGTTTCCCTTCTGATTAATTTTGTATTGGGTGCAGTTTTAGATTTTTCAGCTGGGGTAAATATGCGTTCCTATCTTCAAGTCTAAAAGTATTTTTTCTGATTGATGTCAAATGAGTACTTGACCTGTAGTTCAAACCTGTTAGAAAAGATGGAAAGAGTAATACCAGCTGTGTCTGGAGCTGTAATTTTTTTCTTTTTTTAATTTTTTTTTTTTTTTAGTGCTATACTTATTAGTCACATACCTGCTATGTATCTTACTGGAGCAACCAGAGTTTTAAGTTTTTCAGAAAAAAAGAGAGGTGGAAGGAGGGAACTTACCAGCAGTTTAAGTATCTAGTAAAATACATTATACCAGAGAAAATGTCTCGCTACCATTATGATTTCATGCACTGTCCTAAGCTTTAGAAATTCCAGCTGAGGGGTCTTCTTGATGACATTATGAAACCAGACTGTAAACCCCATTTGCCCATTTAAATGGGCACTATGAAGACACAAGAACTGTTCAAATGAATAATGCTTCCAAAACATCTAGGCATTGATGGTATTGAACTTTCATGTTTAAAATCAATTATCATTTTCGTTTTCTCCAGGTAATGCCATATTAACCCATCATGACAGAAAAGACTGGATGTTTAAACCACAATCTTTGGACCTGAGCATATTTCTACTTGGAAGATGAATGCCCAGGGAAGATCTTATTTGAAATAAGTACACGACTGAACATTTCAGTTTGGCATACACTTCAGAAAATGCATATGTACCCAGAAACATATATTCTTCTGATTTCACTGGCAGTATTACATGAAAGATAAACCCTCCTTCAATATACTTTTCTTTTATCATTAGATTTTCACAAGAAAACTACAAAGGTAATGTGCATATGGGTCAGTGAACAACATTTCAAGTTTGCAATACAGAAAATTAAACAGCTTCACTCAATATCATCACTAAGGGAAATATTTTTATTCTTTCATTTTTCTTTCCCCTCCCTGTGTTATGTGATTCTGCTTTCTGATATGCTGTACAAACACAGATATCACACCCATGGAGTGTAGGCTATTACCTTGCATTTTTTGATCCTGTGAGCAGAATCTGACCGATTCTTTATGTTGCCCTCTTTTGACTTTTCCTTCATCTCCTTATTTGGTAGAATCTGAAAAAAAGTCCATGAGAAACTTTGATAAATGCCTTTATAATAGACCACTGCAGAAGACACTGTAAATGAGGGGTCAGTGGCTTCATGCAGAATCTGCTTAGCAGAGTTTAACCATGCACCTTGGCTGTAGATATCTGTGTGCTTTAACATGAATGGGTGCTGTACAACCTGAGGACACACAGTGACATTCCTATATGCCGCCTTTGACAACACCACCTGCACGTTTTGCTTGTAAGAACTCTCTGCTACGGAGATATGTCAGAGTGTTAACACTCAGTGAACTTTCATGTACCATCTAGAAAGCTCAGTACTGTGCAGGTAGAAGATTAGCTTTGCCTGTTTGAGAAAATCATAGAAAAATCAGAACACAAGTGATGCTGTTGAACATTACCAGTGTCAGAAAGAATGCAAGACTGCTATTACCTTTTTTCATATTGTTATTAAACAGTTAACCATCTTTGAGTATCTGTGCCTTTCTTATGGCACAGATCTGAAAGAATCCTGAAGTAATCGGTGTCTACTTGATAGAAATCAGTATTGAAGTAAAAGCAAGTGAGTCTAATGCTGCGGAAAGCACTACTCAGAAACATGTAGAACTTTCTTCCTAGTAATTTCCCCTGAATATGAGTGCCCCTGAAGTCTCTACATTATTGTCATTATTTGCTTCCTTTTGTGATTTTTTCTTCACGAAACTGTTCCAAATACTATTGTATGCTGGACACCTGCAGACTGATGATATTACTGGCCGAGTTGTCACTAGTGAGGGACAATGCTCCCACAGAGTCATGGCTTGAGTGCTTGAATAACAGAAATTCTGATCTTTCTTTGTATTCAGTCCATGGGTGTTAAAATTCAGCACAATACCACTGGAGCAAAAGATGTTACACTGATTTTCACTGATGTGCAAAGTACATAGGCTCTTTTATTTCTAAATGAAAAAGGACTGAATTTCAACAAGTTTAAAACATAGTTAACCACAAATTACTAAGGCGTTACTGCTTTTTCATCACTCTATGAGCAGCAGCAAATTCCACAGTTCCTTCTTCATGCATTAAATTTGTATTTCCATAGCTGTAGTGGAATTCTGACAATAAAGATCTTGCAAATATTTTAGAGGTTTAGATACATGAAAATCCAGGAGTTCATAATCAGGAGAGAGTGGTGACAAAGCAGTCATTAGCCTTTTCACCTAAAAAACTTATGCAGCTACTTAGCATATATTGTCTTGTCCACAGTTTTGAAGTGCTTGTGTCACAGAATTCTTTTGAAAAGAACTCAGCCATTACAATTCCACACTTGATTTTATGATCGTCTTGAAGATCATGAATGCCCAAGTTTATGCCACCTCAGCAACAAACACCATAGCTTGTTTTGAAGGCAAATCATGAATGTGAACATAGAGCTCCACTGTTTGCCCCAGCTGGAGAGAAACAGCAGAGCTTTCCATTAAAGATGAATTGATAGAAGGGTTTCAGAAGGTAAGCCAGGAGTTAACTTCCTTTCTAGGCCTGAGCTGCAACACACAAATAGTAATTTACAGGTTAAGAACAATCCTAGACAATGCATCTACAGATGATGCATTAAGGCTACTACTATTGCATATGCTGATCTTGAAGGAATTGGAGAGGGAAAGAACAAATCTGAAATAAGTTTCTGGCTGCTGCCTTCCCCTTGCTCCCTGTGATTGCTGTATTGTAAGTAACATGATGTATGGCAGAGGAACAATGCTGAACATGGCCAACGGTGGCTTGGGAAGGCTGCAGCCCTCACACTCAGGGGAGTGCCAGCACAATGATTAGGATTTAGGTCAGAGCTGGTCCTGGAAAGATACCCTAGGGACAACCAAGTTTTCAGAAATTTTAATGCCATTGTGGCTGATATTGTTTCCAAGTTTCATGAAGACAAATGTCAGGAAAGTCAAAATTAGAGAACTGCTCAGGTCTTGACATGAAGAGGTTATGGACTCAAGCATTGTGTTACCACCTGCACAGGGACATATTATTGATATGCGGTTGTCTCAAGAGACAGTCTTCTGAATTTCAGTAGCCAAGTATATGTCAGAGCTGGGGAGAGAGCAAAAGCCAGGTTTAGATAATTCAGCAATAGGTATTTAGGTTGTGCCTTCGCCTGTGTTGCTTAAACTAATTTCAGTGAACAAAACCTTGAATTATACTTACAAAGTGTTCAGAATTAAGATTTTGCTTGAGATGTGCTGTGAGTTTAAGCATTACACTAAAAAGCATTTATTGTAAACCAATATTTAAAGCCTAATTTTGCTCTGATTTCTGCCAATGAAATTACACTGTCTTCATGGCAATAGTGTGAACTAAAAAATATTAGTATCAGCTCATTCTTTTAAAAAAGGAAAACACTTAGCATAATCTGCATGTGAACAATTTATGAATGTAATGTCTAGTGTTTCAGTATTTGCAAATAAATATTGTACTTGTGTTCTATTTGAAAGAGTAAGACAAAAGGTTAACATTATCTCTAAAAATTTATTGCTTTTAAAATCAAAATCAGCAAAAAGGCAGAGGGTGCTCCTATGTGTTGATATTTTGATTTTTGTACAACAATGAAGATTACTGAGTATGGTGCTAAATGCAAGTGTGTGACCTGTTGTAAGAGTTATTAACTAAAATCAAAGGTATTTCTTGTTTCTGATCACAGCTTTATATACCAGATATTGACAAAATACGCAGAAAGCACAGAAAGGACAAGCTAATCATCAACTTTGGTTCTAAGAATATTTTGCTCTGGAATGTAGGTGATTATGATTCAGCATAAAAGGCAGCTGCAAGCCATTCAATATGCTTTTTCATTGGAAAAGAAAAGAAATTATCATCCAGCCTTCTACTAAATTACACACCTTCTTTCTAACTTTGTCAAGATTCATTTCTGCTTTTTCTTTCAGTCTTTGCTAAAAAAGAAAAAAAGAAATGTAATGATACTATTCTCATTATATAGCTATCAGTTACATAAAATATCTTTGTTTAGAGGCCTAATAAAATTGGTCATATAAAGAGGAAATGAGATTTTGAATGTAAAACGAAGCTGACAGTGCTCTTCTATTACTATGGTCTTATTAGGAAAAATTCTCTGACATCTGTTTATCCCCTGCAGCCAACCTTGTATTCAGAACACAGTAATTGATTCACAGCATCCACTGGGGATCTAACTGGCTCACTTTTCCACACCGCACTACACAGGTATCTCTGCAGCTAATTCTGAATGTACATCTACATCGTTATCTCCTGGTGAACTGTGACCCGAAACACTTTGGAGGCCCAGATGAAAGTGCTTCCTCACCCCTCCAGTGCTGAGGGTGCAGGCGTTTCTGCAGCGCGGCAATTCACCCAGGACACCCAATCACAACCAGCCCCTTTGAAGCCCCGCTCAGCTGGGAGACCATGAATCATTCATGGCTTCTCTACACACACTAAAGGGGGAAGAGCAAAGCTAGTGTGTATTATTCAGGACTGCATCCTCAATAAGCCTCCGTGTTCAGCAAATTGCTACAACGTTTTCTGCTTAGTCCTCACCTGTACACAACATCTCTTTTTGTGCATAACCTTCTCATTTTAACAAAGATAGACTGATTATCTAAGAGGCCATGTTAATTAGCATCAATACAAATAAAGAAGCGCAGTGTCAGTGCATAAAGTCAATGTTCAAAGAATTACAAGGAAATTAAGGAAGACCAGGTGATTCTAATTTTTCAATGATTGAACTACCATTTTTTTTGTTTACCCACTTCCACTTCCATTTGGAAACCTGTTTAGCTTTGGGTTTCAAACTCCATACATATCTTATCTGTTTTAATGAAAGGGTATTAACTCCAGTTCAATGCTGTAACAACCAAACGTCACAGAACCTTATATTTGCAATTAATATCTGCAAAAGAACCTCTGCATTTCCAGGCATCCAAGTAGTAGAGCAATACACCAGTCCTGGAACTGTGTCTCTTAAAAACTTCTTACAGGAAAGATGTCACTTCTCTTGTCTTATATTTCCACTTTCAGAAAGATTTTCAGAACAAAAAATAAAAATGGTTCAAATAACAAACTCTCTCTTTTCTTTCAAATACCTCATATACACCTGTGCTGGTAGGATCACAAGACTTCAAACTCCTAGCAGTCTTTCCACACCATTCACATAGACCCTGCTGAGGTCACAAGTCAAAAGCCATGTTACTTAAAGGTAAAACAAAAGGTAAGTTGGTTCCCATTGCCCTCTTCATTGCAGACGTACAGAGGAGGTATCACAGCTAAAAGGCACTTGTGAGAGAATGACACTAGTGCTAAGTAGAAAATTAAATAAACTGGTCTTATAACTGTAATTGTAGCATTCCATCTTCTCAAAATACTTCCCTTCAGAGATGATATACAACGGCTCATCATCGATTTTGCTTATTTTCAAGGACAATAATTATTAGATTAATAAATTAAGTGAATACAAATCTACAGGAAAAAAAGCCCCAAGGGATCTGGGGGTGCTGGTTGACAGTGACTGAATATGAGCCAGCACGTACTTTAGTGGCCAACATGGCCAATGGCATCCTGACCCATATCAACAGTAGTGTGCCCAGCAGGACCAGGGCAGTGATTGTTCCCCTGTACTCAGCACTGGTGAGGCCACACCTTGAATCCTGTGTCGAGTTCTGGGCCCCTCAATTCAGGCAGGAAATTGAGGTGCTGGAGTGTGTCCAGAGAAGGGGAAGAAAGCTGATGAAGGAGCTTGAACACAAGTCCTATGAAGAGCAGCTGAGGGAGCCAGGGTTGTTTAGCCTGGAGAAAAGGAAGCTCAGAGGAGACCTTACCACTCTCTACAACTCCCTGAAAGGAAGAAGCAAGATGGAGGTCGGCTTCTTCTCCCAGGCAACCAGCAACAGGACAAGAGGACATAGTCATAAACTTCACCAGGGGAGGTTTAGGTTGGATATTAGGAGGAATCTCCTCACAGAAAAAGGTGATTAGACAGTAGAATGAGTGCCCAGGGAGGTGGTGGAGTCACCATCCCTGGAGGTGTGTAAGGAAAAACTGGACGTGCACTGAGTACCATGGTTCAGTTGACATGGTAGTGTTGGGTCATGGGTTGGAAGTTGGTGATCTCAGAGGTCTTTTCTTACCTAGTCCATTTTGTGATTCTGTGACTTCAGAAGACTTTATTGTAAGGCTTATGATGCACCTGATTTGAGGTCCTTAAAACAGGATCCACCACACAGGAAACACCCTGGAAGGACAGGACTTCCTACCAAAGAGGTTAGGAAGTTAATTTTCTTTTAATCATGAAAGAAAGAGGAAGAGGAGCTGTTTATAACCCCTCAGGAACAGCAAATTTCAGATAAACGTTTTCTTGCTCGTGAAATCCAGTCTCACTAGGTTACGGAGATTAGCTCCTTGCTTTTATTCCTTCTGGCTTTCTGAATCCTGTACCTTATACTGTAGTCCAAATTCAGTAGGAGCCGAGAGCTCTTGGAACACAGGAGACTTGCATGGAAGGCAAACTTCTCATTTACAGCCTGAAGAATTAGTCACAGAAATGAAGCACACCACCTCTGCACTGTAAAATGAAAAAATCTTCTTAATCTTCCTGGATGAACAGGAACCAAATTTAAGAGAAGATTTTGCAGAGAGACAAGAACTACTTCCTTTTCTGTCCTGATACAGTTTACAAACTTGGGAAATGGGCAGGTTGCCAGAGACACTCTATTCCTTAGCACTTTTTATCAGATAATGACATCTAACTCAACATGTGGAAGTTTATCAAGACTTTTCTGAGGTCCTTAACTCTACTTGTCTAGGATACAGAGAGCTTAGGCTTTTAGTTATGGTGTCTGTGTATTCTACATGCAGGCCAGATACGCACAATTTGCAATCTTGTATGTTATGAAAATTTTTTCAATACTGTACAAAATATATAGACTCTTTGCTCACATTTAATTAGCTCCAGCTAACATCATTAAGTTCATCTATTCAAAACCAGTTAAACTGAGACTAGAATCACACTTTAGGGATAAACAGTAAAATAAGAGGTTTTTATGCTAATCCTTTGGAGTTTTTAAACAATTAGTAAAACAAGAAGAATGACTGAAGAACAGCGACTAAACAGAGGAATTTACTGTACCAAAACAAAGAAAAGCCAAGACAGACTGTAATTCAGTAGAACCTGTACATCATTATATACGTATAAATATACATACACGCAAACATATATATGAAGTGGTTGTATGTCTAATGGGCTCTTTATATCCAAAGCTAAAAGTACCAAAGAAAAGGTAGTGACAATCATCTAATATTCATTGGCTGGGTGTCCTAATTGTGGGGAGATAGAGCTTTGATTCCTGTGAATGCCTCCCTTGCTGCACAATGCCTCCGATTCAACAGAGAAAGGCAAATCTCTGCCTTCTGCCAGGCTAATCTGCATTTGTTGACTGGGGAACCCTAATCCCAAAATGTGCATGGGAAAATATTCCTTCAATCCAGTTTATATTAACAGCTGTCTAGAAGAGATGTGTGTTTAGATCAGTTTTTCAGTCACAATATTGTTATATAAAAGTCACCTCCATGTTCAAACTTGGCTCTTCTATTAGATTCAGTGTTAAATTCAAGACAAGTTCTCACAGTCTGCCAATGATCTTAAAGCCCATTGCAAGGTGTGGTTCCTAGCCATTATTTAGAGAAATTGTGCCTAAATGAGGTATTTTAATTGTATCTGAGGGCTAGACAACTGAAGACTAAGCAATGCAGCACTCAGCTCTGAAGGGTCACATCCCATTTTTTATATATAGTTTTAAGACTTAAAGGCTTGTATCTCTGTTGAACAAGATAGAGTTCCAAGCAGTATCTAGGAACTGAGCTGGGATTTAAGCATATTAGGATTGATCAAATGTTAGCACCTGAAAACAGATATTCTAATGCAAATTGCAACTCATTTCTTGAACATTGTATTGTGAAAATTGTTTCTAAGTTTTTCAACTTAATACACAGTTAATTTCAGTGTATCCAGTTAGTTAAACATTAATTTTAAGAATACCTTCAATTTAGATTTCTTTAATTGCCAGGCCCTAAATTAATAATTAATTTTAGCCTATAATTTTACTTTATGGTGGGTCTGTAACTTTAATGGCTAAACCTGAAGTTTAAAGAACTGAATTAGATATGTTATTGATCAGTTTAATAGTACCCATAAGAAAATATTTTGCTTAAAAACACAAACTGATTTCTCAATGATATAATTGCATCATTAATCAAACATTTCAGAATTTCATACTGAAAAACTTTTGACTGACAAAAAAAACCCCATTGTTACTGATTTGTAAAATTCTCTAAGCAATGCTATATTTTAATTGTTCTTTGTGACTCGCTGAATGTCCTTTCCACTTGCTATTTGCCTTACATAAAATTGTACATTTTTTCTACAGTCAAATTTTCTTTTCCTCGTTCTTCTGTAACATGCAGAACAGACAAAAGAATGCTAGTCTATAATATGTCTCCAAACATTAAATTAATAGAAATAGTAATAAGAATAATTCAGAAGAAAATTATATTCAAAATATTCAATTATTTCTCAGATTATAGCACTCAGAAAAATAGATTCAGGATCAAATTAATGATGTGGACACAATCCATCTCTTATTTGCATCAGGCTTCCTCAGGTCTACCTTTCTTCACCTCTTTATTTCAACTGAGAGAGTTGCATAGCATCTACATGGCATACGTAGACGAGAGAGAAAAGCTAAATTTTCCCCTTTTAGTATTTTAATTTTTACTGGTTCATATTTGCATGTTTAACAAAAAAGTATCAATATTCCCTTAGATCTGAAACTTAGCAAGAAGTATTATGCATATATTCACATTTATTTAAATAACTAAGTATAGGACTTAGTTAAAATGTGGATACATGTGCTGAGATTATTCTTCTGTAAATTTCCTGTTCACAGTATATAGATCTGCAGTGAGCTAGTGACCCTGGGCTCCCTCGCACGCCATTGCAAAGAAATGAACACTGCTAGCCTGCAATTCATCTGAATTATTTCAGATGTCTCCTTCTGTTGAGATGTTCCTATCCCAAGTCACAGTGTCAGGAAGGTGATGCTTTATCTCAGACAGATACCTCTGTACAGTTCCAAATCTGTGGTATTTCCCATACATTTTCAGCTGTCATACTAAGAAGAAAAATGTTTTGAGAATGGCTCTAAAAGAAGGAAAGGTGCAAAGAAAGTAAGGGTTGCAAGTAAAAGGAGCCAGTAGGAAAGAAAATACATACACAAGAAAAGGATTCCAAACACATGGAAAGCTGGAAGGAAGGTGGAAAGTTACTGCATCAAAGTGAAACGTAGGTGGTATATTAGAAAGAAGTGACATGAGATAGGCAGTTGGATCTAAGGAGTTCAGAGCCATCAAGATGAGACTAAAAAGCTTCAATTTGATAGGAATGCTAAAGATGATCTAGTGGAAGAACTAGAAGAGCAAAAGCTTACTAGGGCACGAGAGAATAAAGATTATAGATTGCTGCCTTTTTTTGTCAAAAATGTAGAAACTCCATGGAAGAAGAGCTTGCCAGCACCATATGAGGAAATAACGTAAACCAGGGAGTATTATAGTATATCATACATCCTTTCTGAAGATACTGTGGCTTGAGATTCAAATATTCTTTCAACTACAGTGAGTTTTAGGAGATGAAAGTGACAGATCTTCACTACAAGCATTAGAAAATATTATTCAAACATTTTTTACTTCCTTTCTCTTTTAACCTTACTGTTCACTTCTCTCTTTAAAAGTTTTCAGGCCATGTGGCATACATGATAGTCTCCTGCCTCTGAGCAACTGAACAGGTTAATCAAGCCACTGAACACTGAAATATTCTTGTCTAAGCAAGAACAGTAGGGGCTTATTTGTGGCAGTAACTTGTTCTTTCAGGATGAAAAATGGGGAAAGGAAAAATGAAAAGAAACTTAGAACTAAAAAAGAAAGAATAACCCTTGTCTGACAGAGAAAGAGAAATTCCTTGTCTGTAAAGAGGACGGAGAAAAGTGAAAAATTCTTTAAGAAACACAGCTTGTTATACATTCTTCCTGTTTTGCAAAATTTCTGAAAACATCTACATGATTTTTAGAGTACTTAGCACATCAATCACCGCAGTCTTGTAAAAAGACGTATGAGTGCGAACACCTGCGCAGGCCATCACAGTTTCTCTGTGGGTCTTTTACTTCTGCAGTCCATTGTGTGTGAATAATAAACATAAGATTCAGCTTTACACAATTCTTGTGGAGGTTCCTAGAACTCCAATGCTCCCTCAACACTGCAAACTGAACCATTTTAAATTCACCGTTCCTGTTGCATCTTTGAGGATATCTGCTTATAACCAAAAAAATCATTAGCTGTGTAGTGCCAAAAAATAATTAAATGTGCAATTTTCCAAGGAATGCCACTTTTCTTTTAATTGCATATATATTGTATATAGATGGTGGAATATTTCGCAAGCTCAGTAGTGACAGTTATAAAGTCAATTACATACATGAAAAATAATTTACAAATCCACAAGCAAATGGAATATTTACAAGATGCTAAATGCTGATAGTGTAAAGAATGAAAGGAAACAAACTTCTTAGTTTCATGGCACATTTTATTGCATAAAATTTTATTAATGTTTATAATTTCCTAACAAGAACACCTATCATCTAAACAATTAAATTGATTAAGTTGCTAAAGTGCATCTTTTTCTCACTCTGACAGAATAAAATTCTGTTAAAATGAGAGCAATAAAATTTAAATGATTAAACATTGAGATAGCAAAGAAATAAAACCCTAAAATATGCAATGGACAAAATGGCAATACAGAAGTTATATCATTGCTCACAAATAAATTGCAAATCCAACAGTCTGAAGTAAAAAAGTCAAGCCAGGTGTGGGCAAAACTCAACCTCCTCCTCTTTAAATAAGCCTTACATTTTCACTTTTTTTTTCTCTGAGCTTTTTCTGGGTACTCTTTCACATTTCAGTGGAATAAGGAATGATTTCACACAGCACTAGGTAAAAGTTTATCTTTGGGAAAGTATGTAAAGGAAACTGCAGAACATTTTTGAAGTGTAGGAATTAGTGTTCCTAGCTCTGAACCAAGGTGCTAAAGCCAAAGCAGGAAAAAAACCCCATAATATTGATTTTTCTTCAGAGAATAAAAGAGTAGCTATGTTTCTACTGATTCCTATCTGCTGAGCTCTTCCCTTCTGGGGCTACACCTGTGCCTGCAAAATCTAGGCTGTGAGCTTTATCAGGTCAAGCTACAAGGAACAGTGGGTCCACATATAATGTTCAGGGACCTCTTTTATGTACCTTTGCTAGCCGTCCATTCTCCTATAGAGGACTTTCCTTGTTATTAATTAATCTCAGTACTCAGCCTTTCAACAACATCAGAGTGAAGATGATCTCTCTTAGTCCATGCACACTCATTTTTGATTACCCGTGCCTGTGGACTACAATAAAAAGATCCCTATCCATCTGCAAGTGAGTTAACTCCAGAGTCAAGCACAGGGAAACTGTGTTAATTCATTGCCACCTCATTGAGAATGAGGTTTGGCCAATATGTGTCCTGCCTTTGTGGCTCAGCTTAGCCCCTCACACTGATGCGTTGCTCCAAATATACCATCCCATTGAGAATTAGCTGGAGTTTCGAGGGAGAAACATCACTAGAAAACACTCTTAGGAGTACAGGCTGATTATCCACGTTCCCCTTACAAATTAGTGGTAGTAATAGTGAAAGCAGTCAGATCACACATGGCTGCAAATGAAGGTCAGTGAGGCCACAGCCTCTAGGAGGGACCTCCTTCAGGAGCAGAAATCCTGAATACAAAATATTGTAGTATTTATAAATATTAAATCTAAGTTAAATATATCTGTCTCCTAACAATTAAAACCAAACAGACAGTGAGGCATAATATTGTATTTGAAATATTGATCACTTTAGGAATGTTTTGATAACCCAAATTCAAAATCAAGAGTTCAATTCACGACCAATGAAACATGACTAAATTGTTCAAAAGAAAGTAAAATTGCCTTGAAGGCTAAAAGCTTCAGAAATTTCATCACTAAAAGTCTCTTAAACATATGAAAATCATTTAGATAAGGACCTTTTCGATTTTTTCCTACTTCTGAAAGTATCTCTTCGAGAGATCTACACTTAATTTTATTAATTTGGAGACGAAAGAAAACAGGCAGATGCATAACACTGACATCTTTATAAAATATTTAACAAAGGTATCTGTCGAGGTTTTCTTTATTTTTTTCACACCATAAGCTTCCATCTACTACTTGACATAGAAAAACAAGCAGGATCTGAGCCAAATGGGAAGAGTATATTGGATCTCTAGAAATTACATCAGTAGAGAGCAAAATCCTTTTCCGACTTTCAGACTTATGAGATAAGAAAAGGGTATTGTTAACTTCTCACCAGATAAATGGTAGTTTTTAAGCATTCTTTCTCTTTTTCACTAGACTTAACTCTCATCTGCGAAATCAAACAGGACTCAGATGAAAATTCACTAGTGTTAAGAATGGGCCTGATTCCACTGGCAGAAAGCAATTTAGAACAAGTAGGGATAATTATAGGTAGTCTTGATGGAGAGAAGGTGCATGGGTGAAGTTGAGTTTTCTAACATGCACAAATGTTTTCAAACCTGGATACGTACATACCTGGAATGAGTAAAGGCCTGTGAGTCTGTATAATTAAGAGGCAAAGGAAGAGAGCAAAGGGGGTGGAACAGATTAATCTATCAATCTTCCCTAGCAAAATGTTCACTTGAAAGGAAATAACGGATCTTTTCAAAAGAAAAGTTTTAGAAAGCAGTAATTTGAACTTACTCAAATTTTGTTATGAGAGTATTTACTGTATTCAAGAATTTCCTGATACATCAAGACTATATTAAAAAGAAATATAAAATATATACTTAGAGGTGCATAACCATGCACATATATGTATGTGCAAATATAATTTTTATTAACACATATAGGTTTATGGAAGATCAGTTATCCATTTCCTTCACAAGTTCTTATTACTGCACCTTAAATGTTTGTGACTCAGAGCCACACAAGAAAATGCAATCTCTGCAAAAAAAAACCCTGTGAAAACGAGTAGCTCAGATGTACATTCAAGCCACTGTGTCTCTACTTTTTACCTGCATTAGCCTTAAAAGTTGTCAAGCAAAATTTCTCATGTGGTAGAGTAAGTTTTTTAAATCTCTCCACTTCATGTATCATTGATGTGGTACTTAAATCTCATATGTCCCACTCTCAAAATTCATGCCCTGATTAAACAAACATCCCCATAATCTGAAAATCGAAGCCAATCCTGCAGTAATGGTTCTTCAGTAAAAAAGCTATGATGCCTCCTAATCAATGGACCAGAGCCTAGAGAAAGGCAAAACTGGAGTACTCATTTTAACTGAATGGAAGTTCTTTTTTTTCCCTATCAGCAATGAATGGTCACACTGCTGGAGCCACTTTCCTAGGAGTCGTGCTTCTACCACATGTAGATTAAATTCTGTGCCTTGATAGATGACATTTCAATAGGACCAATAAGTGCAGGCATCTTAGAGCAGAAGCTGCTCTTTTGTCCTTCTCACATACCATCCAACATTATTGTGTGTTACATTATCATAAGCATCTGCCTTTGGAGTCTGTTGCATGTGTTATTTAATTATTTTGTCATTTACTAGAATTATACTGTGCACAAAGGATTTTCATCCCAACTACCTTATATTAATTTGAAGTCACTGGTCTTAAGTATTATTGCAGAGAGGATTTAAGATAATAGACCATACTGAAGCAAGCCGTTCAAAAAGGCTATCAAGTTCTCCAGAGGAAATATGGGTTCATTATGAATGTGCTTTCTTCCTGTACATTCCTGTAAGAAACTTCTCCAAAGATTTGCTAGTGCAAATGCAAGAATATTTCTGAATATGCATGTTGTAATAAGATTAAATATGCCTGTTACTTTAGCACTGCATATCATGCAAAAGTGTTACACACAGTTCTTTGATCAAATGCTAACAAATGAAATTCCTCACCTCTTCACATGAAATGTGCACCATGTTTATTCTCTATTTGATTTGTGCAAGAAAACAGGAAAGACCTGGATGCCTTTTGCACAACTTGCAAGAAAAAATTACAGCAAAATGCATATTATCTGCTACAACCATCAAGGCACAATGTTCTATCCCACTCCCCTTGCCTAATTAATGCAGCCCTATAAAACCTATTGTTAAACTGAGAGAAAAAAATTCTTACTCCAAATCAGTTTGTACTGTTGATAACTACCAAGAAGTCCACACACTGGAAAAAAATATGACTGAGTCAATGTACGTCTGAGTCTCATTAAAACTAAGGAGGCATTTTTATGTATAGTGAACAATTAACTTTATGCAAAACTCCTATGTATGTACTTGCCTTGAGGCATTGTTTGTTACGAAAGACAAAACAAAAATTGGGGTCTTGATCTGTCAAAGTGCTGAGAAACTCAACTACTCTTGAATTCAATGCATGTTCAGTACCTTCCACTCTTGTTTAATTCAATGTCAATTTAAGGTACTCAGCCTATCCACAAGGTTCTTGGAGACTTGGGGTTTGGGCGCTGTTGTTCTCCAACTCTGCAGTGTCACTTCTCATACATCTCACATAGACAAAGCTCTCCTTTAAAAAGCAAAGTCTGCCAATGCCAGCCATGCTGGATCTGGCACTTTTAGAGTTTTTCCCCCACACTGTTGTCACGAATTTTGAAACACTTAGAGCCTTAGACTGTTTTAATTTTTTCACAGTCTTTTTGCCAAGCCATGGGAGCTTGCTGCCTTACAGTGATTCCAATCACATTTTGTAGTGCCTGATAACAAGACTGCTGAAACATATGAATCTTTTTCTTAAACATTGTTAATAAAATATTAAATTGTATATTAAAATTTTCAGAATGACATTTTCATGTATTGAATTAATTTATAGAGAAAATTAAAAAAAATTTCCAAACTCACAGTGATTTAAGTCTGCTTTATATTAATATAGAATATATTGATTGGAAGGCAAACACATTTATGTTTATACAGTTCATACTTCCATTATCTATATTTCTTTACATAATTTAGAACAATGAATCACAGTAATTTTCCAGGCAATAAAAATAACAGTAACAAACCTCATTTATGTTTATTGCATCTGCTTGCAATGTTACCTTGATTTTTCATGCTAAAATACCTTCTGATTAATTTTTTTATGATTTTGTTTTTCATCTTTTACTCTATTTATCTTCTCTGGTTTTACTCAAATGTACAGCCTGAAAGCACTGACTCTTTCAGCTTTGGCCAAGTTAACACAGTGCCATTAAATCTGACCTGTCACAAAGAGTTTCTTAATTTTCCCCTTACTAAAATTGCAGATAGCTAGCTATAAACACGATACATTTTCATGTGTCCACTACATAATAGCCAACAAAAAAAAATGTGTAACACTGTTGCTAGGGAAATGAATCACCAAATATGGAAAAGAAATATTAAGTAGGGAAGAATAGTTTTTAAAACAATGTAATGCATGCACATGTGTGCAACTGTTTGAATTCAAATTCTAGTCTGCAACTTTACAATCAAATGGATAGATTTGCCATATTGGTCACTTGTTTTCAAACTGGTTCTATTTTACAGATTGACAGAATCCCAAATAATGTTGGTTTTGTTTTTCACCCTTATGAAGTGTCTCTTTCTTTAATAATTTTTAATATGAAAAAGACATATCTCTCTTTATATATGCCTTGCCCTTATTTGTCAGACAAACATAAATGAATACTAATCTTCTGTCTAATTTTCCTCTGTGCACTGGTTACTCTATAGTTTGTTTTAAACACCATTTTAGAGGACTAATTCAAAGATTCATTTTTAATGCACTTATATTACAGGTAGTTGAATGGAAATACAATTACTTGCAAAATAAAAAGCAGATGTTAATACAAATGGCATTTTGATCTGAATGAGGAGAGCAGAACCAAGCCAGATGACTTCCTTTCGGGTTACATTTGCAGGTGTTATCAAAGAACTTCCAAAATAACCGTGATTCTTCTCAATTTCTTTTTTGTTTTCATTTTCTATTGTACCTCATCTTTTTCCTCTTTCTTAGGAGATAATATGTTTTGATATTGCCATCCCTCAGGTTTTTTTTTTCTTTCTCTTTTTAAATGTGAGAGAGCTTGTTGTATGTCCATTTCTCGTGGTTTATTTTTCCTTAGAGAATTCCCAAGACTATGCACTGACAGATCCTGGTATCCAAGGGGGAGTCTACTCACAGGATTAAAGGCGAGAACCTCAATTAGACTATCTCTGATTTCTTCAGATGTTTTTTCTAATCTTTTAATATGGGATTAAAGTCTGCTAGAACCTAGCTTGCTTTTTTCTTAGCTAAGATCTTCTTTGTTGCAAAGCAAGCTAGAGATATTTTTTTTCTCTATTGAAAAAAAAAGAAAGGAAATAGAAAAGGAAAGGAAAAAAAAAAAGCTTGTCTCTTTTTCCTAATTTGGAGTCATTCTAGTCCAGATGAGGATAATGAACTTTTGTCAGCTCTTATGTGATACTGCGTACAAAATAGCTTGATAAGCAATGTGAAGCATACACACACTTCTCAATGATCCGCAGGAAAACTCCCTCAGAGACTGATTAGCCCATGCTTGTCACAAGTAGGGGAGATAATTATGGGGGCTTAACAGTCTATATGGTGGATCTTTTGAGAGGAGAAGGGTAGATCTAAGACTGTCTCGTGGATCAACCATAATTTTTAATATTACAGATAACGTGTGTGGTTTTTTTTAGTATATCCCTGGAGCCCGGGTAGTGACTCTTCCTATAGAGTGACATCATATTACTTTTTGAGAAGATAAAAATTGTTCAAATTAGATTATCCCTAATTAGTATAATCTTATGAACCATTCTGAAAAGTTTATTGCACCCATGCTGGCAGTCTCTGATTCCATATTGAGAGCTTCTTATTGCTAATCCTTAACCATGGAAATGAATTCATGGTACATAAAAGTAATGTTGTTGTATTTCTTCATTTAATAAACTCCACATTGTATTCTCATTCCAAAGTTAATAGCTATTTTTATGGATCTCTGTATATCAGATAACAAAATATTTCGACTTTTTTTAAGTGTAGACTATGTCATTCTAGCAGCAATTTGCATTCATTAGACTAATGTGTTTGTTAAGCAGAGATGGCAAGATTGGGGGAGGGGAGCTTTAACAAATGTTCTTTACTCTTATTTATGAACATGGACATCCTGTGAACAATCAGTCCTGTGTGCATGTATTAAGTCAGTAAGTAGAACAGTGTGCAACATAGCCACATTCCTGCTGTCTTGTCTGCTTTCATTGATTACACTGGCGTTTGTGGATGATCTATCACCCAAAATAAAGATACAATTTTCACTTCAGACAGCTGTGAGTATTTTGCTGAAGTAGCTTTGCTTGCTAGAAATGCATAGCAGTTTTAGAGTTTTGAACTACCACCTCACAAAACCTTTTTGGCATTTGACTCTAACTGCACAACCCAGTAATTTCACATGCTTTCATCAAGGTGATATCCCACACCGTTTTACAAATCAGTATTTCTTTTTAATCTCTGGTCTGAGTTTTTCTCACCTTTGCCCACCACATTTTTTTATGAGTTGGTGGGGTTGCCAGCTCACTCACTTGAGCAGCATTGCTGCACTTGCCGCACTATTATTACGTGGTCAGAGTAAAGCAACTGCTTGCACCTTCCCAGTGTGCCAAATCAGAAAAACTCATAGGGTATGCATCTTTCGCTGGAGACACTGGCCTCATGGCACAGGTTAGCCCTCACTGTACACCACTCATGAGCTTTGCTCTGTAACTCTCCAATTGAAGGAAGTGCTCAACTCTGTGCAGCCCTTCCATTAAAAAAAAAATTATACAGCAAATTAGATTAAGAAGAGTAATTTTCTTCCTTCACTTCACTTTCTGAAGAGTATGCAGACCAGCGATTACTGAAAACAAAGCTCAAGTCTCAAAAGGTATGCAGGCTTCAACAGCCCCTAAGTAACATTCTGGGGACAACCCAATTGTCAGTAAATTAAAGAAACTGTGTTAAATTTGGTGAAGGTTTCACTGATTCTGTCCAGAGGTTTGACCCTCTATCCTGCATATGTGTTTCTCTTTCTAGTTAAAAAAACACCATGTCTACATTTTCAAATTTTGTTTGACCTCTTCTTTGTAAGCAGGACTAAAATGGTGCTTTGTCTTCCTCTCTTGGTGATGACCTAAAAGGTGAAGCCTCATTTATTTGCACAGTGGTTTTGCTCTTGTTGTGTCTGTCTCTGAAGTTTCCTTACCACAGAACGGCAATAGGAGTGTAAAGAGTGTTTTAAAAGAGCAGGGAGAATCTCACTTATGACTACTTCAGGGTCTAATCTTGTAATAGAGTAAGGCCAGGATAATGCAGTCTGTAGTGACCCAGGGATCAGCCAGATTTACTGAGACACATTTCATTGATTTCTGACTATGAGTTTCAATTGATCTGGCTACTCTTAGCTGTCCTCACAAAGCTAACCAGTGCCACTAATTCTCTTAAGGAGCAGTCAAGAAATGCAGATAAAAGCTGGTAATTCACCTTGGCTCAAATATCAGAGCTCTTATAAAAAGAAAATACAGAGTCTATGTCTTGGATATAAAAATGTATAATCTGCATGCTGACTGCATGTTGTGTCACAGTGGAGTGTATTTCAAGGCTATTAATTAAGACAATAAAAGATTGAGAGCTCAGAAAGAAACTGCTACTAACAAAAGCAATAATTCTATCCTTACCTATGAAAATAGCAGTAAAATCAAATATAAATCATTTTTTAATAGAATTATTGTACTTAGGTGAGCCTGGGAGCATTGGAGACAGCTGTTTTTGCAGATCTAACATTCTTGTTTCAAGACAAAGGCAGGTAGTATGCAGAGAACCACAGAATATCTAAGTGCAACATTTTGGCATTGGTCACAGCACATGAAGTAGGATGCTGTGTTAGGAGGAAATACTAAAATCAGACAATTACTATCTGAATGAAAACACTGATAATAGCATAAAGACAATGTATACAAATGTGGAAAAAGCCAGATTCAGCCTACAAATATTCTCTAATAATATTCACAGTTTTTTTCTTGTGGTTCCTCTGAGGAAATTTAAGCGATATTATGCTTTACTGAGAAATTGAAAGTAGGTGAAAGCCAGATGACATTCTCCTGTGAGTGTGTCCACATAAAGGCTTTATTGGAAGTGTCCACCAGACTATAAGAAATTCTCTTTCAACTATGGAAAAATTTTGGCATCTCATAAAAAGATAAAAAGCATATTGTGAAAATGTGATGCTTAAAACACACACCATGAAAGGCAAATAGTGATGAGTTATGAGCACAGTTAAAGCAGGGTTATTTGTCTAATTTACATGATTACATGTATTTGCATAGTCAAACATCATCAAAAAACAGCCAAATTGTATGGGATTATTGATTATTAAATGGTATTTGGCTCATCAAATAAATTATTTTCTAGGAAGAATTCATCCCATTGTAGTCAAGTCATACTATGTTTATTTTATATGTCTTCAAAGCTCCAATCAAAAGTGCATTCCCTTTTTGTAGTAGGCCTAGGAGGGAATGCATATCTCTTTTCTTCCTTGTCTCACTTCTATTCCCTCTGAAATGGCAGAGGGCAGCCCTGCCCCTTTCCCACCATATGGGGCCCTTTGCCCACGCTTGCTCTGAGGCCTTGTGTGTTTCCTCAAATGCACCTTGGGGAACTTGCAGAGGTTGTGGATTTTTTCAGCCTGGTCTCCCTGACCGTCACTGTGGACAAACAGGCAGCTCCAAATGGCATTTCACATCACGAGCTGGACCCAGTCTGCAGATGGCTGTTGCCCACTCCAACTCCTCACTAATCTTCCTCAATTTAGGTGGTGTGATTTTTTCCCAGTTCTCTGTGTCTTAGCGGGCAAAATATTTCTTTGTCCCATTAGGGGGACAAAGAAGCACCATTTTCTGCCTGTGCAGGGTTAGTTTTGGCAGAGTTTGTTTTAGAGATAGGCCTAAAGAGGGGAAGCTAACAAGGAGTAGTTATCAGGGATTTGGTCCTCAAAATCATTTCTCAGACCTACCCTAGTACTACATCCCAAGTAACCTAAATTTTAGTATCTCAGGATACTCAGGACATGGCTTGAAGACACTCTGGCCCCTATCCAGAAGATCTACTGGCTTTTCTGACCATGGAAAGGGTCACTGTGTGTCTGAGGTTTGACCCAGAAGCTGAGAGACTTCTGCCATACGTATGTAGTATTCAGAGGCATTCTTGGGTTCACCTATGTAGACATGGTGCAACCAGTCAGTCTGATTTCCTGTGCTGAGATAGTTATATATTTGTCGTTTTAAAAAACTAAGAATGTAGTGCCTTAGTAGGATATAATTTGCATATTGCCTGGGTTTAAAATACTCCTGTTTAGTCACCAATAAAACACCTCATAAAGTTCAAACACAAAAAGACAGCAGTGAGGTGCAACTGAAATCTACCATTTGACAGATAGCTCCTTCAATTAAAAAGATCGAACTAAGTGTGACTTAAAGACGTGCCCACCCCAGATTTTGGAAGCACCATGATCTTTTAACACATAGTGTTATATTGACTCATGCAAGTTAAACAGAAGTAAAGCTACAAAGAGTTTGTTAACATCAGGCCAAAGAAACATCTTTTGCAGTGAGGTTTTTTGCCGAAGGGTGGGAAAGAATAGCATGAGCTTAGAAAGGATAATTAAGAGCTTTACATAGAGAAAACCACCATGTTAATTCTCAGATACCTCTATGGACAGCACTGGAGGTGAACAGCAAATGGGCTCAATAGGCTGTTAAATAGGACTGGCTGTCAAACAAGAATTTGCCATGCTTCACCATTTGTTTTTGCATCTCACGAAATGAAAAATAGACCTTTAGAGTGTTCTGGGAAAAAAAACCTGTGTGAGAAATACGCTGTCTACAAAGTAGACAATTGTGAGAATTGCAGAAAAGGTGCAGAAATAGCTTCAAAACTTCATTTTACTATTTCTAGAGAAGAGCTTTGCAAATTATAAGAAACTCTTTTGGCCACTGGTAAAGAGCATCTGCCTTGCTCTTTAGGTAGAGAAGAGTGAATAAGCCCAGCAGTAAACCTTGAGATATTTCCTCTCTTGACAACATATATTATGAAACTAACTCAAACAAAATGGTTCTGCTATTGAATTAAAATCAGTTTTATATCATTAAAGATGTTCATCTGTTCCATCCTGAGCTCACAGATCACTGATGGCTTTTTAGTGTCTGATGATGTCACTGGAAAAACCCTGTGAACAATTTGTTTCATCACTCAACTTTCTTTGAGCCAACAAAACATTACAGATCAAATTCACTTCAGTTATTATTGATCTGTAACACTTAGATATTGAGCTCTCAGCTAGTCTGGTTTTAGGTATCTGGTTTTTGTCACAGGCCACAAAAGAAGCGTCTGATACTATTTTTTAAAAGCATATTTTTAAGGTGGCTTTTAAACATTAGTAGCAGCTGCTACTGCTAAGTATCCCTACTTAGAACTGTCAGTTGTCTGCAGTGAGGTGAGGCTAGGGTGATCTCTAGGAACAAGTATGGGTGGGATTGCACTGTATGGTTGATTTTCTGCATTATGTTAATTTTCGGTACTAATGAGAAGAAGTAGTTTTTGGTACTGATGAAAACAAAATAGTTTTTAAGTATCACTTTTCAGAGAAAGACTCTTCAGCAATTACAATGGATTAGAAGAAATTAAGCAGAATCTTATACCAAAAAAAAAAACAAAACAAACTTCTTCAAAAATCTGCAAGAATCTCTTCCATAGCATTATGTTGAATTCCATAGCAGGGCTATTAAACTACATTTGCCAAACCTCTAGCATCAGAACAAAGAGATAAACAAAGCATTTCAAAAAGCTCCTATTTTTTTAAGGTTTATAGCGTGGCTTCATAATGGACAAAGCAGCAATTCTTTCTTTATTGCCACAGACATGGATAAACTTTTATTATTTTTGTTGATCTTAAAAATGTCCATTTTAGCCCATGTTCTGGCACTTAGAGATCAGCTATTTACAACAGCTGGTTACTGAGCTAACACATGTGGATCTATGGGCATAATATCTGCACACTTTATTTGGAAAAGCATCTTTGGTGTAGTACCCCTTTTGACCAAGCAAAATTCAATACAATGTACCTGTACCAGTAGGGAAGATAAACAGATGATGGAATCAGGTTTTTTCAGTTTATTTCTCTAAGCATATAAAAAGTCCTGTTTTGCAGAGCACAAAAGAAATCAAAGAGAGACTGTTCATTTCTTGCCACTCTAACTCTCTTTCAGCCAACACTTTATAGCCTCCCACTTCACAATCGTCTCTCAGATTCATAGCCAAGAGCTGAGTGGGCTTTCTTCAAACTTCATATTTGCCTTTGGGCTTCAATATGAACTCAGCTGCCTCTTTTAGCAAGCCACTTGAAATAAAGCAGCTTATTTAAACAAGTTTCATCTTGCAGTGTTATTATTATTATTATTATTATCATTGTCATCATTCACAAGGGGAGTTTGTATTATGAGACTGCCTGTGAGCTATCGCAGAATGTGTTGTATAACTATAACTTGTGCAAAAGAGCTCACATTCAAAGTGTAAAATGAGAGACAACAGGTGGAAGAAGCCATCAGCTGGAAGGGAGCACAAGGGAACAATGAAGCAATTACGAACAGTTGATGAAGCAGCAGTCAGAGAACACCAGCTGCTTAACTATTGTGGGAGCTCTAATTACAATTCTTCTTGGGAGAGTGAATTACTCTTGGAGCGCTCTGCCCAGAACCCTCCCTCAGGAAGGAGTACGTGATTTTCTGAAGAAGGAAAATGCAGCAGGGAGAAGTGAAAGGTCTCTGTCTTCCTTTCTGGGCCTGGCAAAGCAAAACGAGTTCTTGTGCGTAATGGTGTCCTCTTTACATACTCAGAGCAATACAGCATATATACAGTAGTGTCCCTGAGCTGTTACCATGTGGATCTCTAATATGATAAAATGTGTTGTTTCAGTATAGATATCCACCTATTAAGATAAATCATATCCAAAGTCTTTGTGTTAATGGCTCCATGCTACGCATTGACATGATCCATCTTAATGGCTTTTCCTCCACAGCTGCTACAATGTACTATGTCAAAGCATAATATTGAGCCTTTCATTTGAAGTGCTACATCTTATCAAACCTTCTTTTGCAGTTATTCAAATGTATAATGTCAGTGCATAGTACGGAGTTCATAAGAGGATCTTTGACAAGATGAATCACAATACATGATAATGATTGTTATGACACCAAGCAGTGCTTAGTAAGTATAAAAAAGTTCCTGTGTGTAAGAACATTAAATTAAATTCAAAAGGTTTGGATTTTGCTTTGTATTTAATACAGAGGGAATTAATTCAAACCAAATATGGACTAACCTGGAAGGATCCTTCCTGCATACTAATGGAACATCTTTCTCCTCTTCATGAATGTGTAGCCTTTCTGATTAGAAGTGAATCATTTCCAGCAAGGTTAAAAGGAATGTGAACAGCTTATTCCTATGTGCAGTGTACGGGAAAGATAATGAGACCTTTCAATGGGTCATTGTTAAACTATTTTTTTTCCTGTCAAATCTTGCTGGGGTTATTTGAAGTTAAAACTGCAGTATGCCAGGTTTGACACTGCTTTCATCAAAGGAGTCTTCCAAACTGCACAAAGAGAAACTGCATGGAAAATTTGGTTCAAATCACTTTTTTCCTTTGTGCAATTGAGAAGACTTCTTTAGACTACTGTCTTAATCCCACATCCACTATGGGTACTGGAACCATTATCTTGTGCTTTCTCAGTATGTATTTGCACTGATGCATGTAGCTGCGTGTTTAAAATGGTGTTCTAATAGCAGAGGTTGAGTTCATTCTGTGGTACTGCAATGACGACATTTGCTCTTCTCTTCGAGAATTTCAGGATTTGCGCCAACTAATATTGAATTGTTCACATGAAGCACAAGACTTTTACCTGGAAAAAATTAAAAAGCATCAATCGGACACAGAGTCTCCTGAGAAATAGAAGCATACTTCCATGTAGGGTTCAGAAGGATCATGAGTTACAGTCATCCTAGAACAACATGAGAAGGATCCACTCCCTGGATGTTTTTTTTCCTTAACAGCCTAAACAAAAATGTGAGAGTGAAACAAAGAAAGGAAAAGAAATGTCACTACATGTGCACATCTAGGCAACTGAATCAAGAACCTGAATTTGTATTTTTGTAAGGTGAGTGTGCTACCTATCCTCACATTTGATTCACATAAACAGGCTTTTTTACATGTCCAGTGACTAAGAAATATGCTAATATTTGTATATTTTACATTTTCTTTAATAAGTAATGCATATAGCTTGCTTATTGGACTGGAGGCTTAAAGGCATTGGCATCTGAGGTGAAATTAATCCATACAACTCTGGGGATTTTAGACTATTAACTTGATTCTTTTACCTTTATACCTGGTATTCTATCCTGCTGTATATGAAATGCCACTAGGCGTCTATTTGTGTCACAGGGGCAACTGAATCAAGGCCTAGGGGTCCAAATTTTTACCATAAGAAGTTTTAAATGCCTTTTTTATTTATCATTGATATTAGAGTCAATTACTTTAACAATCATCACTGTTAATCTCTGTATCAGGTCTCAGAAACTAGAAACAGGTACGTCTACCAGCTGTCTCCCTATAAACCCAGTGAACTCCAACGGAAACATTGGCCATGCATAATGAACCAAGGAGTAGGTATTGTGCATGAAAATTATACGATATATCACACATGGTAATAATACATGATGGCAAATTTAAGTTCATAAATCATACGTACAGCTGAAAACCCAAAATAGTCAGCATTTCCTTTATGAAGGAGAGTTTATGAAGTTTATTAACACAGTCATGATCAAGAATTAAAAGTCAGCAATAAATATAAATGTATATGTACCTGAGTGATTAAGTCTCTAAACCTGAAATAATATCAGCCAATAAGATAATATGCTTAGGTAATCCATAACTTTAAGTTGAGAATCATTTGTTTAGAAGCTCATAATTCTGATTGACTAAACATGGCGTTGCACTGATTTATTTTTACAGCAAAATAACAGAACATTTCAATTTTCATCCAAAATGCCCAAACATAGGTGAGTCTTCTTCAGACCATTTTGTTTTGACGATGTATTTCTTTGGTTTTTAAAAACAGTCAGGTGTATATTTACAAAACACTTCTACACAGACACATGAAATGTTCATCCCCTTTTATGTATTTTGTATCATTGCAATAAAAAAGGCAGGACCACCTAAAAGATGCTCAAAAACTCAAGCTGTTTATTTCTGACAAGGCAATGTCACACATGTGTAGCTGAAATTGAAATGGTGTGTCTGGAAGGAGAGTTCCCATACGAAGTGCACATGAAAGCAGAAGGAACAGATTGAAGAGTCCCACACCTGCTGCAGGCCATGGTGCCACCCTGTGTGAGGTGAATGGCACAGGGCCAACAGTGTCATGCTTCAACTACCAGACAAGAGGAGTCAATAACTAAAAAGAGTCTGGGGGAGGGAGGGTAATGGAAACATTCCATTTGACAACAATTTCATGCATTGCCAATAAATGAATATTTGTGAAAGAGAGCAACACCATTCATCAATGTTATTTTTAACCTATACTGTACATTATTCATTTCAAACTTACCTAACAGATTGTATCAGGCTTTCCACCCAGGCTGTATTTAAGATGTGAATTAAAAGGGTGCTAATTATTCAGAAAAGTCTGTTTGTTGCTAGCATACTCTCGCTGGACATTGCACAACAATATACGTCCTAGAATCATAGAATTGCAGAATGGTTTGGGCTGGAAGGTACCTTAAACGTCATCTAGTTCTAGCCCCCTGCCATGGGCTGGGACACCTCCCACTGTACCAGGTTGCTCAAAACCCCATTCAACCTGGCCTTGGACACCTCCAGGGATGGGGCATCCACAGCTTCTCTGGTCAATCTGTTCCAGTGTCTCACCTCCCTCGCAGAAAAGAATTTCTTACATCTAATGTAAACCTACTATCACTCAGTTCAAAGAGCTTAGCCTTTCTCCTATCACTACATGTCCTTCTAAAAAGTGCGTCTCTGGCTTTCTTTTAGCCCCTCTATTCATGTATAGGAAGGCTGCTGTAAGGTCTCCCTGGAGCCTTCTCTTCTCCAGGCTGAACAGCCCTGGCTCTCTCAGCCTGTCTTCATATGAGAGGTGCACCAGCCCTCAGATCATCATCGTGGCCTACTCTGGACTTGCTCCAGCAGGTCCTTGTCCTGAACTGCCTTTGTCTTGCCCCAGAGCCCCCTGTCCTTGGCACAGAGACAAGGAATTCCCTTTTTCTGGCTAGAGTTTTGGACAGCGTGTGAAACACTTACTACAGACTGCTGAGATAGATGCCTAGTGTAGTGATTTTTTATATGTACATGTCTAAATACACTTTCATATGAATGTCCCAAATTTTTCGGCCTTTGGGAAAGATATCTGATATTTCTTAATGGCTTTTGGTTTTCAGATGTTACATCAAGAAATTTACTTGCAACACGTGGAAGAAAATCCCCAGTGTTTAAAGCACTTCAAAATGCCCCTACATTTTGAGTCAAAATTTATCATGCTATTGTATTCCAGGGTTTTAATACTAAAAAATTATAAGAATGAATTTTTCAGTGTCACTTTTGAAATGTCTAAATACCAATACAAAAAGTGTGATTTTTTACAGAAAGTTTATTTTAAGAAGGTATAAATATGCCAATGTGACAAATATATATAATTTGTACCACAACAGAACCTCTTTAGGGAATCAAGTCACTGAAAAGTGGAGTAAATTTAGGGCAACATGCAACTGAAAACACAATAAGTGAGTAAAACATCATAGCTAAGCATTCCTTAATTTTCATAGATAACAGACATTTTTGTAGAAAGAACTCCATCAGCAAATTCTTCTGTTCATATTGTGTCTTCTGTTGCAATTCCTGTACTTCATAATACACAACACATGTTTTACTACTCATTGCCCTGAGATAAAAACTACCCAGATATTCAGGAAGACACTTGGTGAAGAGGTGGCATATACTTCAATGCATAGGAAAGATGGATGCTGGAGTGAATGAAGTGAATGATTATTACGTTAGGATTAGTGTTTATGGAGCACTAAAGCAAGTAGGATACAATAAAGATAATGGAGAAGTGGGTTTTGCAAGATATTGAAAACAAGAAGAGACAGTAGGAAATCAATGTAATAAACACAATATCCTTCTGTTCTGAGCAAGAATTCTCAAAAAACACTTTCCTGTATTGTATACAAAAATAAGTAAATATAGGCTGTGTTTTATGTACAACTTTGTTTAACTATACCGTTTCTTGTTGAAATATCATATTTGAATTTTTTTAAGCAGATTAAAAAGCAATTACAGAAATTCCTATGTATTTGCCTCCTTTCATTTTCCATTTTTATAATTTACACTCCTCTCTTATAAATGTGGAAAACCAGCAGGGCTACGGTACTGACTTCTAATCATAGATGTTAAAATTCTGTTAGCCTGCAGAAGCATTTCTTAAGAGTGCAATAGACCAAGTAGCTACACACAAATTCCTCAGTAAGAAATTGTGACAGATAACCCATTTGTGTTTTGGATATTTATTTTCAAAATAGAAAATATTAGAACACATGAATTGTTTTCCTGAATCTCCACAGAGATGTAGTCAATATTGATCATTAAGGCTACATAGATTCTTTTATATTTTAAGCTTCCACAACTGCTGTTTTCAACCAAGGCAAAGTTTGGCAAGTCTGGAGATCACAGTCAAGTTACATAATTTCCAACTGCTGCACCTTGCTCAGGAAAACAAAGTATCAAAATGGTGTGGTAATAATCTTTAAATATTTAATTAGCAGTTAATTTCACACAGCTATTTAAGCAAGAACCTAGATACAAAAGCTGGCATCTAAATATTAGCACTGCATTTTTCCCTCTAAGAAAGTCAGAGGAAGCTTTTCAAACATTATGAGATCTGGAGTTATGGGATATATGCACATGGTATTTGACATCCCATGTTTAAATGATTGTCTAAATAACATTGAGTGAAAATTACTGGGAGTTCATCATGTGAAATAAAAGTAAAGTGAAGCCTTGTGTGACAGTTTCTTTGAAAACTATTACCAGTTGGGCAAACCTATCATCAGTTCACTTCAAGGATTTATTTTAAAATTCAGAAAGTTGTGTGTCAGAGTCTAGATGAGTCTTTCTTAATTATCATTTCTCAGAGCATATCACCTTTCATGGGAGATCAGATGAAGTGGATATTAATTTCTAGTTTCCTTTGGATTCTCTTTCTGACATATGTATTTGATTTGCAGATCCATTAACTAAAAGTCTCTGGACTAATTCTTGCCTTATTTAGCACATTAAATGCACAGCCAAGTGTAAGATAATACGCCTGAAGGCATTGCTGTTTGGAAAAGAAATATAGTAATGCTACAAGAAGTAGACTGTAGAAAAATACAGAAACATATTTCTAAAAAAAAAAAAGCTAGAACATTTTTACATTTTCAGGGAAATTTCTTATGTAGGAAGTGCCTACTTAAGCGTGATCTGAGTAGTTATATGAACTTTTTTACATGCATATCCATATTTCCTAACAGACATACATGTATTCAAAGTTTTGAGGTGGTGTCATCGTATTTCCTCAACTTGATATTATATCATAAAATCACAGAATCATAGAGCGACTTGGAAGAACCTTAAAGATAATCTCATTCCACTTCCCCCACCAGCATAGTCAGGGACACCTCTCACTCAACAAGATTACTCAGGGTCCCAACCAACCCGGCCTTGAACACTTCCAGGGATGGAGTATCCACAACTCTGGACAATATGTGCCAGTGCCCCACCACCATCACAGTAAAGAATTTCTTCCTAACATTTAATCTAAATATTGTCCTATGACTACAAGCCCCTGTAAATAGTCTCTCTCCATCTTTCCTGTAGGCTCCCTTCAGGTACTGGAAGGCCACAGTTATGCCAACCTGAAGCTTTCTCTTTTCCAGGCTGAACAATCCCAATTCTCTCAGCCTTTCCGCATAGGAGAGGTTCTCCATCCCCCTAATTTTCTTTATGTCCCTCCTCTGGACTCGCTCCAACAGGTCCCTGTCCTTCCTGTGCTGGGTACCCCAGAGCTGGATGCAGCACTGCAGGTGGGGTCTCACCAGAGCAGAGCAGAGGGGCAGAAGCCCCTCCCTCTCCCTGCTGCCCACGCTGCTTTGGACGCAGCCCAGGACACGTTTGGCTTTCTGGGCTGTGAGTGCACAGTGCTGGGTCATGTCCAGCCTCTCACCCACCAGCATCCCCAGGTCCTTCTGGGCAGGGCTGCTCTGATCTGCCCATCCCCCGCCTGTGTTGATAGCGGGGCTTGCCCCAACCCAGGCGCAGCACCTTGCACTTGGTCTTGTTAAACAACCAGGTAGAAGTACTCTGAGAATGATGATAATTTGTTGCTTACAGAAGTTGGACCTGTTCTACCTAGTGCTAAGGCAGGTTTTTCTATGAGCAGTGCTGAGCGTACCGAGATCCTCTGGGGCAAAGGGCTGCATTCATGTGTCACAGTCTGGAAAAGAATGGGAGAGATGAAGTTTGAATGTATTCTCACCCTAGAAATTCTTTGGGAAATGCATGATGGTGAAATTCAAAAGTGAAATATTGTATATTCAGAAAAATTTAGTATCCCAGAGCAAAAAACCCCATCTGTATTTGGGATGACTTAGCAACATCTGGAGAGGTGCAAGTGACACCTCTAGAAGGAAGGAAACCACTCCCATCCTCTGTCCAGTGAGGTGGCAGACAACAGGCAACCCCAGAAGCTGTTCAAGCATGTCACTGACATTTTCCAAAGAGAGCAAGGGATCCAAGGGAAATCAGTTGGTAACTAACCTACACCTCATTCATATTCCATCTTACCGTACGTAGCTGATTTCTAGTGATATCTTAAACACCACTATAAGAAGATATATTACTTCAACTGTATTTTCTTTAAATGTAAAGTTTTCAAACTTCCTTCACTCGACCTCATGTCAGGTACTTAATAGCTTGGAGTCCAGTGCATGTTGGATAACTGAGGTCCTCACCCCTTATCTACCTTTAGAAATTCTGGTAGACTCCATGGAAATCCTTCCATGTAATCTCATTACTAGATCATATGCATGATAGGTGGACAACTAAATCTGCCACTGCTGAGATGACTGGACCTACTCATTTTATTAAATTCATGCACAATCTTAAAAATATTTTTTGTGCTGCTGTTTGTCAGTGTGCTATAGCTAAAAAACTTCTGGATTTAGAAACAGAAGTCACAGATTCAGTCCAAGTAATTAATATATCTTTCTATATCTAATTCACTGGGTTAATGTGTCCTCACCTCAATATATGGACATGGAACTAAATAAATCTTTTGCAGACATCCTATAACACTGAATGGAAATGGTCTTGAGGTCAATGAGTAAATATGAAACTAAATTAATTTGGTTCAGCAATTCTAAGGTGCATCATATTTTTCATTGTCCTGCAAATACTAGTTTGTGAAAAATCAGGACATTTTCTCCTTCATAAATATAAAACATAGCCATGCTAACCAGAAGATTTAGAAGTAGATTTCTAATTGTGTAATATGGTGGCCTGCTCTTATTACTTCACTTTATTATGACACCTAACTTCACCAAAGTGTATTTCAATCCCCTCAGTGCCTTAGGGTATAGGACATATATTCTATAAAGAGGTATTTGCATGATTCCACAAGCGTGTATCAAAGTTCTGACAGTGCACTGAAAATAATTAAAATGCATTTGAAAGGCCTGGCCCTGGGCATTAGCTCCCTTTTTACAACATGCATCTTACTGCAAAGTGCAAAATCTCTGGTTTTCCAGACCACCCTGTTGGAAGCATAGTGAGCAGAAGTGTTACCAACCTCCACCAAATAATACTCTTAACTGGATTTTTGTGATGTGGTAACTAGATTTTTTTTTTAATAAGCTATCATATTTTTTTACAAAATTAATTACTTGTTTGATGAATGTTCAATCATAATCATTCCTTAAGTTGTGTTTGAAACAAATATTTTGCACTTCAGCTGTACTGTTATAGTCCCTGAAATGTTAAAGCCTTATTTATATAGAAATATAAAATTATGCTTATATTTGGTGTGGAGTGGGGGAGATTCTATGGCAATATTTTGGTTCAGTAAACATGCACAGTAAGAGGGATTATTTTTCCATTGCCATTTTGATTAATAACAATAATTTTAATTTACTAAATTATCTGCTGTATTACAGTATTTGTAATTTTCTGACTGCTCTTCTGTAAGAACATTAAACTGTATTTTCAGCTCTAATTACCAGTACTACTCCATTCTCATTGCTCCTCGCACATCTGTCATTGAATTTATGTGCTATTGTTGTCTTTTTCCTCGCTCAGCATCCACTTTTTTTGTACACCCAAAAGAAACAATTGATATTGTATTATGGTTGTTTTTCCTGGAGAGAAATGTGCTTGCAAATGAGTCTATTGACTGCTTCACTTTCAGGCAAGTTATCTTATAAAAAATTATGTGTGAGAACTGGTGCATTCATTACAGCTGATCTGCTGGGATATCAGCAATGTGGTAATGCAGGTTTTTTTCTTATTTTAAGCTCTGTATATAGCTGGCAACATATTTTGTTTATATTATTGATAATAAGCAGGATTTGTCTGGCATCCTTCCAAGGGAAGCACACTGACATAAGTTTATTTTATATCTCAGAACATATGCTAGGGTTTTTTTAATACTCTTTCTTCAGTACAATTTCAGGAGATCATTGCATCACTCATACAGAATTTGCAAGTTTGAAAAGGTGATAATAAGAGAAAATTTCCAATGCCTTCTCAATTACTCTTAATTGTTTCTATGTTCTGCTTGTCTATGTGAAGCCTTGGTACCATAGTGAGATAGAGAAGGCCATGCAACAAATCTGTGAAACGCAGAAACATTTAAAAACAAATAAAAAGAGATTTGGTACTGCATGAGGGGGAAGCATTTTGTGTGTAAGATAATTTTTTGGGGCATTAACCAGGCAAGCCCAGACTCTGTGACTTCATGCCTTACAGAGCATATCAGTGACTAAGACACCTGCCTCCCAGTAGCACTTATCTTGAAGGTGATGTATTCTCATCTTCCCCCTTCATAGCTCTGAAAATGAACCCCTCAGTTCAGTGGGATCAGATGGTAATAAATTCACATAATTACATACTTGTTAAGAAGGTTAAGGTTATTTTGTTTGGATAACGTGACTATAATTTATTTTGTCTGTAAGGTTTGAGTTTAAACAATATTAATGGTTAGTTAATGGCCTAATGAGTCAGCTACAAGCCATTTAGGCATGCAATGAACCTTTGCTTTTCAGTGACTCCTCTAATGAAAGATCTATATGAGCGCCTGTCTACTGTCACAATAGAGATAGCAAGAGAGTCATCTAATCGATTGTGATGGTAAATCAATTGATCTGTAACCCTGTTTTCATACAGTGAAAAACATATGGAGGAAACATTTTACTGTTCCCTTATTTCCAGCTGAATATCTATAAATAAAAGAGACAGTTCTCTATTTGAAAATATTCCCTTTATAACTGTGATTCAAAAGCAGGGAGAATCTGATTGATGCCCTATTTTATAGATGTGTCGGTTACTTTTGTCATTTCAGGAGATTTAAAGTTCTTAGAAATTAAATATATGATGCAGAACATCAGAGAGGCTTGCACTTCACTGTCATATGTAAGGTTAAGGATTAAGATAAAACTGATGTGTGCTCTACTTGTTCCTACCTCTGAACAACATCCAAAAATGCAGCAGGATGATTTAGAAAGAAATTTGGAAATGCCGTTTATAAAGGAAAAGTCTTTGAACCTTCTGTTAAATAGAAACTGTGTTAAAGAATGCTTTAAGACAGCAGTCTATGATATTGATGCTGCCTTTATAGCCTGATTTCATGCTGTCCTCTGAGTGTCATTACATATTTTTCCTTTTCCATTTTGTCCTTAGAATACACAGATTTTTTTTTATCCTTGTTATAACCACAAACCACCAAGACACCAACTATCACAAAGGTACATGTTGAACCTTTCTAATCACCCTAATAGGATTTCATGGGTTTTTTTTTTTTAACTAACATCTTCTTTTGGTCACCTGATTCTTGTCCTAAACTCAGGTACCTCACAACAAAGACAATTTTCAGAAATATTGATTAGCTTGGTTTTTTCCCCTTTAGAAAAATCAGACATCTTTATTTAAGGCAACCCAAAAGGGGCACAAAACCACAATACACTTAAGCAATGTTTTAAATTTGAACCTTTCGTCTTCTAAGCAATTCAGTTCAAGGATTTTTGGCACTGGTTGACATGAAGCAGTATATTCTATTGCTGCTGCATGCAACTTTGCAGCGTGGGAGTTGCTGCCACTCTATTTGCTTTAGTGTCACAGTGACTCTTACTTGCAAGGGTAACTATGACCCCATATGGAAAACATCCAATAAGAAGGGAGCCAAATTCAGGTTCCCTTTCCTAGCAGCCACGAATCCTCGCTTTGTTAAATAGCTGACATTTGATTAGGAGCTGTCACATGCACGATAGATGGGAGGATGATAAATGTTTGCTGAGTGTACAGAACAGAGCAAAATGATGGCGTGAGTTTGTACCCCGAGGCAACGTCTGTACTACAGCAGGTGCCTGCAATTGTCCAGCTGACACAGAGCTGCCTCCATGCATACACATAAACTGCTTTTGCCATGCAAAACAATGCTCAACCTGCCTGCTAGGAATGGTCCCCTACCCACACCAGCTATCAAGGTGGGAACTCTTTGGGAAAAATGGTGCTTGGCTCAGGCAAAAGCTCTTCTGGGACCACTCCAATGACTCAACAGTATGGACAGTCAACTACCAGGAGCAGGAGTGCTCCTTGACACTGTTTTAATTTGCTATGGGTAGGTGGAGTCTGAATACCTAAAATCAAACACCAGAACACATATATGTTTTTCTCACACCACTTTTAAATGCATTTAATAGTTAACTTTTCAAAGGATTTCACCACACAATCAAAAAACAATCCTTCTTCCAGATATCTGGGCATGCCAAACCATATTTTCCTCATTTGCAAATGAATATCCTGTCTGACCATATGACTGTTCACTGACAATCCACAGTGACAGCCTGCTCCTACAGAACACACTAAGTATCAGCAGCTTGAAGACCCGATACCTCATCCAAAAACCTGTGATGCCTCTGTCTCCTCTATTTCAAATCACAACAAGGAGATATTAATCAATTTCTCTGTCAATGATAGTACTGTATCATCACTCAAATGGCTAGAAGAGAGATTTAATATCCAAAACCAAAATGCAAATTACTAGCTGTTGCTGGGAAGGGTCAGTATGGATTATTTTGATTATTTGCTTGCCTGCCAGTTGAAGTGGCTACAGCCTGGAGATGATGACAACACGAGCATCAGCTTGATAACAGAAAGCTAAGTACTTCAACCCACAGAACTATCACCCAAGGTTATTGCTTTAGCATTTCTGCTTATGCAGTCATTGCTACAGATCACACAAACAGATGTACAATCCCATTTCAAATATTTGTTCCCCTATACTGTCTGACACAGAGACTAGTTTTGTGTTAGGAAAGAATGAACACAAAATTATTTCTAGATGAAAGCACTGGAAAGTAACCCAAATTATTCCGCTATCTTTTTTTTTCTTCTCCTAAAAGCTCTCTACTGTTCTGCTGATGCTAAAAAAATTTATGTCAGACTATTTGGTATAACATCCAGCACAGCATAGCTCAAGATTTATGGTTCCCTTTCCTTGGCTTTTAAAATGCGCTTTAGCTGTTTTCCATATGGTCTTATCTCCCACATAGGATAAATTTGAATAGTATGATAAATTATATCCACTGATGGATCATGGAAAATGTTTCTTCATGCATGAAAAGGTCACTTTTTAATCAGAGAAAACACAAGTGCAAGTAATCTTTTTTTCCAAAGGTATTGTCTTCTTTCTATTGATAATGTAGAACTTGGAGAGGACTAGTTCCTGTATTTTATGTTCAAGTCCAGGCAGTAGGGCTACACATTTAATCTCCATTATTAGCCTAGGGTCAGACACTTAGGATCAAATCTCCTACTGCATTTTATTTCCAAGATGTAGGATCTTGTGAATAAAGCTAGAGAACTATACAGACCCGGGGTATCTTCAGTTACACATCTAAAATAGGATATCTATATATGTGTGTCCGCAAGTGAGCCAGCCATGAATCAATGAAGATCAGGAGTGCATGTCAGGAGCCTGACTTTCCCTCTGCAGCTCCACAGGACATGGATGTGTTACCATGGATCATGTCTTCCAGATCCGTCTGTAAATCTTGGACTGCACATGGGCAGCTGCATGAAGTGTAATGATGAAAACAAGCAATAGGGGCAGAATTCAGATATGATATAAACATCTACTGGCACGTTAGACACCATATGATTATGAGACTTTAGACATCCTAGGTAGCATCAAACTGCTGTCCCAGAAAGACACATCTGCCATGGGTCTTATGTCATATCAGTAAACTAGTTCATGTGCAATGGCTGGTTCAGATGTAGAAATTTCAGGCTTGAATAATTACCTACGCTGTGCTTTTAGGCTAATTGAGATGTTCCAGGGGAGATGTAGGGAGTTTAGTGGTCTGACATAAAACTATGAGCTCTGAAGATTTTGTGTGTGTAAACATTACCATTTGCAGGGCATTCACTTGCTTCAGTAAGAAGTTGGGGCTACAGAACCTTTGATGGGTCTTGGTTGCAGTGGTATTCTGTGTCGTAGTCCGTGTTTGAACTAGCACATTAAACGGTGTGGGCCTCACAGTGGCCTTTATGTTACGTGGGAGCCTGCAGCTACAGGCACCGTCCGCTGTAAACAGTATAATATCTCCTTCCTTTTCCACAAATCTACATAATTCTGGGACAGTGACTATTCTGCTGCTTAATCCAATAGGCCATCAGTTTCCAACTAGAAATATTAGTCTTCTGAATGCCGTAAGTGGATATTAGAAAATGTGAAATTCATGTTTATTGCTCTTCACGCATTTCAGTTTGTCAGACCAGTGTGTGCATTAAAAAGCTATGAACTTGGCTATGAGAAATATCAGTCAATATATTTATCTTTTCTTAAGTCATCAGGTCAAGCACTTTATGAATATTCAGGCTACAGTCACATAAATTGTGTACTGTTTCTCCACAAAACCAATCTTTGGAACTGATAGAGCAATCAGTGTAAAGTGAATCATCCAAACACCTGACTAGAAATTCCTTTTTGTCTCCTCTCAGCGCTTACATGGATGGTTGGCACAAAAAAACCCCATGACATCCTGTTTCTTGATACACTCAGAGTTCAGTTGTATTCAGTTCTATTCAGGTGTATCTGCATGAATAGAGAAAGTCTTGTTTTATGGTAATACAGAGTGGAAAGAAAACATCATCAATTCACCCCTCAGAAGAGATAAAAATAATTTTAATCCATAAATATTAGCAGGCTTTCCTTATATTTAGTGGTTCTATGAATTTAGTCATTTGAATTTAAAGTTTTCTAGCCAATTAACTTAGTCAATGAAGTTTCTAGCAATATCAGAAAAGACACTAGGCTCAGCTAATCCACCAGCCTTTTTTCTAAAAGTGTAGTTCAAAAAACTGATCCAATTATTCCCCCTCATGGATCTCTCCCTCACCTTTTTCTCCCCACAGTGCTCTACTTCATCCTTTTGTTTTTGAGGAAAGGGCAATGACATGTAAGAAGAAATAGTAGCTCATCTGTTATTGATGAAGAAGCAGTACGTAAAGATAACCTGTGATCTCCCAGAAGACCATGCTGAAGTCAGATGGCACTCTCTGATTTGTATTCTCATTTCGTACTTATCCTCAAGGAGTCAGGACTTCATCTCACACAGAAAACTTTTTCATATCTATTAAGTTTTATTCAAGTTGTTCTATACCTTTTTGTTCAGAATTTCACTATCATCTGCTGGCATAGACTTCCTTTTTTATGACAAAGCTGTGTTACCTCTTTGAAAAGAGATGTTAATTGGAAATATCACTAAGACATTACAGAAGCAAAACCCATCAGTTCAGTCTCACTAGTTAAATCAGTGTGGCTTTTGTCAGTGCAGTGGGTTGACCTTGGCTAGCTTCCAGGTGCCCACTAAGCTGCTCTGTCTCTTGCCTTCCTCAAGAGAACAGGGGAGGCAGAAGAAACGACAAGAAGCCTGTGGATTGAGATAAAGACAGGGAGATCACTCAGCAATTGTCATAACAAGCACAACAGGCTCAGATTGAGGAAATTAATTTAATTTATTGCCAATCAAATCAGAGTAGCATAATGAGAAATAAGAAAAAATGTAAAATAATTTCACCCCAACCTCTGTCCTTCCCAGTCTCGGCTTCGCTCCTGACTCCTATGCTTCCTCCCCCTGAGCAGCACAGAGTGATGCAGAGTGCAGGTTGCAGTCTTCTCATTATGTGTTTTCTTCTTCTTCCTTACACTCTTCCTATGCTCCAGCATGGGGTCCTAACCACGGGACAGAGTTCTCTACTAACCTCTCTCATGTGATTCCTTATCATGAGCTGCAGTTCTTCCAGAACTGCTCCAACATGGGTCCCTTCCATGGGGCTCAGTCCTTCAGGAACAGATTGGGTTCCAGTTTGGTTCCCTCACAGGATCACAGGTCTTGCCAGCAAACCTGCTCCTGCATGGGCCCCTCTCTGCAGGCTGAAATTCCTGCCAGGAACCTCCTTTGGCATGGGCTCTCCCACAGGCTGCAGCTTCTTTCAGGGCATATCCACATGCTCCCGCGTAAGGTCGTCCATGGGCTGCAGGTGGATACTTGCTTCACCATGGACTTCTATGGGCTGCAAGGGGATAACCTGCCTCACCATGGTCCTCACCATGAGCGGCAGGGGAATTTCTGCTCCAATCCCTGGAGCACCACCTCCTTCAGCACGCTGGTGCATGCAGGGCTGTCTCTCTCACATATTCTCACTCTTGCAGCTGCTGTTGTACAGCAGTTTCTCTCCTTCTTAAATGACAAGACAGAGGTGCAGTTTTACACACACTAACCACCACAACATGGTCCAACCCTAGGATACCATGCCAATTAATGTAAGGGCCAAGTGAAGGTTTCCAATTTCTCTTTTATTAGTTTTCAGTATACAGTTCAAACTGGATGCCTCTGTAAGTGAAGCGCTTCCTCAGATTGTGCTCCTTGATGATATCCATACCAACCACCAGGAAATCCCAAGTTCAATCAATTTTGGATAGTGGTCTCTTGATTTCTTACTGGTTTTCACTGTCTCTGGGTTGCAGTTATCTTGTTCTTTTGGAATTGTTCCCCTGGCCCTTATTTTGTTCATTCCACTCACATCTGCCAGATGGAGCATCTTGTATGTTAGCAGCATTAGTTTTATCAAAAAGTTTACACTCAGTCAGATATTCAACTACTTTAGCTACTAGTGCTAAGCTACGAAGGCTAAATGAGAATATTCAGAGAGAAGAATGAAGTTAATCACATTTCTCTGTAAGAGTATTATCTTTGATGGTTTTTTGGGACACTCCTGCCCATATATAGATGGGAGAGTTTATGAGGACTCTTCAATACCTTTGTATAGTTTTCCCAAGCATTTTGCAGTTTTGAGAATAACTCTCAGAGAATGGATTTGTCAATGCATGGTTGAGCCCATTTTGGCAATGGTTTTGCCCATGGTTTTGGTGAAATATATAAAAAAAGGAGTACCAAAATACCTGTACAAGATGGATTAATACCAGAACAATTAGCTTAACCCACTCTATTTTAAGAAGATATAGAAGACCATCTTAATCCAATAATAAAACATAACAAAATCTCATGGCTAATTCTTCTGCACTGGGCAGTTGGTGCCACCCACATGTACAGCACCAGCCTGTGTACGTGGCTGTGCCTTTTCTGGTTGTACTTTCCCAGGCCCAACATCCATGATGTTTTTCACAGTGGCTTTCTATCGATACACCACCCAGGATGACACGGACCACCATTATTGTAGGATAACCAAAGCTAACTGTGCTGGTGCTATCCCAAGTCTTTGAACTGAGCCTGGAGTAATTGCTACTCTGTAAGGATGGTGAATACACCAAACAGGGCACTGTCCTCTATCTGTGGCCTCCCATGGTCTCCTTGGATGAGCCAGGGTTGACTCCCTGGCCCAGGTTGTTCTAGAAGGAAAAAAACCTGACATGGTCCTGGGATTCCTTCAGCCTTGGTAAACTAAACGGTCCCAGTTTTAATCTCCAAGGCAGGATTTACAGAGCATCATTCAATCTAACTGATGTTTCTTAGGCAGTCATTTAACACGGAAGAGGTGGATCCAGTTATACTTTTCTGCAAGAGTTACAGCAATGCAAGAAGTTAATAAGTCAGGATACGAACCCTCTCACTTAGCATCCAACTTTGTTTTATCAGAGTGGACTTTTATCATTGTTGCATATCCAGACTGGAATGCATTCCAGCTGCTACTGGTTGAGACAATCTGGCTTGTGCTGCCTTTTCTTGTAGGTCTATTTGTATCCCAGATACCACTTTGGTAACTCATCCCTCTCCATCTAAGAGACTGGTCCTAATAGGGACAAAGGTCCTAGTGGGTACAAAGGTCCTAGGAACAGCTAAGTGCCTGCCTACCAAACACTATTTCTGCTGGTGACAATCCTAGAATTTAGTGAGGGGTATTTCTAATATTCCATACCACTATTTCTAAAACTTCAGGTCATTTCAAGTCTACCTGACTACAAGTTTAAGCATTTTTATTTTTGAGATGCTATTCATTATTTTCACAAATCCTGAGGACTGTGGATGATATGGGATATGCATCTGTCACTGTATTCCTAAACTTTCATAGGTATTGTTTAGGATTCCCATTGAAAAATGAAAACATCTGATTCTATGGTTTCAGGCATTCCTTATCTGGCAATGATTTCCCATTAAGTGGGCTTTGACAATTCCTGCAGTATTTCTGGTGGGAAAAGTTTCTACTCATCCTAGAAGTGAATCTGTGATTACCAGGAGGTGCGTGAATCTGCTCATGGAAGGCATCTCAGCATAATCAATTTGCAGTCTTTGGAGTGGTAAGAATGCCCATGGCCATGCTCCAACCTCCTGTTTGGGTTTTGTATCAGAAAACTTCCAACATGTGGAACAATCACATTCCTTTTTACTGCCATATATTTTCTGGGGTCTATCTGCTTTTTCTCGATCTGGGTAACAACTTCTGTCACCCCTCCATGTATTTTATCATTAAATCACCTTGCCAAAGTTCCTCATTTGAGCCTCTCACAGACCCATGGCACAACAGTTTCAATGTAGCTGTGAAGATTGACTCAAATTCAAAAAGAATTGTGTTATGGACAGTGCAAGTGGCAGCTGATAGCATAAGTTGGCCAGAAATGTATTTTTTTGTTATAATCAACCATGAAAACAAGCAATGTAGTAATATAAAGAAGAATCATATCCAGTAATGAACAGAGATCCCTTCAGAGCAATTATTAAAAAACATGATTCAGCTATTAGCCTGAATGCCAAGGCACAATATTCACAATCCTATACATACATATGTTGTCAGTGTGTCTTCTAGGTAGCTTAGGATAATCACAATTATCATTGTTGCAACTTGCTGGCACCCTGCATCCTCCAGGGAAGAATTACTACATTTGTGGCATTAATATACACCAGTGTTGGAAATATGAAGTGTAAGACAGGATATTTGCTGTCTTGGATAATGTCCCATTTGGTCATCCTTTCTAATAATGTTTTTGATCATGTACTCTGTGCAGAAGTACGGGCTTTGGCCACATTGTTTAGAGGATGAACTTACCTGTATTTCCTAAATAGAGAAGTAAATACAGCAAATGCCATGGAACGGCTATACCTGTCTGTGTCAGACAAAAGAAGCTATATGTATCTTTACATACTCTGACTGTGTTGAACCTCATTGCTTGCTTTGAAAAAATGGATTACCTATAAGGTTTTGGGAACCTGTAACTGTGAGTAGATTTTAAAAGTACAAACAAGGCCTGGAAGCCTTTAGAAGTGCAGAATTCCAGCACAAATCCACTAAAAGCAAGGAAGTTTCTTAAAATTTGTACCTGAAAGAAACTTCTTAATCAGAGAAATGCTCTACAGAGGTGAGTTAAAAAAAAAAAAAAACCAAACAGATCAAAAACCTCAAACAAACAAAAAACCAGAAAACTTTCATTACATTCACGAGCAATAACACTATAATATCTGCATGGTTGGTTAGTGCCAGCGTCACTAGGCTGAGACTTTTCATAAAACTCAAAGGAATTTTAAGCAGCCCAAAATCAGCTAAAAGTTTTCTTCTTGGATTCATTTTGCATTTAGATGCATTTCTTGTTGAAAGTCAATAAAATTCTCTCACTGTTCGTACTTCTTCTATGTTATAAGCTGTTTTAATTTGAATAACTAGATACTGTCAATAAAAATATTCAAAAGTATCTTAAAGCATAGATAACTATGAAATAACTTTGGATATTAAGATAAACAAAAAGGATGTCCATTCACAGGAAAACGAATGCTTAAAAATCTATTTGTTCTTCACTCAACCTTACATTTAGGAATGAAATTTTGTTTTAATATCAATAATTCCCCTTAAAAAGACATTTGTCAGGGAATATTGCAGAGAGCATCTAAAACATAATTTTAATTTGAAAGTATGACTATTCGTACCAACACTAATTCTAAAGTTCAGTTCAGTTCATCAGCTCAAAGAAAGATATATCCATGTGGGTCCAATCAACATGACTTACTTTTTTAATTTCACATATCAGTCACCTGAAGCAATGAACTAAACTGAGCGGTCCTCTGCTTTCCTTAGGCTGGAAAGTGTTGAGAGCAGAAAGCATTAATTATTTCAGCAAGAAACAATTTACTGACACTAGTAACCTTCTGTTGAGCTGAAGAGAAGCAGAAGTTAATAAGAGTACTGAGACTAGCATAGCCAAAACTTACCATAACAAAAAAACTGTGTGAAGCCCTCCAGATCACCTGCTCTGGGAGACATAAAAGCACTGAAATTACTGCTAACTCATTTTAGGTTTGCCTGTACAAATATCCCACATCAATAAGGAAATTTAAATGGGAGGTTGAGTTTTAACTCTTGATACAAACATCTCCTGGAGATGTTTTCTCACTGTAACATTCGAAGACATACACAGGTTAACCAGAGGCTGAGCCATGGACTTGATACATATGCAGGTTTATTTCAGAGCTGTTACAAACTGCAAGGTTTCCGTGACCCGATGCAGGCTGGGGAGCACACCCTCTGGACCTGCAGGCACTATATCCAAGGGGCCAAGGCACGTGCCCTGAGGCCCTTCTTTCCCTCTAATGAGAATGGAATTTGTTTATACATTCCACCTGTGAGAGCAGAGAGCAACGCTGCTTCCCACCGTCACTATTTTGTCAGAATTTCTCCACTATAGGGTGATGTCTCTGAGCCAAAACCAACCTTATCCTAAACCTCCTCGATCAGGTCTTCTGGTGAAAATCCTATAGCTCCAACACCCACTCACTCACTGGACATTCTCCGTACTCTTTAAAGCAGTCATTTTTCATACATATGGAGTGCTAGTCAGAAATTCTCCTGATGTTCCTTTGAAACTGCTTGTAACGCATTTATACATCATAGCTTGTCTGTTACACCAGACTAGTAGATATGTTTATAAGACAAGATATCTCACAATGCATTCATATTGTTGGCAGCAGTTGATTCAGTAGAAAACAGGGACCAAAATTAAGTGAAGAACTAACATTGCACATACAGAGGAAGTCTTGGAAATTTAGAGTATGCTTTTAGAAATTCATCACGTGTTGACTCACTGTGTATAGCAAGTAATAGCAGAAGGAATACTGTAAAAGTAAGATTTAAAAATCAATTTGTATCTTCTTTGTAGCAAATTGCTTATTTGTGGTTTTTAAAACTAAACAAAAAAAAACCCCACGGAAAAACCATAAATAGGTTATAGTTGTTCAAAATTCTTGGGAATCAGAGCTGTGAAGAAAGAGTTTGAAGTAATAACAGAATTTTCTAGGGTGGCTCTTCCACTATCACACTTGTTAAATTTATATTGTTACTGTCATTCACACTAAAGTAAATATAAAGAGGGAGAGTGGTCCTTCAAATATGCTAAAGCTAATTAAATAAGTAGATTTCTAGTTATTTATCTTATTACTTGTTTCAGCTTAAAAATTAGGCCTAGCAGATTTGGTCAAACCGTTTATTCAGTGAGGGGAAAATGAGATCACTGTATAGTCAATTAAAAACTAAATTGTACAAAACCATTTGATAAAACCATTTGTATCATGCTTATTTGTTTCAATTTAATTTTAATACTTCTGTTACCTTTCATTACTGAAATTTTTTCAATTAATTGATGTGATTTTTCCACCACTCTTTCTTAATGTAAATACACATTGCCATCCTGATGAGCATACTCTACAAGTGTGGATTTGTCACCTTTAAAAAATATGTGTTGTTGGATTGTGCCCCTCATCATTACTTCACTGTAGAAAAACAGTTACATGTTTCACAGCGTTCTTATTTAAAGAAGCAGTGGAATATTGCAATCTTGGTTTCAACACCTTGGGCTCAGCATGGGATTCACCTGAATGGGAATTCTTATCTCAGCTCTATCTCCCCAGGTTCCTGTTACACTCATGGGAGAGAAACCATAACTTCTAGAGCAGACATATCCTAAAGCAGACATCTAAAATAGATGGGATGAATTGCCTCTAGAAGGAGCTATTGCCATTTATATGACCATAAAGGGATCCCAGATTACAAGCTCAGAAGTAGATGGTTAATATTAGGAGGTATCAATCCCAATACACTTGTAAAGAAGAAATTGTCATGTGTGACATGCAGACCAGTTTATTATGAGATTTTGTATGCACTTCTAGGTGAAGGCAAAAAAGAAAGTAAATATAACAAACATCAGACTTGAAATTTTTGAAAGAGAGTGATAAGTATGCCACTTTGAATTTGGGATAAAGTGATGGAATATTTTAAGTTTCTTTTGGTGCTAATGATGCGCATGGATGTAATATATATAAACAACTGTATGAACAATCAGCTAGAGGCATACCTGTCACTGTTATTTCTGCATATAAAATTGATACTTTTAGCTGTAGATTTCTAAATTCTGTTTAAGTTCCTTTCTCTAGCTTTTCTTAAGTGTGAATCAACTCACATGAATACTACCTTTAGGCACTAATGAAGAGTATAAAATATCTTAATCTGGAGGTAGAGGTGTGTATAGTTTGGGAACTGATATTAGACTACAGGGAATCTTGATGGGAAGAGGAACACTAGAAAAGCTAATGCTGAAATAACTTATTGGAGTCAGCAGGTTGATTAAAAATAATACTTTTTTATTTTCACAAAAGGGAAGGCAGTAATGAAATCATGTGTGTTCAGGGGTTGTTAGAATTGGTAGCACTATACTTCTTAATCTGAAGGTATTGCGGTTACAAGGGAGAAAAAAAGCTAAAATTTGAGAGGTTGCCTCCCTCAAAATTTAACTCCTGGTGATGAGCTGTTCTTGGCAAGTGATTTAATGAAGTTGCCTGGTGCCCTAAGAAACTAACTGCAGTTAAAAACTGGCTGAACAGATTCACTTCAGAAGAGATACCTCTCAGAGCAATCGTATTTAGGGAAACACAAATGGATGGTACCTGTGCTATTGCCAAAAATGTATAGCCAAGACAGCATCATGATGGTCAATATTTACACAGGTACAGGTCTTCAAAGGCACATGCCTAGAAATGATCTAACAATTCTCATTGATTGATGCTCTGATCCCTGACTGATGCTCAGTCCCTGAAGTGCTGCTTCTGGAAATGATATACAAATACTGTGGTCTCTGTTAGCTCAAAGTGCCGGCAGGTAGGCCAGGTATGGTATTTCTGGAATATATACAAGCACCAGCTGCTCCTTGGTATCTATTCTTTAAACCATCTGGTTTGGGGCATACACGCCAGATTGCAAAACTCAGGATATTGCTTGATCAATTCTGCCATCTAATGACTGCATTCAGACAGTGCTTTCCACTATACTGAATGCTAGTTTTTAACTGAATCAGACTTTCTGCTATCTGGCAAATATTTCTACTCCATCTCAGGTTCTGTAGCAGGGATTGTTGTGCTCCCAAAAGAGATATATCCATCCCACAAAAATAAAATTTTTCCTGTGGCTTCTTTACTCCAGAAAGCGAAGTAGGTAGGTTCCCTGCAGTGCTGTGTGACTGCAGCTCAGAGGAAATGCTGCTATGAGTCAAGACCACCTGGTAAGCAAAAATCCAAAAAACTTCAAAGACCCTCCAAAGCCAAAACCCCAGGAGGAGACTCCCTCTGGACCTACCATGGCTTTGAAGGCAGACCCCCCCTTTAATCCTTGCCCCTTTCTTATTGGAAAGCTGAAGAAATACCTCCCACTGTGCCTCAGGCTGATTAAAAAAATACACAGGGAAAAAATGAAGTGATTATTTGTACTCACAAAAAAACTACATGAAATGCACTTGATTATCCCAATTTTTGTATTTTTTTGTACATATATTTTTAGACATGTATTTGTCTCACACCAAAATAGACATTTTAATTGCACCAGGCATCTTTGTTAATGGGCTACTTGCAGACAGAACATGATGTGCTGATGGATTTGCAGTAATAAAATATGGTCACACTGCTGCAAATACTATCCTTCATTTCCCTTACCATTTCTTTTCACAACTGCAGGCTTCTGGGGAAGGATATGCTTAAATATGCTGGAAATGGTGGAAATAGTTCATATATGAGTTTTCCTAAGAATAGGACAATTAAATTAGGAGGTGGAACTCAATCCTCAATGATATTTTATTTCTGCTTGGGGGATTCATCCCAAAAAAGAGAGTTTTCTATGTTTTTGTGGTTGGTTATAGTTGGCTTCATAGGATCTTTAAGATCAAAGAAAAAAATACAGAAAAATCAATATGGGAGATTTTCTGTTAAATATTAGAATAAGGCATTATTTGTTAAATTATTTTTTTAAATTATATTTTCCAGCAGGCATTATTCCTACCATGAAAACTAAGCGTTGTAAAAACATTATGAGAGGGCAGGACAGTTTGCAATGGAGTAATATTTTTTCACATTTACTTGTATCTTCGGACCTCTACTGTAAAAATGTACCACTTATTGGGGAAGGAGCAGCATCTAACAAAATTAGTACAATGCTTCATGTGTCCTATCCTACTAGCCCAATATGGTTTCTCAAATCAGAAACCTCCTAAAAGACTTGGAAGGCCTGGAAATATCTTACAAGAGCAATATAAATCATGTAAAAGGAGGCAATTTCTAGTGCCGCCACTAGAATTGTAATTTGAGGGTGTCCAAAGAGCAAATGCACTGTCTGAGGTCACCAGACTTGGTGCAGTTGGAGGTGCAGTCGATCAAATAGAATAAGGAGAAACTGAGACACTGCTTTTAAAATGGTGCCAGAATTGGTGGACATTGAAATCCAAAGAGGGTTGATAGCATCTCAGTCTTTCTTGTGTAGCTCCTGAGATGTGCTATGCTACCAGCAAATCAAGGACTTTTACTAAAAAATTACCTCCCTCTGTTTCACATTCCTGAGTGCAAAAAATGCACACTATTCTTTGACTTGGAAGGAAAAATATACATGTCAAGAGGTAAGATTAATAAATACTGAGAAAAAGGACAGATTTTTAGTGAAAAGAAAAACAGTAAAACAAATCTTGATTTACTTCTCATCTCAGACTACTCACCAGATCTATTAGTTTGTTGACAGGGTTCAAGTCTTTCAGGATTTCATGAATTCTACCTTGAAGGTATTCATCATGTTCAGTGCCTGTATCTGACCAACACTTTCTATGTACATACTAAAGAGACGCCAAGTGTGATTATCATACATGGTCAGCCCAAATTTTTAAAAGTTAACTAAATTGCAGTAGTTCAGCCAATGAACATTCCTGACATGGTTAATATCTGTTTTATTTCTTTATCCCAGTGAAAAATTAAAAAGAATGGAAAAAAAAAAGATATTAAATTTGTGCTTCACCAAAAAAATGACAGAGCTCTCTGTGCTGCCCCTGACAGATTATTACCTAGCAGGTGCCCGACATGGATCTTTTCCAGAGCCAAGTCACAGCCCTGCAGCTGATGCTGTGACCCAAAGTTCAGGTGTCCATAACTCACAACTGTACTCACCATGTGTTCACCCATTTCTTGCTGGAATAAAACACCTCCTTTGCTCCTGGGCCTTGTAGGAAAAAAAAGCAGAGGAGACTGGGTATCAGTAGCTGTTTCTAATCACAGATGACTGAAGGATTCAGGACGTTGCTTCATCAGTGCTTATGAAATAAATCAAGCAATATCCAAGAAAGGGCCAGGAAGAAAATATAACAATAAAGGACTTCACTAGTCCAACAAACTAGAAAAATAGACAAACCTGTTGTCAAAGGTTTCTTTGCGTCTTGTATATTTTTTCCAAACCTGTAATTGCAGTGACTGCTCTGGTTTACAATTAATGCAGAAATAACACAGCAGAAAGCCTTGCAGAATTATCCCACTCAGGCTGCAGGTCCACACTAGAGTTTGACCATGACAAAACCAAACCATCCAGTGTCGATGGCTGGTACTTTTCTATCCTTTCAGCTTTCCTGAGCCAGCTGATTTGTGGTGTATTTTTAAAGCAAATCTAGCTGTAATCCAGTTTAAAAAGAACACCTCTCCATGAAGGGATTTTTAGCTGTAGAATAGGTGGGATCACAATCTGCATGCACTCCAGTAATTTATGATGTGGTATTATACCTTATTTCAATAGTGACTCATTTAATCTAGTAGGCTAATAGTGATTTGCATCAACCTTTCCACCTTCATCACTATGCTGCCTAATTTTGCAGTCCTACCCACAGATGATATTTTACTTTCATATCTAGGCTGGTAATCATTTTATATTATATAAGGGATATTCATGGAAGGTTTAAATACAATGTAGATGCAGGGAATAATTGAAAACAGAAAAATATGCTATACATATAGTTTAATCAATGAAAATGTAATTTTTCAAAATGGTCTTGAGGTAGAAATAAAGTTTCTCCCTTTTTTTTTGATTAAGTTGAAATTCCAAGGTTGTTTTTGTTGGGTTTTTTTCAAAATAAAAATACAGTCTCTTTTCCTTTAGGAACCTTGAGATTTTTTTAATTTTATATCAGTTCTGGTTTTGATAAGATTGGAAAAGCTATCAGCTGAAATACTAAATAGATCATATGAAAATATAATATTATACTGCGTGGTAGGATATAAAAAACAGGATAAAATAAATTATGAAGCTGAAAGAATTTCTCATTCTTTAAATGAAATATCTAACCAATAGCAAGATAAATATTTTTACACGATTGAGACAAGGCAAGAGGGGAAACAATCCATTTATTCTTTACCCTTTAGAAATGTCATCAAAAGACATTTTTTCCTGCAGTATTTCAACTGCAGTGAAAAGATATTTCCTAAAAAAATGTATGGGTTGGGGAGAAGAGAATGTTTTGCATTCCTCTCTGAAGAACAGATCCTTTGACCAATCTTGTTTATTGTCAGTACCCATTATTTTAGGAGGCATTCATATGCAAGGATTCCACATGTACGATAAGGGTCCGGCGGCATTGGGAACACGTACTGAAATGGCCCCCAAGAATTCATTTTTCCAGGTAAAAGGCATAAGCAAGGATGCAGAAGTCCAGAGCAGTAACAATGAAGATCATATGACACATCAGTGGTAGAGTCAGAAGGAAGAGTCACTGCACATGATTTTTCCTCCATGTATCACCCTCAGCACAAGGGCAGACTTATTCTCTTACCCAGTAGCCTCTTTTGAATAGTCCAGAGAAGAGGGCTGATGTTTTCATTCTTGCTTGCTCCACTATGACAGATAAACTTTCAGTTTTTGTACTGGTCTCACTGATTTTATAAGCACTGTAGAAGTAGAGCCTGATGCTTGGACAGTCTAGGGCTCTCCACAAGCTTTACAATTTCCTACCTACTTTCTTCATTAGGCTCCTGTATTTCTGCTTCTTCCTTTCACTTTTTTACCCTCTTTGATGTTCCCTAATCTTTGCTGACCTTGTGAGTACTCCCCTGAGTACTGGTGATTCATCTTAGGACCTAATCATTACTTTCTGATGGCTCTCCAGCCTTCTTAAATGTCCCCTAACTGCTACCAGCTCAAGCATGTACTCTTTAAAGCTCTCCTGCTCACCTCCTTTCCTTTTTCATAGAGTTATTACCCTGCTTATTTCTTACCTTCCCTCTGCCTGTATATGTACACATGGGAAAAGATGACTATAAGGAGGTGGAGACCCTGAGGGGATTCGTGGTAAATTAGCTAGTATTCAGGAGTTAAGGTTTTGGCAGACAGAAGCCCATGAGGAAGGACAGGCAGGAGGCCCAGATAGAGAATGTAATTTATTTTAAACAAAGAAACAAACAAGATAAAAAATGGATTTATATGTATTTCTACAAAAACTAGTTCAAGATGGGAGAAGAGCAAGAAAACATAAAGAATGAAACCTCCTCACTGTTAAGCCATGTTAAACTGTAATATTTCAAACCAAAATTAAAAAAAAAAAGTACCAGGTAAAATAGCACCAGAAAAATTACTGGTTGAAATAACTGTTGAACTACTTTCTACACTACAGCACAAACAGACCATTGGCAAAGGCTGTTAGTGTATTCTTCCCCAATTCCATAAATACTTTTCAAAGATCAAAAACCATCGCGCCACACCAGGCAATTGACTTTCCTCTGCAGGATTTTAATTCATGTATAAAATAGAAGCAGAGATCAAACCCAGAATAAACAAAAATTCAGTAATTTAAATACAAGGGTTTCCACATATGAAGAGGTTGAAAAGAGTTACAAAACATAACTGACAGCCAAGAAAGAAAAGACAAAATGCAGAAGGATAATTTGCTCCTAATAAAACATGATCACAAGGAATCCCACTTCCATAAGGAAAAGTTAATATCTTGTGTTTAACCGCCATACTATGACATGACAGATCTCCAGCAGTATATGCTGTGTAGAAATAAAGCAATATTTTTCTTGAAACGTGTTTCCCTTTGTCTTGATACAGATCTGCCGTTAGGGTAGCGTTTGTGTAACGTGTGTTTTACCTAATATTGCCATCTAGTGGCACAACGATTAATTCCAAAACAATCCTTAAAAGGAAGGTATTGTTCCAGGACTCATGAGCTACCGCAAAAAAGAGTTAACCAAAATACGGTATTAACAACAACACACAAGAAAATGGACCTTAGTCTGCAGGACAACACATGCCCCAAATATTCAATTAATTGTGAGTGCACAAACACCAGCCAACAAAACGCTGAAGTATTGAAAAAGTCACAGAAAGGACATGCCAGTGCAAGGCATGTAATTTGCAAGGCACAAACTAATAGCTTCTAGTTGATTAAAACAAGAAAAACAATCAACATCCTACCAATTACAATATGGTCTATGATATAACATGAATCACCACCTCCACTAAGCTTAACACAAAATGCGCAATGCCCTTGATTGTTAGGAAGCTCCATCAGAAACATCTGTCATTAGCCCAATAACCTGATAAATGGTTTAAGCAGGGAAAGCTTGAAAGAAACATAAATGTTCCTCAGATCCAGTTTAGGTGTCTCACAGTTAGTTTGACTTAATCTTCCTCCATTCCCTTGTCAGTCATGAAGGAAAAATGATTACTGCCACGGGTGATTTATCCTACCCTAAATCTGCAGCCAAGGTAAGCCTGAAGATGTCTATCTGTCTTCAGTGACTATGAAAGGAGCCTTAGGAGATCAGCTTATACTAGCACTAGCCTAAGCTGATCTCACTGCAGGCAGTCATGAGCCAACTCAGGAAAAGCTCAAGGGCGAAATTTACTAACCCAATTCTATAGTTGCCTAAATACACACCCTGAATTCACAAGCATTGAACTTAATACTTTGTTCTCAATAGTTAAAGCCTCTCCCTGGATTTTCTCATTTTCAAAGAATAAAATACATTTTGTAAGGCAAAACTGACACCAAAACACAGACAAGACACAGAGGGAACTTTCACCAAAAAGGAAGCATGATTAGTGGTTATATTGGCAGACACGAAGATTGAAGAGTTTGAGGTTAGCTCAGTAAGGAAAGGGAAGAGTCTGACTTGGTTTAAATAAAGGGAATGTGCAGAAGAGACTTTCAAAATCTGTTGCTTAGCTTTAGGTTATGAGTTCATACATATTATACAATTTGAAATGTCAGCTAGTTAGGTATATATAAATTGATTATTAGCCAGTATTCTGTATTTCAAGTCTGTTTTCAATTAAAAGCTGTCAGACTAATTTTCAAACCATAATATGATCCTGAAAGACTTTTATCAGTACTGGAAGGAAGCCAGTGGGTAGAAAAGTGTTTGGCATACCACAAACTGCTTGGAATCTGACAGAACAAGGACTATAAAATCCCTTATATGCCCACTTCCAAAGGTCACAAGGGACAATAAATGTTTGCAACAGTTCATGCCAAAAGTCCTTCTAGACCAATATCTTATCTAAAACAATGGGAAAAATAATGTATTTATGACAAAGAGTTAAGGAGGGCGCAGCAATATATCTCCCAGAGTACTCAGACACTTTCCAGAGTTCTTCAGCTTTGGGCCTTCTTGAATCACAGTTATTTGATAGCCCCTTCTGGATTTCTTTATCACAAAGCACAGAATGAAGAGGCATCAGCCTCCTGTTACAATGGAACTTGTGATATAGAACTCCAATCACAAACACAAATCTACCTACTTGTGAAATGACAACTTAGTGAAAGAATGAGTGCTCTGTAGTCATAGAACTTGATATAACTGGAAAAGCACAACTTTTCACTATTCAGATGCTTTTATACCTTGATACATCTTCCTATTTTATAACTATGATGGATTCACACAAAATCAGTGCCTTGCTTTTCCTGCCCTCTACAATATTGTGGGAAACTCTTTTTCTTAAAAAAAAAACCTTATAAAAATTTTGGCTAACTTTTGTTATATGACTTTTAACATCTTTCTGCATCTTGAGAAAAATTTTATGTGAAATAGTTTTTCTTTACTTAGAATTATATTCAAGCCACAGGTGGCATCACTTGAATCATGTCTCACTTTTATGTCTACACTCACGACAAATATTTTTTCCTGAATAAAACTTTCAAAACTATCTAGAAAAAACATAATGAAAAATTCCGTGTTGATAGTTGCACATGATGGCAAAAGCACAACCTAGGGTGAGGAATAGAGGAAGGTGTTAAGTTTCAGGATTTGGATATGTGCTTTGAGGTGATGGATTAGAAAAAGGCACTGGGCTAAGAATTAGAGGTAGGGCTGAGTGCTCTGCTAGCACTGTGGGATTGTGCGTGAACCCAGGGTGAAGGCCAAGCAAAGGCACAGCTAAGTGCCTCCGCTCTAACGTGCATCTCCCTTTCCTATCCCGTGACCTCCCTCCTCCCCTGAGCTCCATAGGGTGCTTTGGTAGGGCAGAGGGTTAGGGTGACTAGGGCTTCAGGCATCTCATTAGGATTTCTGCTTAGAGACTTGCCTTCAGGCCGGGGCTGGGGGTTGAACTCACCTTTGAGGTTTAGGATTTAGCCTTTGAGATTGAGGAAAGGCTTCAGGTGAATATTTTGGGTCTGGTTTTATTCCTGGAAAGAGAATAAGGCACAGGCCAGCTTTTTGTTGTTTAGTATGTCTTAGGAAAACTACCTGTCTCAGACTTTTGGCTATGTTTTACAGAATAATTGTTTGATTTTCTGATTGTGATACTCTTCTAATAAAAGTTTATATCAAACAATGTTTTGGTTCAATCAATTTCACTGAGTATATTTATACTAGTCTAATTTGTTTCCCTATTTGTTTTGATGGTCTATTTATACATTTCCTTGAAGATGGTGAATTATTGAAAAGATCTACCATATCACAGCTGAAAGCAGGAGCCAGGACATATTGCCAGTGCAGCTAATTAAAACCTGATACGGCAAACAGAACCAGGGAGCGCGCACACAAATTGCATTTCTTGCTTGCTGCCAGCAAAGGGAGCTGTTAAGCCCTTCAAACTGCTACATCCCAGTGACTAAAGGGAAACAGGAACTTGAAACTGAGTATTATCACTACAACGAATGTGTTCAATTAAATTGTTTATTGACTGGAATGCTTCTTTTGTTTACACATAAAATATTTATTCTTTTTTTTTCCCATAATTGTTTATTCCACAATTCTTCACACACATCACTATAGGGGTTGAAACTTCCTTCAGAAGTCAAAACCTCCTTGTGAAGATTACCTAACTTTCAATCACATAGTAGCAATACCTGAATAAAAGGAAGATTAAAAGCCTCTGGTAATATCACATTCTGACTAGACGTCTGCCATCATCCTTTTGTGACACATTGGCATTGTATCTGATACAATTTTGTTCTTCAGTAATGTCTTCTTTGGGTTGCATTTTATCTCCTTGAGGTAGTGATGAAATTCTTCTGCTTTCAAAAGATAACTACAATGCCCATACTGTAACACACAAGTTGCATGAATATTAGAGTTGATAAATCATTCCTTTTTGGTCTTTCATCAACTCACTGTACACTTAAACATAATGAAGAATACAAAGTTCTGTTTTAACCCCTCAAAGACAATTCAAAAGACTGGAAAATAGAAGTGGGTGTCCATAAAAAGTAAAGGTATTGCTTTCCTCTGTTCATTCATCACTTAAACTTGAACTGTCTGTCTTAGCATTTCCAAAACTAAGGAAAAGTAAGCTTTATTGTGTCTGTTGGCACATATTACCAGCATTACAGATTATTTACTCAGCATATGCTCTAAGTGAAATTGAGCATTAAAAAATACACTGAAAATCTTTGTTCATCCTGTAACTATGACAAGGGGACCATATTTGTACGACAGAATCAAAATTGTGTCAAGTATAAATCAGCAAAATACCTGTTATCAAATGGCAATGGAGCTGCAAGACAAGAACGACAGGCAAATTGATTATAGTTTAAATACCTGTGGTGCAAGCTGGATGCCAGGGTCTGAATGGCAAAACAGTGATTACTGTCCCAGAGTTTTTCCTTGAAAACCTGTCAAAAAGATGTGGAGACACACAGAACCAGAATAATTAAGGCATGTCAGTTTGTTGAGTAAGTACTGTGTTTCAAGCAGAAGTTACATATTACAATTTGAGCTGATTAACATCCATTATAAATTATATGAAAGAAAGATTTACCCACTCTTTCTATTAACAGTTCAGCTCCTGACTTTACCCTCTGTCCTTATTTTGGGCTCACTCCAGCCCCCACTGGACTCACAGAGACAATCCAATTTGCTAAACTTTCAGAAAACTTCACTTGCCCTTCTCACCCCTCTCTCCCACACCCACAAAAAAGTGAACGTTTTTGTGCCAAGAAGTTATTTTTCAATCTACTTGAGCCAGTCCCAGAAAGGCCTCAAGGAGAACCATTCAACTTAAACCAGGGTGAGGAAAGATTGGTAGTGCTACAATATGTAGCTTCACTCTCAGCTCCTGGCATAAGTGTGAAACAGATCATTTATAAGGAACTTGTTTCCACAGAAATCAACACAGGATTTTTCTTCTTACAGGTAGGACCTGCTGTTAACAGAAAAATTAAATACCGTAATAGTCACTTTCATAGTCATAATGACTGAAAGAGTGCATGCAGCTACTAGACTGAAACTAGGTAGCTAAGTCAGAATTATCACATTCTTCTCCTTCCTCTCTTCTTTCACCTGCAGCAACCCAGGCTCCTGAGTTTTATATTGTTTGAAAGATTTTACATCTTTTATGGTTGGTCTCGATGATCACAAGGGTCTTTTCCAAGATAAATGATCAGGTGATACCATGATTTATGAACTTGCTTTTACATGTGCCTATCTCAAAATTTCTAAGTTGTTTCCTCTTTTCTTACATGTTTATACTCCTATACAACCTGCCTGTGCATCTCAATATGCCTGTAACACGTAAGTGTGGAAGCAACACACAACAATTTAGAAAGCCCAGGACTAACCTGCTTGTATCTTGTTTCAGTCAACTGCAATGAAAAGACATGGTCTGCTTTCTGCATGACAATATCTCAGTTAGTCCAGGCTACACTTCTTGAAAAAGCATCTCCTTACACCACAAATGCCTCAAGAACACTTTTTTTTCCACCTTTCCCAGGTTGCTAGATAAATATGCACCATTTCTATTTCTTACAATATTTCATCAAGAGAAAAGGCACCGTGTAACTCTGGGACATCACAATCTGAAAAAAACAGGAACCTACACATCATGAAACCAGAACAGCATTGGTTGGCAGAACAGTTTTCCAAAAGCAAACATCCTTTCAATCACAAAAAGATCTAGGGGTTATTGGCCTCTGTTGATATGAAAATCTTCAAGAGGAAGAAAAAGCCCTTTTGAAGAGATAGAAGTCTTTGAGAAAGGCCCTCCACCCTACATAAACAGATATGGATTTTATCATGTTTCCAGAAAATCTATGCTTTTTAAAATTAGCTAAGTAAAAATTATATTCACAAATATGTTGGTTTCTGAGCTCCAGTGCAGAAGTAATAATAAAGCACAAAGCAGTAAACTAAACACCTTTGATTATCAATTCTGAACTACATATATATTACTGAGATCAAATGAACACGTTTCTTCTTCAGTGGAGGTGCACTTCAAAAGCATCTGCTAAAACTTTGGCCTCATTTAAATCAAGTGAATCAACTGAATAAAAAGTTGTTTTCTTTAGAAACTGAATTATATGCATAGAGCTAAAGGGAAATTTTTGGATTCTGTCTTTCCTTTCCTCACACAAAGGAAAAATTAAAGGAAGAGGTAACATACCACAATGAAAAATCATAGGTTACTACTTAACTGTGGCCAAGAATGTGATACCTGTATTCTTACTATCCAATTTAAGTAAACAGACAAATTCAGAGAATGGAGTACTATGAATCATAGATAAAATTATGCAAAACTCCCTTCTGTAACTTGCTCGACTGAGGAAAATTCCATCCAGTGAGTTCATGGGAAAATTTGAAGCATTCAAAATGATGATGAAAAGTAGTGGTGAGAACATCAAAGTGAAAGATATGCCTAGATAAGCCTTTTCCTCTCCTATCATGGGAAGTAAGATTGTTATTAATTTTCTATAAATGCAGCACCTTCCATCTTCAAGTCCTTTGGGTTACCTTTTTTTTCTTTTATCTCTTCACTGGTTGGGAAAATTCTTCTAATTTCTAGTCCTAATTTACTCATAGACAGTCTATATTTATTTATTGAACTTACATGCCAGGCATGTAAATATTTCTTCTCCTCACCTCACATTTTGCTATCAGACATATTATCTCCTCTCAGCTCTCATTTCATTAAGAAGTAAGAATCACGTCTTGCTAATCTCCCTCTGCCAAAGAGATTCTCTGTCTTCCATCCTGAACCTACACACTACATTTCCGCTTCCGCCTTGATTTAATTTTTCCTGAGCATGGATGATCCAAATGATGTGCAATATTTCATTCACTGATAAAGTTTAAAGCAGTGTTTTCTACTCTACGTCCTCCACTTAGACACTGCAGTGCTTGGTAGAGGTGTCAGGGTAATCCAGTCTCCCCAAGGCTGGCAGGGTGGTTCGGAAGACTTACACTGGCACATAGGCTCTACCAGCAAAACAAAAAAACCACCACCACCAACAACAAAAAAACCCCCACAACCAACAAACAAACAAACAAAAAAGCCTAAACCCCAAAAAAACTAAAAAAGAAACCAAACCAAACCAAAACAAGAATTATTCTTCAATTATTTTTCAATCTTATATTAGGAATCAGTTTTCTCATATTTTTTCATATCAATCAGCCTAGATTTGGTAGCAGGAGGATGTCAGAAATTCTTTTAATGCTTCTTGGACATTGTGACATAAAGTAACATTATTCTTTATTACACTTTTCCTCCACCTGGGGCCATTTCTTCCTCATTGGTATGCAGAGAAGGAGCTGAGCAATGAAGCTCAGTTTCTAAACCTAATATCAAAAACTCTGGTGGAGGAAATAATCATTTATCAAACAATAACCTTAACAAAAGGAACAAATGAACATGAAGCATCCTGGTTGTTCTGAAAATTAGCCAGACCTGTTCTGCCTTTTCATCTCCCACATCTACAGCAACTGGAAAGATTCTTTCTGAATTTGAAATTGAGATAAATTTGGCTGTCACCACACACTGCATGTTTGCAAGTTGTTTATAATGGCTTTTACAACTGGAAATGAATTTCAGTGCACTTCAGGGAAAAGACAGCAACTATACTTATCCTTCAGAAATATTGCTATATTTAAGCTTCCAGGACTGAAGTAAGCTGGATTTTAGGCTAAACTTCAAAGAGTTTAGACTCTAAATGTTCCTCTAAAGAAATTTTAGAGAAGACAGAGAACATTCTCATTTCAGTCAATCCAGTAGATTAGTCATATATGAGAAGTTGTGTATACAGATATTTTTGTTGTGAAAATGCTGCATTTATAACAAGTGTAGGTTTAAATCACTGAATTGGTGATAACAGAGAAATCCGATTACAGTAACTCCCTGCTTGCTGCCACGTTGGACCTTGTTGGCTCCCAACAGGGCACATTCCCATCCCTGCAGAAATGAAGGAATAAGAGCAACATGGTCAGGTGAATCACTCTCTAATCTCTCTAATTTGCTGGATGAGATCTTCTCCAACTAATGTAAACCTAGACTATTATCTTACTTCTAGACTCTGCTGTCTTCTATTTATAGTGTGGCAAGATTAATATCACCTGCAGATCTCCAAAGGATTACTTTCATTTTGAATTTATGTTGCAAAGAGTTGCCTGAAAATAAAATCTAAATAGCAAGTAGAGGTGTAGATGTCAGATTTTTAACATTATGGCTATCCAAAGTACAGGAGAACTAAAACTATTTCAAAGGTAAGAATTATGGCAAGAATACTTTACATAGGAGTTGAAATGCTACACAGATAATTTACATTCTAAATTAAGCTATTGCCTGAACTTGTGTCTCAAAATTCTTGAAAAGTGGATTTTTTATAAGATTCACATCATATTGTTCCAAGGAAGAAGATTAAGTCTACTACCAACAACAAAAAAATACAATAATTCCAGTATGAAAAAGAATGTGTTATTTAAATAACTACCAAGGAGTCTTTACAAACACTATAAGTTTTTACACTTAATACTCACAGTACTTTTCTTTAATCAGAAAACAGAGTGAGCGTGTACTTTGTTCAGAAAATCCATATACAAAGTATCTGACCACATTAAAAATGCATGAATCAAATTTAGACTGGTATTAAGAACACCTGTCAGTTTTTTCAGTTACATTAAGGTAGAGCCACTCAAAAATTGTACCATTGTGGTAATATTTTTTCCCTTTTCTGATTAAGAAATCCAATTATGTATAATTGAATTTTTCTTATATTATGCCAGTTTATATTTGATTTCCTCAGGAGGTTTTGGCTGTGGTGTACAGTCCAGGAAACTCCAACAAAAGATTATAGAATATGGGCCAATGCCATCACGTAAAATATAAAATATGGAACACTTAGTAAAATCCACTTGAGGTACAATAGATGACTCAGGTTTAGGAGAAGTGGTAGCAGAGATAAGAATAGTAATGGATGGTAGCACATTGTTCAGAATAATCACTCGAGCAGTTACGGGAAGAGTCTTCCCAAAATACATAGCACATGGGCCAGGCTGCTTCGTGCTCTTATCAGCTCAAACTCAGACCTAACTCCCAGGTTGTACATTTGTGTTAACTCTCGAGAACACCGCCACTATTGATATAACCTCTAAATTATAACAAGTTCAGTAGTAAGTATCCTGGCTCTGACGCAGACTTTGTGCAGGACCCTGGGCGTGATGCCCAAAGGTCTGCTCTGAAGTTCCTGACTAACAAAATGAGGATTGTCATCTCCCTGTGACAAGAAGCTGACCTGAGGATAAACACACTGCTCTCTGAAGAAGATGTGTACTGTTTGGTGTTCAAGGTATGACCAAGAAAATTCATTGAGTAATTTCCAATTTAAACCTCATCCAGTACAAAAATAAGGGAGCCAGACTGTGGAGTACTAGTCAGAGAAGAGAGGTAGGAGCACCCTGCACAGCTGATGGGTACAGCAAACCATAACTACACATCCAGTCGTGAGTCTGACTTGCTTGTAAGAAAGTCTATGTGGCTAATCTCTTGGGCTGAGCTGCATGAAACTGCTGGGTCCCCCAGATGTTTCTGTCAGCCAAAAATGATTTTCAGAGCATAGACATCTGAGTGACGAGGATATATAATTTGTAAGTACACCTATTGGTTGCAGTAGCACTCACATTTGTGCAACAGCATTCATTCAGAGAAGAGCTTTAGGAAGATTATTATCTGAAATAGCTTAGATTAAAAATCAATCTATCCCAACTGATAGTGGCCAATATAAGTTCCTCCCTGGATATTTTGACAGAGAACAACAATTTCTGACTCATGATTTTTAAGCCAGAGGTGCTGTCCTTAATGCATTTTTCTTTTAGCTATTCAGACAAACACTTTTGCAACCCTTCCAAACTTTTAGCATCTACAACAGCCTCATGAAAGGACTGCGAAGAATACCATGGGAAGAAACACCCTATTTTCCTGTTTTAAATCAGCCACTTGCTGGTTTCATTCAATGCTGTCTATTCTGTAGACATACTATAATGGATATAAGCAGCACTAGGACCAGGGAAGAAAGTGCTCATGTTGAAAAAGTAAGACGAAAGAGAGAGGGCCAGTTTTGATCTGTATTAATATAAAAAGTTTTTGAGGTCAATAACAAAATAGTTGAGATTACATCAGCCTTGCTGTGGCACAGGTGACTCATTGTGACTGCCATAGAAAAATGAGCATTTTTATAATTTATTAATTAATAAGCTCTCATTCAAAAATAAATCTATTTTTTTCTCATTTTAAGGTCTGTCAGTCGTAAAAAAAATTTTTTTAAAATTCCAGGAGATAATCACTGTTTTGTATTGACAGTATTTCAAAACACTGAAACAGCTACACCTGGGAGTTTACACAGTATAAGTAGATGCAGTTGCTAGTAAAGTAATCTCTATGAGGTCTCTCAAAATGAAACAAAAACCATCTCCACTCAACTTACAGCTGATGGTACACGCAATATTGAAAATATCTTTTCTACATGTATTAATTTTAACATTTGCTTAATTTTCCTTAAACATCCTCCTATACAGAAACCTGATAGCACAGACAGTTAATGTTGAGCTGAAATTTTTCTTCATTTGAGAAAATAGAAGCATGGAATAAGCTGCATAGTTTTACTAATTTGCTTCTCATATGCATAATTGTCCAGAATTCAAATATAACTATTTTAGTCTCATAGCAATAAAAAAAATGAATCCATCTGCTCTGAAAAAAATAAAAAAGACATTCCTATTGCTTCCCTAGAAAGTTTTAATTCTCAACATAACAAGAAAGCTGATTAAAGCTGATGAAAGCTGATAAGTACTCTAGTACTGATTACTTTTCAATTAACAACACAATCTCTGTGCTCATTTTTCACAAACTTCTTGGGAATTCCCAGCAGCGTATGGTACATGGAATGTATGCTTTTTCCACATGAAGCAAACAATAAAAAGTTTCTGGTTTGGGCCTCTCAGTAGTAATTTGATGATAGCTACAGGCAACTGCAGCTAAATTTAACCTAAGAAAAGATACATGGATAAAATATCTCTTTGGGGTTCTTTCAGTGTGACTGTGTGTAAAAATGAAAACAGTTTTATTTTTAAAGAAATAAAAGTTTAACCAGAAAGTGGATAATATTATGCTATTGCCATTTTTACTCAGTTGATACTGGTTGCAATAGCTACAAAAGTCAATATGATGAGTAAAGCAGGGTGAAGGAAATAAATTAACTTTCTTGCTTTATTTTTTAAAATATATATATATTCTAAAAGGATTTTTTTTTACTTTGTAAGAGAATGCAAGATTAACACAAATTGTGGAATGTGTTATGTCCTTCAAGCTTTGAAAAAAACATTTGCTAAGGATACAGGACAACATATATACACATATTTTACGTTTATCTTTGTCTGTGCTGCTTGCAAATACTGTATTAAGACTGCATGAATATATTATATTAAAACTGAAAGCTGCATGTACAAGTTTCCTATTAATATAGTATTTCTGTAAATGTTATTTTTAAACATGAAGGTGCTTTCACCAGATTAGGTACAGGAGTGATTTGCACACATCATCATTCAGACTCATCTGAGATCCCACATGGCCCTCGGCTGCCACTACAGAGAAGCATGTGTTCCCATAAGCTTCACATCATATCTGCCAGCCCTGTGGTGATATCCTTAGCACCTTTGGAGATTTCAAACGACACTTGATGACTGCGTTTTGGCAAGAAAACCGAGCTGTAAGTGTTAACAGCCTACGTCTTAGGCTAAGCTTCCCTCGGCTACAGGCCAAGGAAGTAATCCCATGGGCAGCTGGACTCACAGCACAAGAAAAAGCTTGAGGATTTATTTTACTCCTCATAAGATTCCAAGACCAGCTCAAATTTGGAATGTAAATTCCTTGAACCAAAGTTAGGATAGGCACTCAAATGTCCCCCATCACCCTAATACCACAATCTTGGTCTTCTCCTGTGATTATAAATAATGCCCTGCTTAATGCTCTGATAAACAGGCGCTTCTTTTGCAGCTTGCAACCTCACACAGTAAGCAAGAGAAAATTACAAAAAGATACACAAAGTTCTACTTCTTCTAATTGATAGTGGCACACACAGGAACTCATAGGGTCGATGAAATCAGGACCACTGTTGGAGTTCCAGAGGAACTATTAACAAAATTAAGCAGTCACTAAAAGATAGTTGCAACTATTTGACTGCCAGAAGGTGTAGCCAGAGTACCTTTGGTTGAGATGGACAGGAAAGAACAATTCTTTATAAACAATGTTATTGACTAATGGGAACCTGATGGGGACTGTTAATCCCTTACAGAGTAAAATATCAGTACACATTTATCTTCTTGTGATATTCTGACAAGTATGAAAATAGATTATATTTTGTTAAACCACAGACTAAATGGAACCTAAACAGCACCATAGCTCCAAATTTATTGCTTCACTTAGTAAAACAGCATAAAGCTAAATAGTGCAAGGATATCTTACAACAACTTCCCATTTAACAAAGAATAAAACAGGCAAGTTCTGTTAGAAAAGACAAAAGATGTTAAAATAAGTACTTTAAGAGAAAAAGAACCCTTGCTGTGGGCTGAGCAATTAATTTTGTTCAGTAAGCTGTGCAAAAACTGTGTTCTCCTGTCCAATTTAGCATTGTTCTGTTGTCAGACTAGATCAATTCTAATTAGAATTTGCTACTTTTCATAAAGTTGTTTGTGATCTGTCATGCTAAAACTATTTTAGGTAGTCAAAGTTTTGTTCAGGCAATTATCAGCAGAGAAAAGTTGCTCTGCTCTATTGCTAAAGTTGAAGATGCATTCTTACAAAACAAAACCATGTCAGCTATTTCTTATTCTTCTTCCACTTAACACCTCTTGGCCTGAAAGTTAATGGTAACCTGATTAGTGTTTTGTCTTTGACAATGATCCCAGAAACATTCTCCAAACTTATCTTTTTATAATCAAAAGTATTTAGCTTGCCTATTCTTTTAGATCTTACATGGTCTAAAGTCCCACAATGTATTTAGCTTACTTTTTTGCACTGCTTAAATACTGGTTTGTTTATGTTTACATTATGTACAATTGACGATATCATTAGTGTCTTTGTCAATATCTTAACAAAATTCCTCAGATGAGGAATTAAATAAATCAAGCTAAAGCAGTATTACACTTGTTTCATGGACAATATCCCAATCATAGTTTCATTATTTTACATTTCAAACAAACAGCAAACACATTGAAATAAAAATTATAAAAGAAGATCCAAACCTCCACAAAATAAGCATACAAGGCAGAATGGTACTTCTTTACTGGGTATTGAGTGTGTGGGTTTTTTCCTAAGGAAAGATTTTTGCTTTGGATGATACATTTTATCTCACTTCTTATCTTGTCAAATGACTGAAAATAGGAAATGTTGCTAAGGTAGAAACATTACTTATCACCTTAATTAATTCACTTTCTTTAAATATTCATGCACCAGCAACTAGAATTATCTATGTGAGTTGATGCCTTTCATAGATCTGAGGTCTGCAGATAGATAAAATCCTGAGTAATGCTGATGAGGATTTTAAATAAGTACCTCATGAGAAATTTTTTATTATTTTACTCATACCTGTCCAGGGGATATTTTTTCATCTCCATATGAAAATCTTTCTGTATCCTTGTCATATTTTGCATTCCTTTGCAATACTCATAAATTCAGATGCAAAAAAAAATCAATTGAAGGATTACTTCAATATCATCTCCTGCAAAATGCAGGTTTTTCACCTTCATGAACAGATAACTGCATCAAAAATATACGTCTAGCCATCTAGCTGATTTATTTAGAAATTTGCAATTATACTGATAATAGCATCAGTATGGAACGGAAGTCCATCAAGTGCTTTTTCAAAGGCTTGAATTGTTTTTAATGTGGCTAGTTCAAATCTAGCTTTACTGTTCAATGTGGACAGGTTTGAACCAGGTATAATTGTAGAAAGAAGTCAGAACCAAAATTCAAAGTGTACTGACATCATTCCTAAATTCTGGGGATAAAAGCTTTCTTCTTAGGTTTACAGCTAGAGCTTCCCAAACTCCAGGAAACAAAGAGACTTAGCAGAAGTAAATAGACGAACACAAACCACAAATACTATGTACCACCACAGATGTAGTTAACAAGTATACTACAATCTTAATTAGAGTGTGATAAACTCTGATTTAACTTGTGATGAACTCTTATTTAGATCTCAGGCCCTAATATAACCACAAATTTAAAAAACAAACCAAAATAAAAAATTTTTAAAACCCCACAGAAACAGAAAAACAACAACAAATCGAAAGAGAGAGTGGAGTTATACTGCCATGGGGAAAAAGGGCCAGGAAACACTTGTTACTAGTTTGTGAGGTTAAGTCTGGACTCTGGTAAGCAAGGGTCAAATTTCAAAGCTGGAAGGTCCTTAAAGAGACAGAAACATCTTTGACTGCATCTGAAATTCTATTATTAATTAGAAAAATGGATAATACACACAACCAAATTCCCTAAATAACTTAGGTTTATAGGAAAAACAGTCACTTAGGTGTCCAGTACATAGGTTACTAAAAGCAGTTTCACACAATGTTGGCCTAGTAGGTGTGCCTTAAGTGCAGTTTAATGAGGAAATATTACTGAACTCTGCAGTGACTTCAGCTTCACACAACCAGAAGGTGTTTCACCACGTCATCCTCCTAATGGCAAAATTAGCCACCCAAATGCAGTCTGACACTAAAAAGTGAAAATGAAATGAAATGAAAGGCTGCCCATTCCTCTTCAGCCAAAAAAGAAAAGTCAGAGAAAACAGGAAATGAAAAGAAAACTGCAGGGAAATACACACACCCTAAAAATGGGGGCAGTTTATTGGTTTTCGTTTGGCATTTCATCAGGGAAAAAGAACCAGCATAGTTGCAAATTTAAGAGTTCTTGGAGGAAAAGAGCTAGCTTTGTATATCCACTTAAAATTACTGTCATTAATCAGATTCTAAAAAATTCTAAAACACATTTTAGTTATGTAACCCCATTTGTTTAGATAATGGGTATGTACAACTTGAGTCACTTTCAGTCTTATTTTTGAAGGCTTGACCATAAAAGATGATTTTGCAAGGCAGAGACCGAGATCTTTCTTTCGTTATCCAAATTAAGCAATACTCAATGCTCCAAACACTACACCACTATTTAAGTGTGTCATTCTGAAAGCAATAGAATAGCACAGGCTGCTTCTTCACTGCTCTCAAATGTCCTGCACAATTTCTCTGTGGATGGGCTTCGAGAAGTGAAGCGTGCCATCTCAGGCCTGTATTAGGAAAGACAAGTTGCACAAATCATCCTTTAAGTAACCTTCGATTTTATTAACCCTCTTAGAATCACTGGGCAGCATATCAGACAAAATTTATCACTACTCTTTCTGTGAATGTTCACCCTTGCTCCTCTAGTAAATCCCTCTCCCACATTGATCCCAGGCTGTTCCTGGCATCCAGTCATGAAATGATGTTCTGTGACATACTTCTGTCATCACAGAAGGCCAGCTTGGTCAAAGCATTAGTAGAGAAGCTCAGTGTCCAAGTAATAGGGATTCATAGCTCCTGTCTCCTGCCTGCTTTTCCTTAACTCTTTCCCAATTCCAAATTGATGGACAATGACACTCTATAAATTTGACTACACTATTTTTTACTTTTAAATTGTCAGAACATTAAGTTCTCTCCCTACAAAATGGACATTTGGCTGGGAAAGGAAAATATCCTTTCTGCCTCATCTAATCTGTCACAAATGCAAAACTTCATCTTGGTCTCAAAGAAGGTGACAAAAAAAACCTGAGCAAATCCAGTCTCTTTCTACTAGACATCTGGGAGGGTGAAAAGTGTTGATCAGGGGCCACAGTCATGGACTCAAAATATAACCTCTCCTCAAGGATCTTTCCTGCTTTTACCTACTCCTACCACTTCAATTTATCTTTGGTCTACATATTCACCGAAATTCCACTTCCCTCCATATATCCTCATCACTTAGAGGACAGACTTAAGGAAACTGTCTTTGTTTTCATTGTCAGACCAGGAATAGAAGAAGACTAACACAACTGAAATATCCCCATGTTTCTGCTGCTCTGCTCCTTGTGACTGACTTCTCATTATGGTTCCCCATTCTCATGCTCAGAATTCTGCCCAAGCCCTCTTGATTATGAAATATTATGTATGCAGAATCCCATGAAAGCCTAGGTAAATAAAGCAAGCTACAACAATCTGTTCAGGTTTTTCATGAGAAGAAAGTGTGCTAGGAAAAAAGAAAAAAGATGCGACCCTTATTACATTTTAATTTAAAGCCCTTTAAATAAGAATTGGCATTTTAATTGAGCTGCTTATGTTCTGCATTGTGTCATGTAATGCAGGAATTGAACTTCACTTTTGCTAAAGATATTATATCTTCTAAAATTTCAACATTAGTTTATGCTGAAAGATAACATAGCAACAAGAATCTTTCACTAAAATTAAGCATGTCCCAGTGGTCGTTGAACTGTATTTTCCAGCATTTCCAAGAGCACATTGCTTTTCAAAACAGGGGTCTGACATATCTAAAATTCCAATGTTGTTTATGAACTGATGATTTCAATTTACACATATTGCCAAGCATTTATTTTCCAGAAGCCAGGGACTGCTGAAAATTGAATCAAATTCCAATTTTTATCAGACTTTCCTGTCTGATAAAAATTAACTCCTTAAACTGAAATACTTTAACAGTAGGATAAACATACAAGTTAGGTGGTGAAGGAGCAAGAAAAACATCACAATTTGATTTCAGAAATAGGAGGTTGTTCTGTTAACATGTACATGCTCAAAACCTTAAGTTTTAGTTGACCACCATGCATTATATTTTTATTTTACAATAGCTGTTGACAAGGCAATTATTTCTTAGCTAGTTTTGTGTTGACATTTTGGTTTAGAAGAACCTATATAAGATTTTATTTTTCCATTCTAGTTAGATTCTGATTTTCATAAATCAAATTCTGCATTTAGGCAATGAGTAAAAATCCGGATCAAATCTTAGCCAAGATTATCAAGTTTTGCTTCCTTAGAAGTCAGAACCAAGTTCTTACAGCTTTGACCGAAGACATGAGCAACATTTGAAATCTGGCCTGACTTCTTTCACCAGATGAAAGAACAGCCGTTAAAGCTGATCCTTATATGAGTCAGTACAACAGGCATTCTTCAGACTCCATAGTTAATAAAAGGTCTGTCACAATACCAACCCTTGATAAAGTTCTTCCTGTGCAGATGTTTACAAGGAGGATATCCAATCGGTAGTATGTTATTATTTCTGGTGGAATACACCTGCATTGTGTATGTTGCAGAGGAAGAGGACATGGGTGCTTTATAATTCACACATAATTAAGAAGTGTGAAATGTTCTGTTTTGGAATAAAGCTAGATTGGATTCTTGCTTTTGAATATAAATAGGAACTCAGTGGACTAATGGTTATTTAAATCACTTTGATTCTCTTTGAGGAGTCTTATGCTAATAAAATATCTTTTCTTTGCATCATCAGCATAACAGAGCAAGATCTTCATAAATTTGCATATCCCTTCCACACTTTCAAATTTAAATTCATTTCTGCTTCCTCCAGCCTTGTTTCCCTAAACACCACACTGACACCACCTAATCTGCCTGTCATTGCCTTGTCTATCTCTTCTGTAGGTGTTTCAATAGTCTGTTCTTCTAAGGTTTATCTATAAAACGTGTTCCCTATTTGGGAGGATTGTTTTCCCTTGCTTTTCACACCAAGGGACTCCTTGACTGAGCTTCTCACGCCACTAACTATTTACTCCTCTTTTCTTGCTGCCTCTTGACATTCGCAGAAATGATTCCTTTAACTAAGGACCCTCAGCTTCCTCTTATCAGTTAACCCAAACAATTCAAAGTGGTCCACTAAGGTTGTTTTGCATAAGAGTATCCATGCATCTCTGCTAATTTAGGAAGCTGAGCAGGTAGCACTTAGAGCTCTTATTATCCAAATCCGTCAGATAAACAGTGATCCTAGGACCACGCTCCAAGAGAACTCTAGTTTGCATAGCATCTTCTGAGAAACAAATGCTTTAGACCAGAAGGAAAGGTATATTAAAAGCTTGTTTCACTGAGACCTAGAAACAATCGAAGAGTTATTTTAAAAAGCATTTTGGTCAGAATGGAATTTTTTAATATGGTCATGCTTATTTACCTTATAATTTGAAAAGGAAAATGCCTTTAAAATTGCTAAAATGAGATTAAAATGTTTCAATGCCATGATTTAAAATCTTCGATTAACTATATCATTCCGCTAGAAATACATCAATGACTTAGGAATCTGGTTCGGAGAAGAGTGGGGATTTCTTCCTTCCTTCCTTCCTTCCTGCCTGCCTGCCTTCCTGCCTGCCTGCCTGCCTCATTTCCTCAAAAATTGAAGTTATTTTTTCCATTGTCTCTACAGTTGGTTCCTTTTATACCCACCTCCCAGGCACATTCAAAATTCCCTCACTCCAAAGTAACACTACCCTAAACCTGTACTAACTGGTCCATTACAGATAGAAGTTTCTGGAAGAGGAGACACCAAAGAAGAGGATGTTGACATTTCCCACTGCTTTCTCAGTCTCTCCCTTTGTTTTGCCAGGACACTGATGTGCCCCCCAGCTCTCAGGGACAGGGTTGCACTCACACTTGGCTGCGGGTGCCATAGGAATACTAGGATAGCGGACAGCCTGCGAGATCTAGCAATGCGTTTGGGTGATCACATTACTAACATAATCAAAAAATCTAAAATATTGCTTTCCGTTCAGACTATTCACTGCCAAAATAAATGTATACACACATGTTCTACAGCTGAGAATTTTCCTACATAGATACCCAAGGTAGAAAGAGCAATGAAAATAGCAAAATTGGCAGAATTAACACCAGGCAGTGGAGAAAGGAAGCTGATGGATCTACGAGAGTTAGGAAGGAACCAGTCAAACTGCATTAAACACTGATGTACTTCTGTGCCACCCCCAACAGATGCATTACTTACAACAGTAGCATAAAACATCTGCTTATTACCTTATTCACAACTGGGGCCACTAAAACAGAAGGCTCCCAAACCACAAGATCCGCACATCTGCTTGGTTCTTTTTTGAGACGCATTAGTACAAAAAAGGAGTTACAAGGCTGAAGTCAGAGACAATCTCAGGAAATTATTTTATTTAAACACTAGGTTGCCATTAATTCACAAGAAATGAGGACTATTAAACTAGATTCAGACCTCTATGGAGTGAACTGGCATTTAATGTTTTGTCAAAGCAGCAAAGTAGAAACCTAAACCATATTATATTAATTACAATAGAAAATGTGATGAACATTGAATCTTTTTTTTAATTTATTTTTTTATCATTTTCCATTAGCAAAAATCATTCTTCATATTTTGAATATGCACATAAAGGAAGCTTCCTACTTTTTTACAATTTTAAAGCCACAACACAAAACAGAAGTCCCCCCCAAAATATGCAAATTTGCAAATCAGGAGAACTTCTAACTGCAATAGCAATTACTAATAAACTTTGAAGTAGAAAAGTTCATTAAGCAAGGACAGAGGAGTCAGATCTTATGGATGGATATTAAGAGGTGCTTTAAAATGACATGAGGATATTGCTTTAATGAGACTCAAGCACGTGTGCCTGAAAGGTTGCTTTAATTCTGTTAAGATTAGCATTACTTACTCTGCTAAGCAAAATGTTTTTCACAAGTTCACCCCAAACTGTCAAATCTCAAGGCTTCTAAACTCGTGACTTCCAGAAATGAGTTTATTAGCCTAAAATCTGCAATCTGTCAAAAAAAAAAAAACCAAAAAACCAAAGAACCCCACACTAACCTTGGAAAAAAATAAAATCTGTTACAGGAGAAAAAAAAGAATTGAGGGTAGATATGGAGTGAGAATCTTTATATTCACGTGCTAGAAGAAATATTAAACATGAAATGCAATGACTGAACACAGAGCATCCAGTATAAATTAGCTGGGAAAAAATTTTAAACAGTACGTACTACAAAATAATCCTTTGAGAAGTGTTTCCCCAGAACACTAAGGACCTCAAAGATTTTGTTTTGGTTTTTTTATTATTAGTTATATTTGCATGAGGACAGAAAGTTTATTTTAAAACACATGGAATATATCTATAATTGGGAACAGTTTTATAATGAGCATTTGGATCACCCTGCAGCATGACAAAGACCTTCTGAACCCACAGACCCATAAGCAATCCCAGATTCAGAAGTTTTGACTTGAGATTGTTTTCCCCGCTTGAACGTATGGGGACCTAGATTAAAAAACTGAGGATGGGAAAAAAAAGCGGGGAAAGCCCAAACAGCTGGTTTTATACAGGTATGCAAGATTGTTTTTGAAGCCTTTCCTCAGTCCGGCCGAACATCTGTGTCCCAGGGCAGGGGCTGCCTGTGCTAATGCAGTGGCACTGCTGCTGAATGCCGAAGTGTTGACTCAGAGTGAGGAGTACAAACTTTTCTGAAAGCTGTGTACCACTCTCTTTTGGATGCAGATATATCACAGTAAGAGGTTAAAGGAGGGTCATCTCCTTTTGCTGAATGCTATCACCTCTTCCAATCTGCCATTTAAGCTGCTTGTGTGAGCTCTCACTGGTCCGTTTAAAGAAAAATGCATTAGTTTATCTTACGGTCTTAACACTAGGACCCAATTTGACTGAAAAAAGTTAGGAATTTCTTACAAATTCAAATTAGATGGCAGATCCAAAGGGGTAGAAATCTCAGGAGTAATGGCAGTGGATTGCTGGTACTGTGCTGCAAATCTTTTCCGTCAGCATCACAGCAGGACAAAGAGTTCTCCTGTGTGCACATTTATATGTATGCATCTCTAATTATAGGTATACGTTTCTAATTATACTGTTAAAGAGGGTAGAGTTAGACAAGACATACAACATTGATACTGAAGAAGTCTGTCTTTCTTTTCCATCTCTCTGTTCTTGGAATTATACCCTTGTTCTCACCCCTGCACCATGTCTGTGGTCTGATCCCTAAAGAGTTGATGGCAAAAGGCTTTTTGCTCCTTTTTGGTTGAGCTGGTTTCCTACTAGGTCACCAAGAGGAATCAGCTCCCTGAATTACAGCAATGATAAAATATTAAACAGTGAACAGTACCAGGAAACACTCCAAGGCACTGGAACTGGATTGTTTATGCTGTCCGCAGTAAATTACTTTAATGACCCCAGTACGGTTTTGGCCCAGGTTAACTACCTCTCTTCCAACAATTCCTAGGAACAGCTGCAAAACCATCATGGACCAGAATACGTTCCCTGTAGGCAGCTTGTATATGGCCACCAACTGCTGACAGTTTCAAGAGTGTGATGGATGGAGAGGGTGCTGTTCCTTTCCAGCTGGTCTCGGTGCCAGAGTACAGTCCAGGGCAAATATAATTTGCTAGAAGACATGGAGCCCAAGGGACGGACATGCCTGAGAGCTGGTGAAAGAGAGGGGAAGGAGTCAGCAGATGAGAATGAGAAATAAGTGAAAAAGCTGTTGAAGAGGAAACAAGACAGTTCCTCTCAGCAGCAGTAAGCTTTTACACAGGCTCAGCCTGTCTCATATAACTACATCCCTGTAGATTTACAGTCTTGCTTTTCAGTGAAATGTTGGTACCAGTTGCTGCTGACTGCAACACAGACACCAGTCAGCTGCAGAGCCAATGTGGAGGCAGTTACTGCATGAAGGTAAAGAGGCGAAGGAGCTGCTTTTCTCTCCTTCCTCCAAGGCTGTGGCACTGTGTTACCACAAAATGATCCCTGGTTTCACACACTTGCCATGTAAACTTCTGGTAAAAGGCCATAAAAAATGTTAGATTTCAAAGCACTTTGAATCCACAATTTTTTCCTGAAACAGTGAATAAGTGGCCTGGATGTACCAGACCATTAACCCCTCAGCCTTCTTCATGTATTAGTGGAATTGAGTGGCTTACAATTATAAGTGGAGGAATTTGAAGGTGAATCCTGTAAAATTCCCAAGGCCTTTTATGTATTCATTCCTTTTTAGAATTAAAGACAAAAACCAAGGGAAATCTTGGAGATAGCAATCTGTTAATTCAATCAGGGCCAAAAAGATCAACAATGGTTTCTGAAAAAAGGTCTTTTTCCTACTTGTTGCTTTTAACTTCAACTACCTCACTGATACAGTACATGAACTCTTTCACTGTCTCTCTCTCTCTGTCTCTCCCTCTCTCTCTCCAAAAAGGTGCCAGCCCAGATAGAGGTGAAAGGGCTTAAAGTGAAGGAGTCTAAAGCAAGAGTGCTGTCAGATATGTTGTTTTACGTTTGTCTTTGACTGGTAGATGATACAAGAAAAGATCATGTCCCGTCTTTCTGTTATGATATATTTATCTCCATCATACTTCTATGTGTGCATCTTGATCTCACAAGTTATAACTGTACAGCTAAATAAATAATGAAGAGAGAGCAAGCCTGTGCTCAGATCTAAGTGGCATTAGTTGATGCATATTCCCTGCTCAGGAGCAGACCCCAGTAGAGTGGATTTGTCTTGGAAAGTTGGCAAGATCTGCCTTGATTTTTGCAGAGCGGGGTGCAGCCTAGCAGATGCACAGCGGGGTAAAGTGTTTGAACTCACTTCCTGGCCCTCTTGTACTTAGTAGTGCAGATGTAGTCCAAGCAAACATGACAGAACATCTGGAACGAAAAGATGGGGTCAAGGAGACTTGAGAACTTTCCATGGCAGTTTCTCAGCTAATTGCTCAAGGAAACATTTTCCAAAGTTGCATTCTCTTTTCCCCACTCTCAGTACTGCAGTTCTGTTTGGTAACTAGGATTAGCTCAGGACTTCCTGACAGGGAAATTACTTCACAAGGACCTTGGCTTGAGCATCTGATTCTAGACTGAAAGTTTAAAATAATTCCAGTTAAATAAATAGCAAGCATTTAAACTAGGATATTTGCAACAGTTATTCAATAAAGCAACAAAACCAAATATTTCTAAAGGGCAGTTATATGAGTTACTTCCTTCTGAGTGTTCCACACTTCATACACTGCTGTTAATTCCATAGATAAAATTTCACCTGAAGCTCCCCTTTACTTGATTGTTTTATAAAATAAACCATCTTTAATTGTTACTAAATTATTCCTATTTCCCTCCTCCTTCTCCTTTCTCACTTGAGGTCTATGGTGATTCGGTGAAAGACAGTTAAAAAATGAAACAAAGAAAAAAAGTCAACCATGCATTAACCAATTACAATCTTATGAAGTTATTTTTGGTTATTTTTGGATGGCATCAAAGCTTGGATTGTTTATGTCGTCCCCAAAATCATACGGAGAAAGTAGAAGCCGAGAGCTGCTCTGCACCAGTGACACAAAGGTGCGCTAAACCTGTCATAACCAACTGCTCCAGATAAAGGTCCATCTGCTTTACATCAGTGATGTGGTGAGAAGCAGCTGGAGCATCTTAGTGGATCTATCTCTCATTATCCACAATGGGCCTACTTCTTCTTTACCCTGTTATACAGTATGAAGTTCAGTGGCACAATTCCCACCTGTCCTGGGCACTTTAGCAGTGCTGTCAATATTATTTATTCTTCCCTGCAATCACGGTTGTCTTTATTTTCCCTGTCCTTTCACCACTATTGTTCTTTATATCCCGTATTCCACCCCCATCTTACTCTTTCCTGGAGTAAGTGTAAACTCTTTTCTCTTCATCTGATTGCATAAGAATTCCTATATGGTAGAAACCAACCATCCATTGCTTTCATCTAATGGAGAAACCTGTGTTTTCTACTGCTTCTACAGCATCTGCCTGTGACTTTTTCAAGGGTATGAAGTACAGTCATCTAAGACTGCATTCAACCTGGCTACACCGAATCAATGAAAGTTGTGCCTCAAGCTTCAGTAGAAATTGGATTAGATTTGAAAGAGACAAGTGCTTTTCCACAGATTTCGATAAACTTCAGTAAGCAGAATATATCATACTGTTGTGTGACCTCATCCAAAGAGAAAGTGATGGACTAAAAACCTTGGTGAAAAATCTTAACTGAGTGTTAATAAAGGGCAATGAAAAGGAGAGAAAAAAAGAAAAATAGATAGGTCTTTCTGACCTGACATGAGAAGTCTGAGCCTGAACTTGACTAGTTCTCATACACACATATGAAGCAAAAAATACCCCTTGTGAACTCTGAGTGGTGATTTCAGGTAGCCACAGGACTAACCAGACTTTTTGGTGTTCTGTCTGTGAGGTCAGGTGTGCATCCAGTTGTCCCGGTTTGAGACAATATAAGGAGGAAAATGCCCTTCCGGGGGAAGGTAGGCTATTAGCCACCCCTCCCCGACCAGGTCGGGACAGAGGCAATTCCTCAGAGGTAGAATGAAAAAAGCCCTCTTTACAAGGCAT
>WBMZ01002659.1:0-62724 GCA_013400975.1 Atrichornis clamosus | reverse complement strand
CAACTCTCTCTTCCCTGCTGCCTGTGGCAGAGCTGAGAGCTTAGGAGTGAGTGAGAGAAGAAAAAAAAACCCAAACCTGCCTGAGTCCCAGCACAGGAGTATTTGTGTTTGTCCTTGAAAATTCTTGGAATCGAGTCAGAGGCACAGAATTCATGTTAAGTATACAGCCGTGATATGAGATAACAAAATGGAGTCATATGCTCAACCCAAGACACCAGTTTACCCTTCTACAACCTTAAAACTCACCCAATGAGGCATCCCAGGAAAATAGAATCAATATGAATAGGAGAATAAAGGAGAATCTAGTCCTTCATAACCACTTTGTGTTTTGCTCCTTGATTTTGTCTTGTATGGGATAAGAATCCTACACACTAGTTCCAGAAGCAGATGAGTGGCATCAGCAGCAGTGAGGCAGGATAACTTACACCAACCGTGCAGCTTCCATGTACCTCTAGATTTTGTGTCTCCAGATTTTGTGTCTTATTGCACTCACATTGTTAACATTGCTTTGATGGATTGATTGTACACTTATGTTCATGGTACTTTATTAAAGTATAAATCCTTTGTTTGGATAGGACTTCTAGGAAGTCCCCAAATATTGATTTTCCGTGCTTATATTTAAAGTTACCAGATAGTTTTATCTAATCACAACTAAATTCAATTGATATGACTTGTCTATAAAGAATGTTCGAAGTATCACAAGAAATTCAAATTTTACTGGGGAAAAAAGTCAAAACACTATGACTGCACCAATATCAGTATAAGAAGGAGTCTCTTTTTTACAGCTGAATCCTTTTCCCCTCTTTTCACCCCCTGAAAATATATAATCTTGGGCTTCACCATAAACAGAAAGAGAAAAAAACAGCAAGTATAAGTGTTATTGATTCCTGAGGTCAGCTTTTAAAATCCTGGGTTTCTTATCTCTTCATAACATATTGTCAGATATTTTGCTTGACTTGAGACTAGAAGCCTTTCCTCAGTATTCATAGAGGATCATATTTTGTCTCCAAGCTTTGTGCAAATGGGCAGGCAATAAACTGAGAATACTCTCTCTCCATAGGTCTTCAAGACACACTCAGAACTGAAATAAAATTGGACTCGTGTTGAGCCTCTCACCCACCAGCACCCCCAAGTCCATCTGGGCAGGGTTGCTCTCAATTTGTTCATCCCTCAGCCTCTGTTGATACCAGTGGTTGCCCTGACCTAGGTGCAGGACCTGTCACTTGGCCTTGTTAAACTTTGGGAGATTCCCATAGATGGGAATCTTCCCCTTTTTCCCATTCATCTTTGTTTAAGATGAAGTTTACACAATTCAAGAAAGGGATTACACAGCAAGAGAATAATGGAATTTTCCAATATTGCTCTTCCACTGAACTGGTTAACTCTATTATTGTGATACTATGATTCTTAAAGGGATTTTAAGTGGGAATGGAGAAAGTTGATTCCTAGATCCACTTTCTGACAAGACTAATTTGGGGGGTCAGACATTGACAAGGATCTGGATAGAACTTGTAGCTGAATAAGCTCACAAAATTGCAGGTGCTAGTAATCTTGATAATTTACATTACTTTCTATGTTTATAGAGAATTTTCAAACCTCATGTACTCCCAAGTTAAGTATTATAAACGTATTACTAGGATTTTTTTCACCTATGAGGCTTCTAAGAATACAACTGATTGCCAAACAAGAAGCAGGACCATTCATTTCTGGTACATTAATTTCTAACAGTTGTTATTCCTCCAACCATGTTTACATTTCAAATGACTGATCAGATATTAAGTGCAGGAAATAACTTTCCTTGTCTGACTGTATCCTCTCTCCATGACACGAACAGCAGCAGATTCCAGGACTTGGCTACATTTACAGGCTGCGTGTCACTCCTAATTACCCTGCTCAACCAACTGGCAACTCAGGCAAAAACAATGTATGAGAAAGGAAAGACCGGAAAAGAGTCTGACAGCCCTCAGAGCAAATAGTGCCTAGTTTGTTTCTTATTTCAGACTTCCAGATTGTTTTTCCTACAGTCTTTAAAGAAGCAGGCAAATAGTGCCTAGTTTGTTTCTTATTTCAGACTTCCAGATTGTTTTTCCTACAGTCTTTAAAGAAGCAGGCAAATAGTGCCTAGTTTGTTTCTTATTTCAGACTTCCAGATTGTTTTTCCTACAGTCTTTAAAGAAGCAGGCAGTGCCTTGGTCTCCACTTCTAAGCAGAGGTCATTAATAGACCTTACTTGCTTCACGTGTTGACAGTGTTACCACACAGACCAAAGCACTGGTCCTGTACAGGAACCCAGGCTCTGCTCTCCATGAAACAACTCAGGTTCCTCTGAAAGCCAAATGCTCCAGAAGCAGAGCATGTGAACATACTTAATAAGTATTGCAAATCCTGTACAATAAAACTGGTGTTCTTAAAAATGGCATTAGGTTGGCCTTTTCATCACTTAATTTTTCTGATGCACCATGTTGACTTATTTGGGTGGGTTTCACCCCACTGTGTACAATGTAAGCTAGGGTTCATATCTGCTTTCCCTGATGGACCATGCAATTCACGTGCCAATTAGAACCACCGTGTCAAAGGAAATTGGTACTGCAAGAGTATTCTTGTTTGCTAGGCTGTACCTAACATGCAAGTAAAAATAGAATAAACTGGATGGACCTAGAGGAACTGATAAGCTAGATAATACCTATTCACAAGAAACAGTTAAAACATTTGAAGAATGATTCTTTGTTTTCAAGGGCAACTGAATAAGTTTACAAAAGAAGTCTCCTCAGTCTTTTCTCTCCTTTCTCTTTTGTCTTCCTTTTTCTTATGCACGTAAACACAGGAATGTAAATGTACAGTGCTGTTTTTCAACATTACTCAAGGTATATATATATATATATTATATCTCATACTGCATTCAGCAAATGCTTGGAAGGCCAGGAGCTGCTAGGCCTTAAAAAGATCTTCCACAATTGTTGGAAAGTTTTCCTTCTTTTTTCTTTCTCTTTTTTCTTCCTTTTTCATGGTCCTTGGACTTTAAAGTCGGACTGGAATTGGCATCAATATTTTCACGCTGTCCACATTTTTTGAAAGCATGTAAAACTTTTTATTTTCCACCTACATTTTATCCCAGAATTCTGTCTCTTCTATTCTTATATTATTTAGGTATTTTTTTAGTAGTGGAAACATTATTTTGATCAACTTATTCTCTTCCTAGCTATACGTAGCACACTGTTTTTAACAGCAACACTCTAGTTCTCTCTGTGAGGAGACTTGCACACTCAGAGAATTCTGAAGAGTTATTTTGCCTTGGTACTGCTACTACAGAGTTGGCTTTACCTGGGGACAGACAGGACAAAGAAGAAAGGTAGTAGCCTGTGACAGAGACATGACTTTTGCCATTGCTATTAATGCATTAATATGAAGACTGAAGTTTAGGGTGCACTGTAGGAATACAGTCATAGAATTGACATTCCCTGAAGAAACCATAGTAAAAACATCTGATTCTTCAATAATCAGTTAATTTAGTTTCTGATAAACTGTCAATTAATTCTGCTCCCCACCCTGAGTCATTAGCAGCCAAAGAAAGCTTGAGTCGCTCAGGGGACAATTGAGGTTAGCATGAAAAGCATGTAGGAAATATGTCAATATTGTGAAAACAAGGCACTTGAAGAATAGAAAATTTATTTTCCAAACAAGTGGTTTCCATTAATTTATTTTCAAAACAATTTCCAAGCTAATCTGGTTGCAGTACCATGAGGTACATCAGATGTACAGTTCATCTTTCAGAACTTCCTATACTTACCACCTTTCTGCCATTCAAAACTGTTTATTCCAAAGAATGCCACTGACTTTACTTACAATACAATCCCCACAGATTTGGTATATCTTTGATCATTTGTTCCTAAAATGAATCAACTGAAAGTAATGAATGCACTGCACTGCAGCCACAGGAAGAAAGATGAGCATTGTATCAAAGAATCTTAGTAATTTCTTGAACTAACCTTATCTTGGAAACTTCACGTTGAGTGGTTGTCAAATCCAACCTTCATAAATATTTGGATAACTAGGAAGCTACTATTAAATTCAGTCAAGGTGTTTAGTTACAAGTAGCAATAATATTTTACTACTGATGCTATCAAGTGTTTCTGATGCTGCTGAGCTGTTCAAAGTGTTATGCAACAAAGGTTGCTTTAAATTGCTTTATAAAGCTAATCAGCTTTCAAGGATCACAGGCAAAGTCTGCATTACACTTGTATTTCTAATTGTTTATTTTTGATTGTATTCCATTATCTCTAAATGAGGTGAGTTACTCTAGGATCATGATCTGTTCCTTGTTATTAGTTGGCATGTTCCACTGTGTATATAAGATAAAGTGCATTTGATATTCTGTCTTTTTGTTTAAATTTACTGGGGATGAAAGATAACCAAAAGTGATTTTTCTTCCATTCCAAGGGCTATAATATCAAGTACTTTGAAAAACGATTAAGATTCCTTGATGTTTTCTTTATGTAGTATTCACATCTCAAGAAATACAGAATTTGGATGCCACACATGAGATTTCTCCTGAATCAGTGTTTAACATTTAGAGTGCCTGCAGATATAGGTTCTAAAGACAGATAAGCAAAACAAGATTTTTTTTTTTTCCTACTGCAGAAAATCACCATCTCTGCTATATCATCATTTTATCCTCACTGCAGAAGCAAAAGCCTTTATATAAGGGGATACTTTTGGTCGGAAGCCAGCCTTTACATACCTTGTCACTCTAGACATGCATCCCATCCTCTTCCACTATACTGCCCAAATGATTAAATAAGCTTTTGGCAGCTGGATAAAGAAGCTTGTCTGATTGAAAACTAACCAGAGCCAAATCAGGGAGCTATAAAGCTGTCCATGAAGCCACACAGTTGCTGGCATAGAAGAGTGACAATGTGTGGCCAGCATTAAGGGAAAGGCAGTTCTATTCATTATAGCTGCAGTGGGGATATGTATTAGCTTACATTGATTGTAAAATTACACCCTATAGTCAGGTGTCTGGAGTCTGTGGAGACATTATCCATTTCCCAGAAAAATACCACAACTCTAATGCAATAGGGGATTTAAAGCCTCATTAAGCATGTAATTATTACAGTGCAGTTAGTGGTTGCTCTAATACTGGGGTATTTTGCTGACAACAACTGTCTGCAAGACTGCAGCAGTACTTAACAACTGACCAAGACAGACAAGACAGACAGCACTTTGAGCTCATAGTACAGTGCCCTAAAAGTGTGTGTTCAAAATCTCTCTGAAGGTAGCCCTGAGAAATGGGACTACAGCATTTCCCAGCTTCTAATTACACAAGAGCCGTGCAACCGAAAGGACTGCAAGCCCTGTATTCCAGGTATCTTGCTGCTTAGCACAGTCCACAGCTCTAATCTTTCCCTAGGTTGCCTGTAGAATGGCCAATTCATATTGGCCAGTAATGAATACTGGGATGAAAGACAAAACAGATTCTACAATTGTTATTAAGTTAAACAATTACTTGTATTTGGGATTTTCTGTTGTGAAGTCCTTTCAAGACATATGCCCAATGTGATCCTCTCTTACACATCTATTCAACATTGTAGAAAAAAATTATGGTGCCTTCTTCAATTCTCCCAAAAGCCTAATATTCACTAGATATGTCTGAAGAATGTGATAAGTGAAGAAATGCAAATGAAATTTTCTTTTGTGCTTCCTTCCCGTTCTGATATCTCACATGGATATCTGACCCGAGTGTTATCAGAGAACCAGGATGGAGGTTTTCTCATTTTCACCTGTTGAACATGTTCATATGTTGAACACTTTTTAAAAAACATCTTGCTGGATTAGGCACTCTGAAACAGGTCCTTGGGCTGCCAGTCTAGTTTTCCCATCATTAGGTTCCAAAGTAATTTTCAGTGTGTCTTTGGCCCAGTGCATATTCAATACTGCCAAGTAAAGCAAAACAGCAGAAGAGCTAAAGAGACCCTGTTTCTTCCCCACCCATCAGCACTCAAAATCCTGGTGGTTTTATTCACAAATTTTTGTGATACTCTGTCCAGACTGACTCATGCAGAAGCTGTAAGGAATAGCACCTCTTATAACTCAGGTAAACACTCCAAGGAGTCAATTATTGAATAAAGAAGAGAATAAAGGCCTGATGCTTTTGCACAAACTGGTTTCTGTACTAAGCATGATGTATAATATGAGCAGCTAGTAGGAGAGACCTACCCATCAAAGACAGCTGTAGGATGTATACTCTGGGTGTGCCCTGGAATGCCTAGAGTTCCCAAGACCAAGACTCTCCAGCAAGTTCAGAATGGCACATATATAACAGGAGAGTGTGGTAACTGCTGTGGTGTGGAAATTGAGCATCTTGAACATGAAACAGCTGTAAGGGGCAAATCCTCTTGTGAATCTGTGTTTCTGCATTATAGTGTGTTATCCTACTAGGTACTAGAATTTGCATTTTTTCCGTTCTAGTTGAAGTGGTTTTCATTGCAGAGATGCAACTCACCACATTAGTACCCTTCACTTCAGCATTTCACTGGACATTTTCATTCTATGTCCAGCTCACATCTGTTCAGAAACCTCTTTTAAAGGAACTCAAGAGAAACAGATGGATCTGTTGAATTTTTAACCTTAGTTCCTTTTTGGCAAATTTCTTCCTAACTTCCTTGGGAAACACAATATCCTCACAGATGAACTCTCTGTCCACAAAATTCACTTTAATAAATTATGTGACCTGATGACTTAATGGCTTATTTGAGAAACAGAGTAGACTTTACAAGACCTATAAATGATGGATTTACTTAAAAAAAGCAACTGGGTCAGGGTGTATATGAAACCTATTGCATAGAGCTGGACACTTAACAGTTAAGAACTGAGTGTTATCTTTCAAAACACCAGATATGTGGCTTTTCCTCTGGCCAAAATTATCACTTGTCACCAGTGGAGGGAGAGGTGTGTGTCAAACCACGGAATCACAGAGCTAATCTCAATCCCAGTTCTGCTGTCAATTATATCCATCATACAGAGTTTAATTTCTCTAGCTTCTATGTTAATGGTTGGATAAATGAGGGTAGAATCAATTTCAAAAATTCCAACTTTTACCGAACCTGCAAAAAATAACATGAAAATTCAATGTTATTAAGTTATAAGGAAGTTAACCATTCCCACTACATAAAGCATTTATGATTATTTTCTTCAGGAGAAAGTAAGTGGGGGTTGTAAAGACCTGAGTCTTTTGCTCACTGCATCTCTTCACAATTTAGTGGTCATGATTTTTTGCAGAACTTGCTACCCCTAAAATGAATATGTGTAACTTCTTCACACAAAACTTAACACACAAAAATGTGCTTATATTATACCATAATAATCCCTATTTTACAATTGAACTGAAATATAAAGAGATTAAACATGGGAATGTGATGCTTCAAGTTTAGGAACATAAATAAAAGGAAAGTGTAAATCTGAAGTAGTCAGTCCAAGCTGCTCCAGTCAGCGAGCTGAAACAGATAACTCCAGAGTTCAAATCTTTAAACATATTTTCACGTAAATCAGAAGAAATAAACCCACAATTAAGAGCTAAGGACATAGTTACTATTAGTTCAGAAGCAGAGTTCTTTGTACTCCATCTGGAAAATTAGATTTTCTCTGGTGTTATTTTCATGTTGTGTTCAGTATATAGGTCGAGATCAATGGAGATAGTCTAAAAGGATACTTAGCCAGAGCAAATTCAAATTACAGGGAAGGGAATCTTTCCTTCACTTGTCCACTTTGCTTCTCTATGTACACTTGTAGATGTAATGAAAGGGATGAACATATTCCCTTCTTCTTCCTTTTTCACCCTATTATTTTGACACAAGTTAAAATTACATATTAGTCCCCACAGCATTTTTACCTTTTCAAAACTGAGGCTGCTGGTTAAAATTGTCCATGCTTCCAAGAAGCACAAACAATCATTTCAAAGTAAGCTGTCAGTGCAAATGAATTTCATGAATCTTCTGATACAATGACACATGTTCCAGTCTTCTACAATTTTTGAGACAAAACATAACTAAATGGTATAGAAAAGACACAAATAATTGTTGAAAGACTTTTCACAAATGTATTTTGCCTTGAAAAACTCTTGATAAAGAAATAAAAATTGGAATTTCTTTTCAATTTACGCAGCTAGTTTTGGCAGATGACTTATGAGAACAACACTTCAGACAGATGTTCAGCAGAGGTTTCCAGCTGCTAGCAGAAATTATGTCAGAGTATTGCATAATCTCCTATGTTTGTAAATGGTTGGAATAAACAGTCACATCATTAGCTCAGTTATTAGTATCCAAATTCCTTCCAAAGCTTCTGTGTTATGAACTGAACAGCACTGTGTACCTTAGAGCTCATCTCAGTGACCTTATAAGCATTTGGTTTTGGACTTCTGTTTTATTTAGAATTGCTTGTCTTAACAGTGTGTATAATGTGAGACTGTACAGGTAGCAAATTAACCCTTCACTTTATCTATCTATGATAAACCAATATTTTCTTCTCAAGGCCTGATCCTGAAATTCTCACATCAGCCAAAGGCTAAGCTGCAACATCACACTTACAGATTTACTTTTGAGCAAAGTTTCGCGTTTCAGAAGCTGCTTCATAACATAATTTCCTAAAAACAGAATGGGTAGGCCACGTAACTGTGGCATGTTCTCCCATAGCCTCTGTCCTCCTTGAAATTTAAAGCTAGAAAGTAAATTATACTCTGTGGACAACAACCCCTACACTTTATGTCTCTTCCATAACCCTCCAAATTCTCCTTTATTTCTTCAGTTCATCTGCCTTTGAATCTGTTGCAAAGCATTTGTTATATTTTATGACTTATAAAGGAAGTATGTATTATTAAGGAAATGTGTTGACTGGAATGAGGAGCGATAGTACGTGCACTTGATGAGTGATTTTGATAAAGCAAAAGTGGCAAAACCACCCGATAGCCAGGTGGCCCAGTCATATTGCTGTAAGTCTAAGAGTAAGGAATCAGAAGACAATACCCATTGCCCCAGCCAGAATTTTCATGCTGTGAAAGGAACTCATCTCTTTCAGATTATTTGAAACTCAATGGGAAGTTGCTGACTCCACAGGCAAAGCACTTAGATCTCTTAAGAAGTGCAAAGACATTTTTGTTTACTGACCCTCCCTAATCTTCCCACATGGAAACTTATAGAACAAAAGGGCATTGTAAAGGCAAAGATCAGGAGGCTGCATTAATTCATGTACTTTTTTTCAATTGTAGCTCAGTCACCAGTCCTCATGTAGAAGTTAAACTACGTTTGAGAAAGCACTACTTCATCACGGGTTTAAACATATCTGCACTGGACTGTAAATCAGTTCTGAACAGCTTACTGTGGGGGAAACAGAAGGAAATATCATTTTTCCAGTCTGGTAACAAAAGGGAAAAACAAAATAATCAGAGAAAGGGACAAGGTGGGAAAAGTCTGTCTGATCAGATTGTCAGAAAAAATAATTTCATCATAACAAATGTTAATACATATATGTGTATTTGTATAGATATTGTAGTAATCACTAAGCTTGACTGATTTTTTCAATGCAGAAAGCAATAGCTTCTGAGAACTGAAAGAGATAAAGGAACTTTATATTTATTCAACCCCCCTAAACAGAATATATTTTCCTGGCAATTAATGTGCACTAATCAAAGTCTAGATCAAAACTAAAAAGTTCATCTATTCTACCATGCCCTGATTAAATGACATGTTGACATACTCTTCAAATATTACCTGAGACCCTAAAATGCACAGTGACTTTCTGTTGTACAGTTCACAACACTCTCAAGGCCTTCTCTGCCTGCCAGGTCTGAGAGCAATTCTAAAAGGGATTGGTTCCTGTTAGATGTTTATCCATAGCATATCCATGAACTGAATTCATTGCAACAAAAGGGAAATGATAACCTATCATCATTCTTCCAGGCCAAGATACTGGGGCAGAGACCTCTCCCGTGACTTCTTGTCCTTAGTTCAGCTCTCTGAATCAATCATTCTTTGAAGACAATGAGGGAGCTTTCTCTGAGGAAGAAGCCACAAACCTCAAACAAGTTGCTCGTGGGTGGATCATGGGAAACAAGTTGTGAGGTTATATTTATCTCTACCTACATTGCGACTGTATTTTTTCTGTTGACAAGTTTTAAAAGTTTACAATACATATTGATAAGTATGGGTCAAATGTTAGATGATAAAGGAAACCTGGAGAAGAGAGAGGAAAGACTTGCTAAAATTGAAGGCTGCTAATATCCTTTCTTGATAAGGATTTCAAGCTATTTTGAGAATAGTTTCTACTCCTTCAAAAACCAGCAACACGTCTTCAAAGGCAAAATTAATTCTAAATTGATGCTTCATCATGTATATAAAACCTTCTCTAAACTAATGTGAACACAAATTAACATGAAATTAATTTTAAACTGATACTTCACCGTTTACATCATCTCTGAACTAATGAAATCACCTATATTGACTAGAATTTTTCAAATGTGTGAATCTGAATTGTAGCTCATTTTGAATTTAATTGCATCATGTATAAAGGGACGAACTTCAAAATATTTTTCATCCAGGTCAGAAAGATAAAAGACTTTCATTATCACACAGAGTATTGAAAAAGGGCAGCCAAATTTTTCCTCAATTGAGGCAAACGTCTTAGTGAGCAGAATAACCATTTTCTTCCCTTTTTATCTATAAAAGGAGTTGTAACATTTTCGTTTGTGCCAGTACCTAATTAAATTGGTTCCATTGACTTCATTGTGGCAGACACTGATTGGAGATGTCCAAAGAAGTGGATACTGAAGCCACAAGTTTTCTGAAAGTTAGGCAGCAGCAGTTCTGTTGTAAAGGTGGCCGTAACTACCCATAGAGGAGACAGAAATAAACAGGGCAGATCACCTGCCATAAGATAGTGATTACTGTAAAATGAGCTAGGGCAACCGTTGGTTGCAAAGCCCAAAGGTCAAACTCTCTGCAAGGACTGCTACTTATACCAGTGAGAAGACGGAAAAAAAAGAATGATCCTCCTGAGGAAATCAGGGCATCTTATGAAAATCCCTCTTTTTTGATTCTTTGCCTATTAAAGCCTATTAAATCCTGTTTTCTCATTATTGTTTCAATGTGCTAAAAATAGGGATATAAATGGCACCATAGTTTCTGACATAAATATTTGGTCTGAAATTTCCTTGTTTACCTAAATGACATTAAGTAGCATGCTCTTCTAATAGACCTCTGCTACCAAGTGCAAGAGATGAGCTAATAACCTTTTCCATCCCTGTAAAAAGAAATTCCCTGACTGCCAAATATTTTAAACTTGCTTTGAATATGTATTCCTGAGTTATGTTACAGTTAACTGTTTACTGTACGTGATATTTTGCCATGAGGATATGCTAATTTCTTCTCAGCCTAAGAAATTATAGGTGTGTTTCAACCAACCTGATACACTGGCAATGATATTGTTGGGGGAAGAAACACCTAAAGAAGAAGAAAGTACCTAAGAGGGACCTACAAGAAGGCTGGAGAGGGACTTTTGACCAGGGTACATAGTGATAAGACACGAGGTAATGGCTTTAAACTGAAAGAGAGTAGATTTAGATGAGATGTTAGGAAGAAATTCTTTACTGTGAGGGTGGTGAAGCACTGGAACAGGTTGCCCACAGAAGTGTTAGATGCCCCATCCCTGTCAGTGTTCAAGGCCAGGTTGGACAGGGCTCTGAGCAACCTGGTCTAGTGGAAGCAGTGGTTGGAACTAGAGGATCTCTAAGGTCCCCTCCAACCCAATTCGTTCTATGGTTTTATTAAGGTTTCAAGTCACAGCCCAGGACTTAGCAATTCATCAGTTAGGCTTTCTGCTTCTTCCCAAGCATCCAGTGTGACATCAGATCTTCATTTAGATATATTCTTCTTGGTTTTTGGGTAAGTAATTTCCTGTGACTGGAACTGAGAAGACATATCCAACAAATACTTTAGGCACTAGATTTCACAGCCAGATGCATACTGCTAAGTGTTTCCCACAAGTAGGAAAAGGTTAGTCTCTTGGGCTGGGTTTCACAATAAACTTTGTTATAAAAAAGCCAGTTGCAAACCCCAAAGTAGATGTGTATCAGAAATCTCTTTCTTCCAGATACATCATGCCTGAGTTAGTGTAAAGAACACCATGAAACCGAGCTTCCACAGCCTTGAAATCTTTTCTTGTGCTTAGATTCTGTATTCTTTCTTTTAAGCATGAGAAACTAGATCACTTTTTTTTTTTGAAAAAAATAACAGATTTCCATATGAAACTTTTCTACCTGAGGTATTCACCAGCAAGAAAGAAAGGGACATACATTTCTCCTCTCCTATCTTGGAAAGGAAAATACTCACACTTGCTTCTCTTGCTTAAAAAAGTTACAGCATAAGTACCAAACCACAGAAAAACTTCTTGTAGGGTCCATTTCTTCCTGTCCAGTCAGAGTTATTGAGAAACCAAGAATACCAAATCCTTGGGTCTGTGCAGAGAGCAAGCATATCAGATGTTACTAGAAGTAGGGTTAGTTTCATCTAACTTAAACCACATATGGGCTAGACACCTACAGCAGAGCTTGTCACCTTAAGCTTCCTTAAAGCAAGAGAAATACACAGATGTGATTCACTTGGGCTGTTTGAGGCAGCACTGTAGATATCTCATTTGGTCACGTACTTCCCACCATGTTATCCTTCTCTTCTGTAGCCAAAGATGAAGGCTAGACAATAAAATAAATGACACGATCCCTAGGTGTTTTTGAAAATACCACTTTAATATATTGTGCAGGCTGCTAGCACTACTTCCAGGAGTTAAGATCTTACAGGAAATATTTTATTGTTGATATTTTCATGAGTTTTCTACATCCAGTGCATTCTGAAGGTGAATAGATTTTTAAAGCACTCACTAAGAAGCATGGAGAAACACAAGCCAGTAGACAACTGTTAGTGTAGGCAACCTAACAAGAACATATTAAATGTCTTCTAGGACAAAATGTTTACCTAAACTTCTGTTCATAGTTCACTACTACTGATAAACAGACATTTATTAAAGCTGACACAGATATGTCAATATTTTAATTTATGAGTTGATGCTGAAGTTGCAGGTCCAGCAGAATAACTGCAGGTAGCATAAGTCAGGCATATTTGAGGCAGAAGAGAATAATTCAAATGCTTTTTAAAAAACATTATATATACATATATATATATATGTATGTATGTATGTATGTATATGGCCTCACNCGTGTGCTCTTCCGATCTTATGTATGTATGTATGTATATGGCCTCACATACTGGCAAGAACACTTGAATTTCTCACTTTTCTCTGGGTAAAGAAACTTGAAGAAATATTCATAATAAAAATGCTTTAAAGAACGTTTAGCCTATGTCAATGTAGACAGCTGTAGAGAGTAACACAGGTAGCATGATTTAAAGAAACACTTAAAGCTTACATGTTATATATAACATAATTCTAAACCACTGTTCAACTAACTATTACATATAATATTTTACCCATATTTTTTACCATGGAAAATATGGTGACTAAAACGTAAAATTTCCAGAATTATTTTGTTTAAAGGTAAACCTGTAATATAGGAAACCAGGAATCTGCACACAAGGGACACACTTCAAAATCCTTTCATTCTTCAATATTTAAGAAAGTTTTTCATATTAGCCTCCCCAAAAAAGGAAAACAGTGAAAGAACAAACCTGCCTGAGCAGGTTGTGTGGTTGTGACAGGATCAACAGGAAACTTTCAAGGGACTTTGCTTTTCTTGTTGATTTTATGTTTCAGGTGTTTAGATAATTGGGAAGCAGTACAAAACTCTTAGGTAGATATTTACTTTAGATCAGTTATTGTGTTTGGTTTTTCTCTCCTTAACATTATATCAACATTTGTTCTCTACTAATTCCGTGTTATTTTTCACACCTTTTTAGCTAGTGTAAATTATTGCATGTAAAGACAAGCTTCTTTTACATGCAGGTAAAAGAATAGCTTCATTTGGAAAAGTACTTGTGGAAATACATGTGATATGGTTATTGTCTTGTCTACAGTAATAACTTACCAGAGAAATTTTGACCACCTGGTGATGATTTACTCAGTATCATTTATCTGTGGGAATAACTCAGGTAGTTCTAGTTTGCACGTCCATAAATAATACATTTAAAACTGAATATATCTGCTTACAGCTCTCGCTTCATCCTGTTAAACTGACATTTTCACATGTGCTGTCATTTTCTTTTCATTTGATGTTAGACATTGGTGTGCCTGCCCAGCCATGTCTTAACTATTTTAAACAACAAATTGTGTTCTGAGTACTAGAAAAGTCTTGACCTTGGAGCACAGCTGGGTGTTCTACAAACTGGAAACATGGGAAATGGTGGAACAATGTTGCTGACCTGAAGAAGCATGAGTGTTCTAGAAAAAAAGCAGGTGTTTCCTTTCGGTGGTCCAATTTTCCACATGAAAAATTGAAGTGTACCCAAAAAAAACCCCTCCTCATACACCTTTCTCACTTTATGTTGCCACACAAAATCTGATGCTCAAAAAGAAAACCATGAAAAAGAAGGTATTATTACATGTCAGCAGAGGGCAGATCAATTGAAAGAAAAAAAAAAGTGTTTCTCATTAGACTGCCTTCTCATATACAGGCTACGAAAGAGGTAGATTACAGCACCTTTTCTATAATAGTTCAAGAAAGGAAAAAACAGGTAGATGTTCAGCTTCAGGTGTAAAATTAGAATAGAACAGAAAAACTACTACAAGCAGGATTTTTGATGCTATTAAGGGATGAATAGTCTGAAGAAATGGGCTATGTGACAGCATGACAAAATTTGCTGCACGTCCTTCCTTCCAGTGCCAGTCTTCCTGAATTTCCTCACTATAATTTAGTGAAAAGCACCAAGATTAGACTCCAGTAGATAGATGTCTTCCAGATGACAAACAGCAAAGGAAGAGAGCATAATTTCATCTTCTACTAATATAATCCTGAAAAATAGAAATAAACATGAGATCTTTGTTGTCTGTGTAGTTCTAGACACCGTGAAAGAATATGTCACATAGTAACAATAATAATAGCAGACTTTGCAGATAATAATTATTACTTTCTTACAGGATTATTTTAAGAATGTAAATCATTAGCACCTATGTATAAACCAAATAAGTGCATGATTTCTATCTCACAACCATAGACATGTTCTCAGTAATGTCAAGAACCATTGAAAAAGTACTCACTCAAAACCAAGAAACAATAGGCATAAATAAAGCCTCCTCCATGACAGAAGCACATGCAACAGGTCTAATCTTCTAATCCTGAGGAGAACTTTGCAATCAGTTATTAAATCTTATATTTTAACAGCTAAGTAAGAAAGATTTTCAATCTGTAGAAAAAGATTTGGGCAGATGTAGGAGATTTTCTTCAGATCAAAATGCAAAGTTCTAATCATGGAATAATCAAGGGGACTACCCATGACCAATGTAACAGTGACCAAAAATTACTGCAAAGGACCTTAGTTTACAGTTAAAACTTTAAGAGCAGAATCACAAATATAGGAATACAGTCTGACTTTAGGTGCTAAGGCATTACAAGTGAGAAGAAGTTTGTTTTTAATCTTCCTCTAGAAGATATTCCAGAAACCAGGTAAGACCTGAGAAGGTTCAAGACAGATCCACCTCTCTTAATTTTGACCATCTGAAACTCACTTGCCTTTAAGGTGTTTTCACCAGTCTCCATCTAATATAAAGAGACAATTCTCTAAAAGATTATTTATCCCACTTTAGGATGGGAGTGTTATATTGAGGGACAGCCTAACTTTTCTTGTGACTAGATCTCAGGCACACACCTGAGGCTAAGGAAGGTTAATTTGGACTTTGGCTAATAAAAAGATACAAGAAAAAACAAATTCTATTACTTCATTATAATCACTTTGAAAAATCTGAGCTGCAGACTGCTAGATAAATTATTTTGGACTAGAGGTGGCTATTGTTTCTGTATAAGAAGAGCTAGACCCCAAAAAATTTGAGGTCATAATAAAAAAACAATCCAAGTGTTCTCTTGTCAATTTGATATTAATGTCAGGTTACTATTTTTTTGTCAGTAACTAGTTTTTGACCCCAAACCCTTTATCTCTCATAATATTTGAAAGAATGTGTGCTTTAGAATTATCCAAATGTACAGTATTTCTTTAGGATAATCTCACTGAAATAATTTTCATAAAGTAAAACCATTTTTGCACATTATATTGAGAAAAGCAGGAATATAATTTAAATCCAAATCTTCACCAATATGGTGAATACTTGAGACATTTCTCTAAACTGCAGTATTTAAACAGTGATCATTTTTCTAATAACATTTTTAAAATTAAAAAAAAATTAAAATGTGCAACTGTCAATGTCCAAAATTAATTTGGTACTTTTATTGGTCTAAACTGTGATAAATCCCAATTCTTCACAAGTTTACTAGCTATATAGTCAGCTCTTAGATTTATTTTATCCATCATTTGCATATTAAATAAAATCTATTCCATGTTTTCTGCTGTGCCATCTTTCATATGGAGTTTATTTCCACTTTTGAAACTCTTTGTAAAACAGTAGAATTGAAGGATATATTTAGATGAACAGAAGCTTACAAAGGTCTTTAATCCACAGAAAAATTCTGACTGAGCAATTAATCTCTGGTTAAGTATTAAATATGTCCTCATCTCTAAATGCATAGATTGAAATACTGTATTAAACAGGGGTCATCATCTTCCATTCAAAGCAATATTTAAAACATGGTATAGGGTATTTTCTTTTTATATGTTCTCCACGTTAATCACTAAAAACACTCCACTACTGTTTTTAGAATGTTCTTCACTGTCTCAATGATTGCCCTCACATTGTTTCAGGGATTAGATATTCACTGTGTAGCCTGCAACCTGGTTACACAGAAATACCCACAATCTGAGCGAAATTATTAGAGAACTGCTTGGGGGAAAATTCCCCAACCCATGATAAATAGCCCAAACAAAGAGGTTTCTTCTCTTCTGTCTCCATTTGCACAGGGTTTGACCATGAAAAACAGCTTTATGAATCTCATAACTACTTTTCAATAGAAGAAATAAAGCCTTTTTTCTGTGTGCAGCATTGAATCCTAATGGCAAGGGAGATGATTAGCATACCTGAAAACATAAAAATATGTCATAAAATACATTTCTGTGACTAAAGCATTTAATTGGAATGAGGCACAATAATTTTCACGCTGGTCAAAACTAAACACTGGACAAAAGCAACTCAGGCTTTTTGGGTGATGGAGTTCTGTGATAGACAATTAACATAAAGGGGTGGATAACAAGAACATAGATAATTTGACCGAGTCACACAGAAATGGAAAATCTGGCTAAGGATATGGTGTGAAAACCTTGCTCCATGAAAGTCGTCCTGAAACATTTACAGCTTGATATGAAAAAAAAATTCTAGGTCTCCTTTGAAATCCCAAAATGGCAGTTGAAAAAAAAAATTATAAATGAGGCATTACAACAAATAAAACAATCTAAGCTATAGAATCTATTTTTAAGACCTCATTCAAAGCAGTTACACATAAGAAACTCCAGAGAGCTCAGATTTTCTGTAGTAGAGGATAAAGAGCAACGCTCCTTTGTATCCAAGGATTCTATTTCATATTAAAGCTTAAACCAGGAAGCTAGTTTTTCTGGAAATTTCAGCTTTGAAGCTCCAGTTGACTCTTTATTTAATTTCTTTTTTATATCAGATGCAGAAAACAGGCAGAAATACTTTTTTTTTTCCTACTATGCAGTACCTATTTTTACTACAATGAAAATGCCCATAGCTTTTTTTTTCCTTTTGTAGTACATACCAATCACTTCAGCATATGTAAAAAGATTCTAAAGTTTAGTCAACAAATGAAAATCTACTTCTACCCATTCTTTTGGCCTTTAGTTCTATTTATTTGGCACTGCACAGTCTAGTATCAATGGCTTACCTCAGGCCAAAAGGATGGAAGGAAAGACTTAGGTTGCAAAGCTCTCCTGCTGCTGGCACTAATATTTTAGTAGCAAAGAGTGAGTAAAAGGGAAAACATGAACTAACATGCATTAAAATGTGTGCACAAAACGAAGTGTTCACCCTCAAGACTGAAACTTCATTCTCACAAGAAAATTGTGTTCTCCAAATCATATCAATAACTAGACCTAGAAGATTTTTTTTTTTAACTCAATGGTAGAATCAATAAAAATTGCAATGTGAACAACTAAGAATGCTTAAATTCACATAGTAGCAATATGGTTACTCCAAAAGCTTATTTTTTAAAGTACTTAGTTTTGATGCTTAGTTTGTTGCTGCTTTTAGTGGAAACCAAACAAACAAAATAAAACCAATAAATAAGTGTTTATTGGAACTTTGGCTCAGCAAAGACAAAATTCTGAGCCTTTGATTTTGGGTAGTAACACGAACTTTGAGTAACCATTCTGGTTTCCCTAGTTCAGTATTTCTTTTGTGCAGATCCAGTTACTCAGAGTTGTATCACAAAGTTCTTCAGACACAAACACAGGCAAAGCTTGAGAAGGCATAAACTGAACTTCAGTCATCCACAGCAAATGACTCAAACATAACAAGGGAAGTTTGACATATTTGTGTTGGTAACTGGATAATTTTCAGTGTTCAATAACTCAGAAAGGCAATGAAAATAAACATTCAGATTGTTAGTAGGAAGTTAGTAGCTCTTGTTTAGAGTGAATATCTTACATGCATCTGGAACTGTGTCTTGAGAAGAATGGCTAAAGTTTAATAACAAAGATAGCAGAATGTGAGAGGACAAAGTTCTGGAAAAGCTGCAGCAAAAGACAATTTCAACATGTGCAATCACATGTGCCATTGATGACTTAATATAGTGTTCCCATCTGGTGGATTCTATAGCTCCTTTATTTATGAGGAATTCTAGACTCAAAGCATTTTGCTAGGAATGACTAGACAATTCACAATTATTGACTGTGCATTATACTACAGACATTCTTTGTACACAGATGCTTTATTGCTGGTTCTCTCTTAGTGCCATAAAGAAGTATGAGAGGATAATTGAATCTTTACATGTAAATGATCTTTCAGACCCTATTTCATTTATATGCAATTGAAAGAAAACAGAGTCTTTCAGTGGAGGATTTAGCAACAGTGGTCTGTCTTTGATTTCCTTAACTGCACATAAAAACTTTTGCTTAAATGGTATCTTATACCAGTTTAAATCCTAAAAAAAAAAAAAAAAAAAAAAAAAAAAAAAAAAAAAAGCAAACACTTGTTTTGTCACATAGAAATAAGAACTCCAGGAATAGTTAGAATATAACTGTATTTTTGTCTTTTCTCCAGACCTGTTACAACTGGGGAGGCCCACCAACAGCTGCAAAGTCTGCCATGTTCTCAGACGAGCTTTCAGCAGAATAAATTATGAAGCTGCTGTAAGCTCTGTATGGGGTAATGGTTGATCTTTGACCGTGCTGACAGCCAGATCTCTTATCATCTTGCTCAGCAACAAGTCAAATTGGGTTTTAATTGCTGTTCAGAGAACAGAGCTCGATTAAACATACGCGACACCGAAACTGGTACAGGGCAGAAGGGAACAAGAGATGTCAAGGAGTCATGAGACAAACCCTTTTTTTGATACTCTGTTCCAAAGACAATGTGAGCTTTATAAGTAAAATGAAACACAGAGAAAGGTTCCCTAACTACCAGGCACCGTCCTGAAATTTAATGCTTAATAACTGGTTTCATATCAGCAGTATCTTGAACTGTATTTTGGTCAAATCTGTACTAAAGAGCGCTACACCAAGCCACCCTGTCAGGCCACATTTCATTAATTCACATTTCATTAATTCACCTTCTTAGTAGCTGGGCACTGGAAGACTTGCAAATAAGTTCAAATTAAAATTTTAAAGACAAAATATACTGTACTCAAGGGAATTCAGGGTTTTTTTTTGTTGTTGTTGTTATTCTTATTTATATTTAAAATGCCCTTGATTACTTGTGATTTATAGCCACTTTAATAAGTGTCTATAATGTCTGAGTAAGCCTATCATCTCTTGTACAACATCACCATAAATCAAGTTACCCATTTTCCTCTCCTTAGTCCTTTCATACTTCCCTACAAATTACAACTGACGTTCGAGCTATTATTTTCTGATATTTTGGTTACAGCTGTCCAACAACATGTGTTTTCTTAACCAGTGCTAAGAACTGTGGCAGTTTACATTAATAATATTTGCCAGATACAAATTGTAGGCATAGGTACCTAAAATACATCTGGCTATTCAAAAAACAGAGAGAAGTACAAGTACGTTTGATATCTTAAACTTCTGCAGGGCAAGCTATAAAGGCTGGAAAACTGTAAAACCATAAATATCCAGTCAATTGCAGACACAGGCAAGCGTAAGCATGGGACCAAAGCTGGAATTTAATTTTAAAAGTAGAGACCAAATCATTTTGCCATAACTCTTTCTAAGTGTAAAATAAGGGCCTTTTTCCAGGAAAAAGCAAAGCCTTGTATGACAGCCCAAGTTCACCAAGTTCAGCTCTGTAGGTGCTAAACATTTGATCCAGACTGACAGCAAAAGAAACAGGAGCACACAGCCGGTCACGTCCAGCCAGCTTCATGAAACTGTGGAGTCTTCTCAGCGACATTCTACAGCTCTGCTTGTAACTAAGAACATGAATATACTTAACCCTGCCCAAGATCTACCTGAATTCAAAGCCTTCAGCCTCATATTTTCAGGCAAATTCTTTCAAATCTGAGAAACACATGTTGCTCGTATTTGGATTCGGGGGAAATGAGTGTTGTGTTTGACTTCTTGGTGTAGCTTCTTACCTGTGAAATGTATTCCTTAAGATGCAAGCACTTCATTTGTTTTGTTGGTATTTGTTCCTTATGTTCAGAGAAGTTTAAAAAGTCCCCTGTGTCACATAACACAAAAATCTAAATCTAGTTTTGTGGTTAGAAATCTGCTGTTGGAAATCTTGCATGAATTCCTAGCCAAGTACCTTGAGTACAATATCATAAACAACAGACTACAAGATTACCATAAATTATCCCAAAATTTCCATCATAGGTAGATATTTTTATCAGTTTTATAAAAAAAAGGCTTCTCATTTTTTATTTATTTTGATAGATTATCGTTTTAAATGGAAAAGAGTCCTCATCAGTTCAGCTGCTTCTTCCTGTTTGAATCACATTTTCTTTATACTTTCAGATGTATGATGAAGTGCATGAAGTCTATTCTGCTAACTAATTTTCTTTATTTTATTTTCACAACTGATTTATTTTAAAGAAAATATGATTCTCATTAAGCCATGTTTATGGTTAATCATGACAGTAATTCTTTTAAAACCCATGTTTAATTGAAAATAAGTCAAAGGTACTAAATGCAGAACACCAGATGCTGTGACCCAGAAATCTTCTAAATAAAAGAACATGAATATTTGAAAACACCTGGATAAAACTTTCTACTTACCTTTAGATTAATAATTTATTAAAAAAATTTTTAAAAAAATTACTTGAAATGTTTAGAATTCTAATCTTACATTTTTAAAGAACAAAACACTTTCATATATCTATCCAATGGTGGTAGTCAGTCCTTTATAAGAGATTATAGAATCTTTATCAGATAAAAAGACGGACAAAATAGCACTCTGACATGTGGTTAGAGGTATTTGCTTTTGCTTGGAACTGGAATTAGATGTGAAAACTTAAGTGTTGAAGTGTCCAGTTTTTCACACATCCTTTCTGTACACTCACAGCGTATTAGACAACATACCCAGGTACGCAAAACATAACTCATCTGTGGACCACAGATATCTAGGAGGTCTGTTCAGTTTTCCAAATACAGGTGTTTAGTGCCATTTGAAATTCCCTGGGGAATCCTGGAGATGCAGCTAAGAGGTCTGTCAGAGAACCTTTTGGAGACCTGCACTGCTGACTGGCAGCTGAATGCCAGTACACTACTCAAAAGCTAAGCTGCACAGCCAGTGGCAGCTTCAGAGCAACTCAGCTCATCCTGAAATTAATGGCATCCTGAAATGAGGTGAATGAAGGTGAGTGTTCTCAGAGAACACTGACTGTATTGGCTAGATCTCTGTTACCTACAAAGCCTATCATAGAATCATTAAATCAATTAGGTTAGAGGAGACCTTTAAGGTCATCGAATCCAATTGTTAACCCAGCACTGTCCTGTTCATTGCTAAACCATGTCCCCAGGTGCCACATCTACGTGTCTTTTTAATACTTCCAGGGCTGGTCACTTCACCACTTCTCTTAGCAGCTTATTCCAAAACCTGAACACCCTTTCAGTGAAGAAATTTTTCCTAATATCCAGAATAAACCTCCCCTGGTGTAACTCGAGGCGGTATTCTCAAGTATAATGTCTACCTTTGTTGACTATAACCTATACTCCATTTAAATATGAGCACTTTCAATACGGACCTGAATCTCACCTCTAGGGCTCAAAACAGTTCCGGAAACCTAGGGATCACGAGTGACAGTCAAGCTCTGGATGCATATCCAAGGCATCCTTGTTCATAAAGGCAAGTCCCGTGTCTCTTCCATCAGCCACGTTGATGATGTCAAATATATGCACACCAAGATGTTTCAAATAGGAGTAGATGCTTAGGTTTGTGCAAGTGGATTAAGCTCTCTCTTTCAGAGCTGGCACCAGCAGCCTTTGTTCTTGACTGCTGCCCTTCTGTTGCAATGCAAGATCTTATAGCAACTTTCTTCCTTTTAAACAGGCATCTGACAGACCTGCATATCTTCATCTCCCCACCATGTATGCAAATAATCACCTCCTTAAGTCTTGGTTAGATTGGGTCTTTCAACATTTGGACAGAAGAGTTTATGTCTTCAGTATGACACACGACTTTTTAGTGGAGCAAATTTGGTCTAGTACCTCATAAAATACATTGCTGATGTCTAAATCTTAGAGGGATCATTGGGACTTTCTGTGATGTTAAATTTTTCTTTGAAATATAGCAATGCACTGATTTTAAAGTCCATCAATGTGGCTACAGAGAAATATCATCGGCATCTGACAAAAACATGACATTAAAAAAACATGGTCTGGCAATAAGATATATGAAGAAGATATAAAGGCTTTCAGCTGGTTAGCTCTATAACTACACTGAGAATATAGATTAAAATGTTTTGAAATTGAATTAAAAAGTAAGATTCTGAAAAAATGCTGATAATGTGAAACTCATTACAGGAAGACCTACATTTGTGCTTTGTGGCAGTACCACAAAATTTGTATTGTGTTTTGATACTATAAAAAAATGGAGAACATTTATAAATTATCTCTTAGATGTAATTCTCTACTACAACAGATTTGGAGATAAAAATATCTATGCAGAAATCAATAAAAATAGCAATTATTAAAATTATCTTTATGTTGTGTGAGAAGGTATCTTGTTAAAATCAGTAGGTCAAGTTTTTGTGTAACTAAGGATTAATCATGTGACTGAGAACAGGTAATGTAATGTTTTACTGTTTCCTCATTGTTTTCAATGCCAAATGATAAATGTGCTAGTGCATTTTATATCTTTGACTTTGCCTCAGGCTTTGAGACGAATGGTATGCAACAGTGATGATAGATACCATCTTTCTATTCAATAAGGTATCCCCGATCTAGGGAAGCAATGGTAAATAAATAAATTAATGACATTCATTTGACAAGCTCTAATCTACTGTAATGAACTAAATAAATTTATTTTTAAAGCTGAATGAAAAAATGTACATCTGCAAATTAAATTGTAAAACAGACTTTCACACAGGCCTGCCCACAGGCCAACCAAGATCCAGAAAAGGGTTAAATTAAGCAGTGGGGTTTTTAACTAAATGCACTGTTCATCAAGGAAACATAATGGCTGACGATTGTTAAACACTTACTAAGCAAATCTGCAGTATCACATACCAGGCTGGTAGTTTGGATGCAAAGAGGAGCCTGAAGCAGACTTTTCAAAACATGATCTTAGCTTAGATATACTTTGGTTGAAAACTTACTTGAACAACAGTTTTCAAATAGATGAAGCAATAATCAAAATGTGTCCTTTTTTTAACTTGGAAGAAATAACATAATTTTACAATTCATTAAAATTCAGTTATAAAAACTGAAATATTGAAATTTATGTATAATAAACCCCTGAAATAGGCTGCTTTTCTCAGGTATTTCTATGTCAAACCTTTAATCAAAAACAAATCTCTAAATAAGTGCTTTCAAAATCTCTAAGTAATGTAAATTGCAATAACTGTGACATAAAAGTCATGCATTATCTTGAACCCTGTTTAAGCTCTTCCATTTCATATTTTTTTGTATTGTTTTTGTATTCAGTGTTGCCAGACTTACCACAAGAAAACAAGTAAGTTTTCCTTAGTGCTTGACAAGTTCAGAGGCACAAAATATCACACAGGAAAAGATGATATTCATGCTGTGCTGTAACATCTTCCTCCAAAACTAGCTCACATTTTGCAAAAGCACCTTGGCTGTAACACTCTATTAGGATAATCTCAAATATTGTGGGAATAGAGTGAGCTGTTTGAATCCCCTGATTCAGTGAAAGGATTAATCTGCTTTATCTCTCCATGAAATCATTATACATTTAATCCAATTTAACATCCATGCAGTGTCTTGGCATTGTTCTAGCATGCTGAGAACTGCAAATGTTAAGGCTGGCAAAACAATTGGGTGCTAATTCATCGCCTGCCAGTTTTCAGGTATGCTCTTTAAACCATTGTCTTGGCTTTGCATATTTTCAGCAAAATAGACTAACAGGATAATATAATCTCTTAAGGAATTTAGCATACTTTTCAAATTTAGTTGCTAAATTTTCCCTTACACACCTGAAGATCTCCCAAACAGAAGAACTGAGAGGGAACCTTCCAGCAGTGCACACAACTCAGAGCCAGAAAGCCCATAAATAGCATTTGAAATACTACACTCTAGCTTCTGCCCTGATTCTGACCTTTATTACACAGATGTTGGTCAGGTAATTAAAAGTTCAGATGGCGCTATTAGTAAAAGTGTTGTGCTGCTACTTATGATTAAATAAATATAGGTATCTCTCTGTAGCAATGAATTTTGGATAACTACGCGTCAAGGTAGTAGCTTTTGGAAAACATTTTGTATGTAGGCTCAGTACTAATATAATAAATGGTGTAAACCACAAGTAGTACAGCTAGGGAACAACTGATCAGAGGATTCGCAGTGAATCCTGGCAAGCAGTGGGCAGGAAAATTCAGTATTATTTAACATATCAGAAAAGAAAGAAAGGGAGGAGGAAAAAATGGATAATAAAAATCTTCTGGATGGATGGGAAGTCTCCTTATATTCCACAATCTTGATTGCTACTTTTTTCCCATAGATTTTGCTTACAAATTATGTTCTTCTTGCACTCACCTGAAATCCAAGGTTGTCTGCACTTTATCACAGGCATCTATTTTTTTTATCAGATTATAGGTGGGTTAAGTCCTGGCTCATAGTCAAGTCAAGATATTTGTTATTTATTTCAGTGGAGTTAATACCCTGAATGTCTAATTTATATGTTTACATAATTTCTGAAATAGACCTGAATTTTTCATTATGTTTAAATTTTCTTATTTTATGTTGAATTTGATACAAGGTTTAAGGTCTCCTGCTCATTCACAAGAACAACTTTATCTAAGCAGTAGAATAGATGCATGATTCGTGGAAAGAGAGTCCACTTTCTGTTTGAAAAGTTTGAGTTGTTTTGCTATCTTCAGAAACCAGAAAACAAATTTACCAGAAATTTCCTCTTCTGATATAGGACAAGTTTGTCAATGCTTTTTATTGCACTGTCTTTTTGCCTTACAAATGTGTTAATACATTCTCTCACAAACTCTGCATTACTTTATGAAATGCTACTGAATACACATGGTTTAATGTTGCAAAAACATACAGAATTAAGAGCATTAATAGCAGTATGCTTTATGTTTAATCCAACCCACAAGACATATTTCCTGTTGAAGTGTACTTTTAAAAATGAGATTACTTATGAAACTCTACCTAGACCAACATAAAAGTAGTAAGACTGAGAGTTGTGCCTTTATTAGTATAGCACAGAATTTCTACATACAAACAAATAAAACTGTAATTAGCAAGTAAGGAAAGTCAAACCTGCTGGGCTTCAACCACATGAGTAACTGCTCCTCCAGGAGTGCATTCTGTTGAGAGGAACTTGGAGGGTATTCTAGCATTCCCTAAAGAGATTAAAATTCATGGCTTAGTTAAACAACCAAGTCAAAAGCTGATCGTGTAACCTGTCAGAAATGTTTAGATAGTACTTCATTTTTAGAAGCAGCTTAGATTCCCCAACCCTTAAATCGGAAGGAGATGACACAATAACAGCTCACATTGCCTCACCTGCAGTGACTATTTAAGTAGTATGGCATAGGGTCTGATTCATTCATATAGGTGGACCATATACTTTTGCATGCTAACCATGACATGCCTGGAAGGCTTAAGAACTAAATCAAGACACACTAATAATAAAGGTTTCTGTGAAAGCTGTAATCAGAGGCTGAAAATCCAGAAATGAGACCGTGTAATACCTAAAAAATAAAATACACATTCAGATTGGTGTTCTTAAGAGGATTTTGATGAAACATTATGAAGACAGTGGATATAAGGAATATCAGAATTACAGTACTGCAGCCCATACCAATTGTTTTAAATGGTTTTGACATTTGCTTACTCCTCAGTTTGTTGCAGGTGAAATTGAACGTGGAAGCCATCCTACCCAGTTTACTAATATTTAACAGAAATTGGAGGTGCATCACGTCAGAGAATGATCCAGGTCATCTAACACACCTATCCAAGTTTCCTACAACAGAACTTGGAGATTTTAAAGTACATATTAAGATAAGCAAAAAGGAAAGCTGTTTTTCTAATAGAGCATTTCTTTTGCCTGAACACAGGTGCTTCCAGATGATGATATTGCCCCTGCTTCAATTAAACCTCTGCTCCTTTCAGAGAGCTGCAATATGCAGTGTAAGTGCCTCTTTCTCATTCTCCTCGAACAACAGCCCGCCAGAGGAAGATAATTGCTATTTTTTTGCAGTCTGACGAAAGTCTGGAACTCACCCTAGAGAGAGAAACATTCCCCATGTTCTAAGCCAATGCCCAAAATACCAAGGAACAAAGAAACATCAATAAGGACATTTTCTCTTCCTAGCACTAGGCTACCGAACAAGAATGTATATTTACTGAAGTGACATAATCCTACAGGATTATAAGGACCTAAGGGTCACCTGCTATACCTTATGGCCTGTTAATCAGAACATTCTCCAGTGTTTTGGAGATGAGGATTCAATATTCTGCTAAGACTAAATCAAGTTAAAGGTTATCTAATTCCTTTTTTTACTGTTCAGGCTTCTTAATTATCACACACCCTTTCTGAAAAACAGTGGTAGCATTTTAGAACATTTTCAGAGTTCAGTTACCTGTATACCTAATCCTGGATCACTATTTGTTGGCAGTGTTTAAAGGGCATACCTCAAGAACTTTTAACCAGCCAACATTTACTTCCTTTAAGCACCCTAGAGATATTCCATCTTAGTAGGGAGGCACCTAATGAAAGTTGTCATGTAAAGAATTAAGCAGTCTTTGAGAACTGTTGAGTACAGCTGAAATGGGCATCAGGGGCCTGTGTGCTCCATCTCTATCTATACCAACTAGATACCATCTACAGCTGTTTTGCATTCAAGAGGCTTTCATAATTTGAGGGTTTTGGGGTTTTTTCCCTGTGAAACATCTGGCCTTTGAATATATATTATTATTCCTGTTTGGAAATAAACTATTAAAATGGAAGATATATTTATCCATGGCAAAATAACATTCAAACTAGTAACAAACATTACACATCTGTCAAGTCTGTGTACTGCAATCCCACACTGTCATGCTAGATAGCAAAATCTGGTTATGTAAGTGTCCTCTGTGATTCCTGGACCTTCTTGAGTAGAAGTCTATTAAATTTAAATTTAATAGTTTCTTGAAGATTTAAATTTCAAGTACATGTTTAAATCTTGGTGGGTCATTGCAACCTGTCCTTTCATCTCAGACTTCTGTCATGGTCTTGATAATTGACTCCACACTTGTTTATACAGGTTCTTCTTCCTGTGTTTTGGCTTTTTCTAACCCACTACTAAACCTGCAAGTAATTCAGGAAAACATATCAATTCTCCTGTCACTTTTTTTCTGTGCTGACGCTATTTTGGCATTTCCGTTTCCATAGTCTCTTGCCAGAGTGTTCATTCAGTCTATGGCCTTTACTTGTACCCCTGACCACTGCACCTTCATTCAAGTGCTGGCAAAGCAAGGACAAACAACAAAAAGTTTTTCAATTCAGATTTTTTTCGTTAGTGTTCCCTTTGTAACAGCAAGGAATTTGAGACACCTTCATCTATAGTTCATATTTTTATCAATTCCTTCAGCCACTAAATAATCTAAGTTCTTATCAGTTAACTTGGCAAAAGTACTATCTTGAAACACTTCAAGAATGAAAGACAAAGTAAAAGATTGTACAGGCTTAATTCATCATATAAAAGAATAAAAAATATAATAAATCATATTTCTGGACCACTTTTCATCAGTTTCCTCAATTCTGAAGGATAGAGAGCTTTAGTGAAGTAAATCATTCCAGTCATGTTAAACAGGGATCTATCAAAAAAAAAAAAGAAAAAGAAAAAAAAGAAAAAAGAAAAAAGAAAAAAAAGAAAAAAGAAAAAAAAGTGGGTTTAAGTTTTCTTAAAGAATTCACATTATTTTATGGCCTGTGAAGTGCTACATAGCTTGCACAATATTTGGCATAAAATTCAGTGCACCAGATTCTCTTACAAGAATAACAATGAAAATAAAAATTCCTCAAGGAGAGGTTTATTCTGTGCAAACTCTGACCAAGTGTCAGGGCTGAAAACACCATGGGCGGTGCCAGCCAGATGATTTGCAGAGATAATTAACTGCAGAGTTCACAGCTTTGGCTAGCCCGGGGACAACGTCATGTTAACTGCTTCCAGGACTTAAACTACCAGATTCTTTTGAACGGGGCTGTCAGGGAGAGCTACCAACACATTCAGAACCAAAGCAGAAATCCCTATGTGGTCACTATGCGATTTAGACATGCCTCAAATGGCCAGCAGCACTGGTTTCCACTTAGATATAATTTTTTTTTAACTTCAGGCATGTATCATTTTAAGGTTTTCATGTATTTCCCAGCAGGACCTCTGTGATAGGAGAAGGGATAATGGTTTTTAACTGAAGGAGGGTTAATTTAGATTAGATATACGTTTTTTACAATTAAAATGAGAGTGGTGAAACACTGGAACAGGTTGCCCAGAGAGGTGGTAGATTCTCCATCCCTCAAACTTTTCAAGGTTGGACAGGGCAGGATGGGATTTCAAATTAGACACATATTTCATAGCTTGTCATTAAAACACCCACACAGTCTTTAAAAGACTACAGATTCCTACTACAGTGTGTTTTTCTCTTCTGTGAAGATACCTATTGTATTTAAGTTTCATATTTCCTCCCTCCCTTTCCTACTAAGTGATTCATAGGTTTTCTAGTAATATTCCTATCATTTATCTGCTGAACTGCAGCTAAATACTGACTAGTTTCAAACAGAGGTATTTAAGTCTACAGGTATTAGAAGTAATGCATTATGATAATTGCACTTTTCACATTGAGATCTTAAACTGAGTTTAGGAACCCAAAGATATCTAGGCTGAATAAAAAGCTAGCATTTGCTAAAGGCTTACTCTTCCCTTCATGATTGTTTTAGTCTCTCAGCTCCCTTCAGGAGCCTTCAGGACTCTCTTTTACTTGATTCTACATACAATCTGGACTGTTTACCAAATTTACTAAAATCAGCCTCTGAAACAGTACAGAATTCAGTACTTCCTTATCAGAGAATATTGTATTGCATAGCATTATAATATAATGTAATATAATTAAAATAAAATCATACAGCATAATATAGCTTTTGCTCGAAAACTCTGCTATAGGTCTGAAGGTACTATATTGGTAATAATCAATGTCCTTTATTTCATGGTAAAAAGTAGTCTAGCTAGAAGTCATCAGAGCAGAATGTAAATTATCACTTCACAGAATCACAGAATGGCTGAGGTTGGAAAGGACCTCTGGAGATCATCTGGTTCAAACCTCACCCCCTGTTCCAGTTGTATCCATTTGGATGGCAGGGACAAAGAGTTGTCCTTGCTGAAGAGTGTTTGCATGGAGCTGGTTCACCTTCACTTCCTAGATTGGGCTGAGATTTTATGAGAAGCGAATCCATCCCAGTTAAAAGATCTGAGAGAACCACCTGCTTCATGATAACTTCCTTCCAGGCAATGCTTGGTGTGCGAAAAATAAATAACTTTAGCTGTATTTGCATCAGTGAGATGACTACAAATATATATAAAAATACATACATATACAAATATATAAACATAAACCCACATACAACCAAATGTATTTCAAGACTGTATGTGTGTTTTTAGATCAATATCATTTATGCAGCACTAAGGATTTCTTTCTTCATGTTAACCATCAATGGTTTCCCTGAAAATGGGCCTAACAAGACGATGAAAAAAAAGGAAGGTTGGAAACATTCACTGAGCAGCTCTGCCATATGCTATCTTCCTAACATTATCGTTTTTGTGTCTTCATGCTTACAATCTTAAGATACTGATACTTTTTCCTTTCACATTTAGAAACCTAGCAAAAATATTGGAAAATTATCAAGATATCTCTAACCTCTGCTCTGACAAGTCATATGTAATAAAATGTTCCTCTTGGAACCCAAAAAATGTAAGCATGTTGGCTAGCAAAAACTTTAGCACTGAACCTTACACATCACAAATCAAAAATGAGAAACTCTTTGTAAGTTCAAATGTTTGTGAGGGCCAAAAAAAAAAGTAATCTGCACATCTTTGCGTGGTGTGCACCAGAAAGATTATCCTTTTACAGACTATTTAGACAATTAAGCCATTAGTTGGAGGCTCAATCTTTATTTGATGAAGGGAAATGTAAAGATAGATACAAATATCTAAAGAAGTTAGCAGGTCTTTTAAGTCTATGCATTCATAAGAAATTATCCCCCCACTTTGAAGTGTGGACTAGGATACAGATAATTCAAAATAACTAAATAATAGTTCTGGCAGAAACAGGAACAAATAAAAGGACTGTGATTTGTCACTCTATTAATGCAAGTATGAAATCAAACCAGACTAAAAAAAAATTATTTTTAGTTTTTTCTGTTCCTACTTTACGAAGAGTAATAATTCAGCTACCCTGCTCAGAAAAATATTTTAAAGTACCCACAATGGAAAAGAGTGAGGATCTTACTAGATATTCAATATAGCACATTCCCAACACATATCATTCCTCCTTTGAAACAATTATTAATCAGAGTTGAATGAATTCCCTGTACTTCACAGAAAACAGGTGACTAAGAAGGAAAAAATAACATCTTGCAGCTCTTAAATTAATGATTTTTGATGTCAAGTAAAAACATTCTTTTAATAGATTACTCCTTCAGTAGTCTCTGCGCAGAATGCTAAAAGAACCCTTAAATACAATTCAACTAGGAGATTTCAGAACAAAGGAGGGGTTGTTGTGTCTCTGCTTTTAGTCTGGGAAGGTGAGGGAATTGCCTGGCTTCTCCTTTACATTAATTTGGTTATATTATTTCACAAGCATAGAAGAGTGTAGGGACACCTATGCCAACTCTGATTTCTAAGAGACATTTATACGAGATGGTCAAATTACCCATGTCAGCGTCAATCTCTTAAAAAACACACAGTGCAATGAAGATAATTTTTACTCTTAACTCTAGTGTTTGTGCACATCTGGACTGTGTCTGAATTAGAGAATTCTCAAAAAAAGGAATTCATGCTGTAGCCAATACTAACTCAGCTGTTCTAATCCAGGCAAATTCTGGCAGCTTCTGTTCCCACCAGTACATCTGCTAATCCTTCATTTTATGAAGAAATAAGAATCACAATCAGGCTGAGCACCAAACAACTGCAGTAATCTGTATAAAACCAGAATGGTCTTTGTAAAGAAAAATATTATTGCATAGAAATTGAATGTTTACATTTTTCAAATTAAACTGATACAACTGTCTCATTTATTTTATAAAGTACATTTGAAGAGGATCCTTCTCAACCTACCTTATCTAGGTGCATAGCAGATCATAGATATGAAGGAAGCTCCCTCTATCATCAGTAAAAAACATCAAAAGGACAATATTTGCAAGTAATCTTGGACAAATCTTCTGCAAATAACTTTTCCACTGACTATAAAGAAGTGTAGATTCCCACTTTAGATTAGATGTTTAATTTCAGTACAGTTCAAAGCAGTAAAGGTAGGTCAAATCACCTATGTAATATAAGTCCAATACATAACATACATAATACATAAGTATATACTTATGTGTATAAATAGTCTTTGTACATGTCCATATGTGTAAGCACATGGGGGAACATGGGCAGACAAGTGTATGTATTAACTCAAATTACAGAATGTGCAACTGCTTTAAAAATTTAATATGGGTATACTGGAGCACACAAAAATATATTTCTGGATGCTTCAATAGGAGCATGCTCTTTAAAAACCAAAATAAATGATCTTATATAATGCATAATCCAAAGCTTTTAGGTAAGAGCCCGCCAGCATCCCAAAGAATATTTCCTTTCTGGTCTCTGTTTCAGTCATACAGTTACACACGTGCTTACGAGTATTTAATAATTCAGGCACTTAATGTTGAGACCAGTCAGACCATGAAATAGAAATAATGCCCCACAAGAGTAAGAAAAAACATGAGATTTCAGCAACAATGAGGTAAGGTCTTATTTATGCCTGGTGACCAGTGAAATCATTTACATTCATAGAACAATTTTCTTTTAGCCTACACATGCTCCCTAATTGATATAATTTGTGTTCTCCAAACTCAATTTTCTTAGGAATCACTGACAAATTTTTGGTATATTTTCTATAGCAATACAAATGGAAGAAACTGCATGAAGAGGATGCAAGAGCAGTAAAATGAGGAGCCACTGCCATGATGGAATTAAATTTCCAGACATATCATTAAAATGATGAACTCATTGCCAAATTCTGGAGTCAGATTTTACACTTGGATAGATGTACATAACTCTCACTGGTTTCATTAGAACCTATTCTTATGTATCAGAGAAGAGAGTTTGACTTAAAATTTGTAATCGTATCACATTAAAAAAACTTGTTCTTCAGGTGCAGCCTGAACTTCTGTTCAACAAGTTAGTCATGCAAATCACATTATATAAATATTTGGACTTGTTACTTTTTTTTTATAAACCATTTCAGAGTAAGCAACGAGCCCTATTGCACTACTTGTTTTATCAGGGACAGTGTTTCTTGACAACTGCCAAGTCAAAACAGAGCAAGCAGCAGAGCAAAAGAACCACGAGGTAAAAGCAGGAAATAATGTGTACTGAGATGAGTCATCAAAAAGCAGGGTGATAACACACTAAGGATTCTAATAATTAATTTCCTGTTCTGCTTCACCAGCTAATAACAGAAAGAAGCTAAGAAGTGCTTAGCAATACTGTTACAAGCACTATACACAACACAATACTAAGTATTCTTTATCAAGGACACCTTGACTAACTCTCGATAGAGATGTACACGGAAGGTACTGTCGATGCTGGACGTTGGGAGATTTACAGCTGCTTGTGCAGCCCTTAGCACCATACAATGTCTATGGGTAGGATTTTGTTGCATATTCAGGCGTGCAAAATAAGGTGCACATCACATGGCACCTGTGAACTGTGAATCTAATCTCACATTACAGACATGGTGTTCAATTCATTTGCGTAAACATACAAGTGTGGTATCTTCTATGACATCCAAGGGTAGCCAAGATCCCACTAGGGGCTGACATATGAGACAGGACCTACAGATAGGCATCTGTATCCTTCTAAGTAACAGAAAAAGGACAAGTAGAATATACTGGACAAGTGTGCCAGGGCCTTGGTCAATAAACAGACATAGTACCATTTAACATTCCAAGGATGCTGAAATATCTGTACATATGTGGCTCGAGACCAATGAGAGATGTGTGATTTTCCACAAAAGCAGCTGGAGACCACATGGGAGACTAACTTTAAGCAGTCTGAAATGGCAACAAATACAGATATTTAAGCAACTACATTGTGCCAGATGTAGTCTAGAGAGGTACTGGATTCATCCTAGAGTAGGTACCCTGAGGGAGATTAATTTGGCTAAAGATGGGTAGGACATTTCAGACTCCTTAAGGTATTTCAGAAACCTTCACAAGTCAGGCATGGTATGTTAGGACATATGAGAGGCTTGTGCTCCTATGAAGCAGCCCATTTATATCTCTCTAAGTCTAAAATTACACTAATCACCCATCAGCAAACAACCAGCTGTGTAGTCATGTTAGATCTGCTGAAATAACCCAATACTGCCTATGGGGACTTCATTGATTATAGTGGGAGGTTGATTGCATGTAGATTTTTATTATGTAGGCACATATATCTGAGCAACTGAACCTGGAGTGGAAATTAAACCAATTCATTAACTAATATCAGAGATTCCAGTGCATCTGAATTGTTGATGGAGGACTGGACAGGAGCATCACCATTACAATGCTTATGTAACTTAGAAGTCAGGAAAGTGAGTCCACACTGCTTTATAATCATGGAAAATGGTACTGAAAAAATAGCTTTTAAAGACCTGCAAAAGACACAGAAACACTCTTGAGCACTTGTTGCATTGAGCATAAATTGCAAAATGCAAACGTAAAAATTATTCAGATTTCTTTCACGCAATGAAGTCTTTATCCCTCATTTATTCCATCTAATGTGTTCATTAAACTATGCAGGTTAAAGCAAAGAAATTTAAGAATGGGAAACTGAAGGAACTTCACATTCTCTTAATATAGTGCAAAAGCACAGATTTAGTGTTATATTTCTGCCCAAAAAAACAGACAAATGCTTACATGAAAGAAAAATAAATGTTTGGTCTATTGCAAATAACTTGTTTACACAATTTTTCATGCTGTTGTGTACTCAGGTAACACAGCCAAAACCTTGAAAGACTGAGCTATCTTACCTCTGTCTTTCTGCCAAATAAAACTAAAAGGCTTAATTAACATTTAGGCCTTTAATCAGGATGATTTGAGTATGGAATTGTTTTTCACCTGAAACACATCTGGCACGATAACAATTTATTTATTAATTATTATTATTGTTGTTCATCGTTGTTTTTGTTATTGTTATTATTTTTATTTTATTATTTCTTCACTTTTACAAGCTTGAGATTGAATACCATGGAATCAACCACCAGAAGGTCAGATTTTGCACTCACTTGCTCCAGAATGTTACCAAATAAAAGGACTAGGGAAGGCAATGTATTCACACTAATGATATATTTATATATCTGAGAAGTGAATCAAGCTCAGTGTATTTAAAATGTGCAGGACACAGATCTAAGAAACATACATTTCCAAAAGAATCACCTTTCAAGTGAGGTTGTCAAGACCAAATGAGAGCTTCTGTGACAGTCTGAATAGAAGGATCATGATGAAAATTATTCCTAGGTGATTTTGGGTCCTATGTACATTTCAATCAGTGGAGCTCTGCTAAAAGTTCCAGCCACATCCAGTGCTCACCCACGCAGAGGACCAGATGTTTATGTGTCAACCATGCAGAGAAACAGATGTTTTCGTGTTAACCTGGAAAAGGACTTAAGTTCATAAGAGCCTGATAAATGGGGCAACTTAGGGTCTAATAGTTTTGCTGGCATGGGACAAGAGTATACAGACAGCAGCAATCAATGTGAAATCAGTGGTTATGCAAAAGAAAAAATAAAAATAATTCACTGTATTTTACTGAGTTCACCATCAGAAGATCCTGAGAATTGCTATTTTTTGCCATTCTTTTATCCCAATGCCATTCCTGAATTGCAGCCTGCCACAATGACCATTAGGTAACTAATGGAGGGTGAGGTTGTATTTTACATGTCCTGGAGGGCATGAATGTCTGTTGAGGATTTCTGAGCTAGGGGGATTCCTGGGGAATATGTGAGAACGTGTGCCATGTGGGGAGTCAAGCATGGCACCTTCACACAGGGAACAATACCTGGAGACAAATATCTCCTAAACTCCACCTAGGTCTTACATGGAGATGCTTACTTAGTTCACACTAAACAGAAGCACATACTCAGCCTTGTGGCCAAGATCCAGGGGTTCTTGGGAAGTTATGTTCTTGGCAATGTAAACTTAACTTGCGTCATGTTTAAGACCGTGGTAGCTGTTTCATGGAAAGTAGAGACTGCAAAGCACAAAAGTGTGCTCTGAAACAGAAATCAAAATGGAAAAGTTGCAAATGCAAAATAAAATACAAAATGCCAGGGGAAAAGAAAAAACCAAGAACAAAACATAGAGATTTTTCTTTGCCTGGATTAAAGATTCTTGTCTCTAGCAGGTGAAGGGCCCACTAGAAAAAATGGTCTGACTCATCAGATGACCTTTGAGGAACAGCCAGAACAAATACAGATGGCTGATAATGTACAGTAAATGTCATCTACAGATCACATTCAGCCTAAACACATTTTAGAAAAGAATAAAACTGAAATATGAAGATGATTTCTTAGTCAGCCTGACTTAATCATCCACTCCAGAAAATCCACAAAAGATAGTAACTTCCTGTAGAAGTCTTTACAGAGGAAGAGCTTTTAAAAATTTCCTGAGGTATACTTTTCAGAGGATAATATGAAATATAAAAGTTCTGAACCAGTACATCCCACAGGTATCATGACAATCCCCTGATCAGCTTTAATGATTCAGTTTTAAGGTGATTTTGATGTAGGCAGAAACTCTGTCACTATTTTACGTGGTGGCAATTGGTCGTGGAAGAATTTTTATCATTTCTGCTTATCCTATGTGCTTTACTGCAGCACTCACCAGCAGGAATGGGGAATGGGTGATTGCCTTATTATCTTTTGCAGCTTGCTGGAAATTAGAAGCTTGCTGAAATAAAAACCTCTCTGACTATAAGATACAATACAGTAGTTCTAGGTACTGTAAGGGGAAGACTGAGCAAGGAAGGTCCCTCTTGCTGTTGGTTAATATAAATTTACCAGCTACAGCTTGCTGGCTCTGCCTCCCCATTTCCCACTGCTGAACTATGTTAGAAGACAGTGAGGAATACACTGAATACTTCCATAATAGTTGCTACAGGAAAACTGTGTAGTTGTGAAAAGAGCCAGTCTGTGAGATGATGAGAGAGGGCAATGGCAGTTTCTCTAGACAATCTCTCCCTCTCTCAGAACACTACAGAGATTCATATTTCAGAGCCATGATAAACTGTGGAGAAACAATGAATAAGTGGCAGTCTCCTACAGTTGCTTCAGAACTCAGAGCAACCATACAGCTAAGTGACCTCTCCTTCTGCTAGGTCACTAAGAGGTGAATAACAGGAGAAAGGCAGTAAATGAAGCATTATTGAGCAGACTCTGCCTGTACTGTATCAGTTCTGTAGAAAAATAAAGGTTTCCTGTGTTCTCTTCCTCCATGGTCTCAATTGCACGATTAAGCGCAGCACTGCGCTATGCGTGGTGTGAGTTAATTTGCCCCAGGCTGAGCACTGGGAGGTTCAGGGAAACAAAAAATTCCCAGAATGACGTGGTTTACTCAATGAGAGCTTGGGTAAACTTCTTTATCTCTGTGGCCTGGAACATATGGGCTGAACAAGTAGCAGTCCCAAGCCTGTGCCGTAAACCGAGAAGCAGGAAGAGGGAAACCTGGTCCTGCAGGTTACCCTTGCCTTTTCAAGGCACTTCTGCTTCCCCTATCCTTCTCCCCACACTTTACTCAGGACATAATTTGCAACACCATCTCTCAGTGACTGCGTTTACAGAACCTGGACTTGCTCATGAAGGACTAGTTGCACTGTAGCATGCATTGTGGTGATATTCTTAACAAAATGTTTACTCTTTCTCTAGCAAAAAGAAGGCTTAGTGAACTGTGGTGTTATGGTAAAATAGTCATATGAAATACAGAATTGCAAAAAATAATAATTTTGCTTGCTTTATGCCCGTGATTTCTAGTCAGTCTCACAGGCCTTAGTTTAAAGTTTTTAAATGTTTGATACCCTGCATAACATGTTAAAGTCACTTTTGTTCCAGCAAAAAAGTAGTTGAATGGTCAACCAAAATATGCAACATGGTCAGTATCTCTGCCGACTTTAAACCAGAGTTGAGCATGCTCCTGGAAGCCTTTCTTCTTTCCAGTAATCCCCACACACATGAACAGTCCCAATTAAGAGCTCAGGTTTAGTCACTTTAGATGAGATCGATATGACTGGCCCATTATCTTCCGTATTCTGAATCTCACCCGAAAAACTCATTTATGCATGGTTTGGCCACATTCACTATTTCTTAATTTAAGGGTACTTCTGGTACTTGGGTCAGAATTGCACATTATATTTTGAATCTAAAATCTACTCCAGCCAAGTTTTCACATGCAGAGATTAACTGCTTTCATGACCCACTTAGTCCTTCTTCCTCCAAGGATCCAGACAGCAATTTATCTTTTCTACTACAAATGAAATGTATGCTTATGCTTGATATGCTTAATGGGAAGAAAACAATAAATTGTTTCCCAGAATCAGGACCAGATTTGGAATAGCCGTAGCTTTGAGCTGCAACCCTTGTTTGTAGCTTGCTAATATGTAGGATTGGAACATGTTTCTCATAAAAGCCGACACAGGCTGCGCTTACAGCCAGAATTACACTTCTGTCCACTAGCACAATCTTTAGCAGCTCTTTTGCAGTCAGTTGTCCACTAGATATTATGGACACAGTGCCAAAGTTCACATGGTGACAAATCAGTGAACAGGAAAGACAAGCCCGATGCACAAATGACGTAAACTCTGTAAAGATGTATGTGTTTACGAGAGTAAAGAGGGAGGAAGATGAAGGAAGAGACCACAATAGATAGTGTATCTGGTAAATGTGTAGAATATCTGCTAGGTATCTGAGTCTGAAAATATTTTTCACAAGAACCTTATCTGACACGAGGAGAATTAAGAATTTATTTCATTACATCTGGCTTTCAACAGAGTATCTGTAACCACATCAACTCTGGCTTGGGTGGCCAAGCTGCTTTGGTGGTCACTTATTTTTCCCATCACAGACATTCAAGTTTATCTCAGATTAAAGTTCTACCATAATGAAATTTTATGATCTGCAACAGCAATCTATTCTCATTTAGACTGCTGATATACCACCCTGAACATTCTGACAAGACAGAGGAGATCTTGAAAAACAGGTCAAAAGTGCTATGGATGTTTATGTACATCATACCATACAGCTGTTTCACAATGCTGAGATATTTCTATTTATATTTTCATCAGAGATAAGAGATATTTCTATTTTCCTCCAAGAACTGTTGATTAAATAATACTTGTCAACTAGACTTTAAATTTGAACAGTTTTCAAGGAACAATCTGAGAATTAGCTTCTAAAATATTGAATTAGTCTTTCTTGTAAGATGCCAGAAAAAACGCAATCTGACAACTGAGGCATTACTAAGGATAACTGTGCTCAAACGAGAGTCTCAGGGTTTAAAGTTGATTTGATTTTAGTTACTAGTGGAAACAGCCACCAGGAAAATACAACTTCTCTGCATTTCATCTGGAAATACTGGCTCATGTGCATAGCTCTTGCCTGAACAACATGTTCAGGAGGAAGAGTGGGTGTGCCATCCTGCCAGGAATTGTGACTAGTACCAGTGTTAGAAATATATCCTTGTGTCTGCCAGCATACAGACACAGAAGGAACTAAGTGACCCAAGGAAACACAGATGAGCCTGTAGTCACACCCCCTTCTCCTTTGTCCTTTAATTGCAGCTCTTACACAGCACCATTCTTACGCAGGTGTCATTCATGCTCACATTTTCCTGGGTACAAGTGGCTCCCATACATGGCAAGTTCAATTTGGCCCCTCACAGAATGACTTGCTCTTTCTTTGCAGTCCCCTTTACTTCGAGAAATATTTCAATATAGTACATTCCCAGCTGGTAGATCCACTTCATCCAGCTGCCAGAAGAACAGCTCTTCATACCTGGACAGAGTCCTGGAACTTGTTTCATAGGGAGCTATGCAAGCATCACACAAAAGCCATATTTCAGAGTATAAAACTCTTAATATATAAGTCTATAGTTCTCAATTTGCAGTGACACTGTCTCAAGGAAAGCACTCCAAATGCAGGGAGGAAAAATCTTAATGAGGGAATTCTGACAGCATTTTTTAGTGCACGCACACCAAAGAAGTTCATTTCCCAGCAAAACATACAAGTACTTCATTTTCTAAATAATTGGTGCTTGGTGAAATATTTGTGCACACTTATCATCATGTCAGAGATGCCAAGGCCAATTGAATGTCTAAGGCATTCCTCAGCTGAGATGACAAAGGCCCTCCGCTGCGCAATTCACAGCAATTCACGCTGCTGGGGCTCAGTGAAACCTTTTATGTCACATGTCAGACAGACATACTCAAATGTATTTGCTCTGCACGACATTGGTGACATTCCTTCGTGATAGCAATGGACTTTCTCATTTAGGCTGGATCAGTAGAAGTTATGTGAACAGGAAGGATATGAAGCCCATACCACGTGCAGTTCACCATGTGATACACACACAGCCTTTGCTTAGAAAGAAAACATTTTTTGTATCAGTGGGTTGCTACCCCACTGCTACATTTCTGCTGTCTTAATATCTGCCAACAATTAGCAGGGGAAGACAATTTAATCATAAAATACCATGACTATATGACTGGATTTACGATTTTTTTTCAAATCACTAGGAATTCTATTATAAGCAAGAACAAACACCCTTTCCCTTTATCTCCAGCCCATCACTAAGGAAGAGAGCACTCCCTCTGGTATGCTGTAACAGCCCCATGCCATGTCAGATATGCAAAGCAATCATAAATCCACTTTAGCTTGTTAGTTTACTGCTGTTTTCTATCACCAGACAAGCACAAAGCAACTGGAATGTGTCAGTGAATCTGGCTCTAAATCACACTTCTTTTTTCTTTTTCAAGTGGTATTTTTAGGCTGTGCCAAGTAATAACATTCCAAGACACCCAGGGAAGAGGGTTACAGCACATTCACTGACTTTCTAACATATAGATGGCCTAATTCTCGGTAGAGTTCTCTAGGTTGCTTGGCACAGTTTGAGCACAGCAGTATAAGCCCAGATCAACTGACTAATTAGAATTTGCTAACTAAGTATGTACAAGTAAAATATTCCTGAAAAAAGTGCACAATAATTCAATAATTCCATTTCTTTTTTTGTTTTGTAAATATATTTTGGAGAATTCAGTAAATCATGGTTGTAACGGAAGAAAATTTTCTAAAAAATTTTCTAGGAAGAATAAATTTCTTCCCTTTCTGACTTTCCTTTTATTTTGAAGTATGCTACATCTACATTTAACTGTTGTTTTATCAAGAGGAAATCCAGAAGTACATGAGCAACAGTCAGGAAGATAAAGTTGCACTGTTAAAACTCAGATCTGAAGCAGGGTTTTAAAAAAATCCACAGAGATGATGTAAAGACAGTGGCTGATGAACGTAGAGAGATTTTCTTTCTTTAGCAAGACATGGAAGCACATAAAAGTCCCTTTAACCTCACATTCCTGAGTCACTCTGTCTGGTTTCATAGTCAGACTAAATGAAATGGCAATTGCTCATCCGTTACATTTGACAAGGATGCTGCTGTTATTAAAAAAAAAAAAAAAAAAAAGATTGCTTCCTTTGTGTGTCATTCTATTCCAAAGAAAACCTTGAGAGTACACAAATGGTTCATGAGATAGTATGATGATATGAGTACTCTTGGGACCAGGGAATGGCTTATAAACATATGACTTTTAAAACTGTGGCACTTATATTGTTTTGCTTAATGTGATGGAAAAGAGCAAGAATCTAATTCTGTTTTTCCCAAATCATGGATAACAGCTTTAGTTGGTTTAAATAAATAAGTGGATCAAAGCTGCATACATAAAAAACAAAATTCTCAAGAAACCAAATACATTATGCCAACATGTCAGCAGCAACTCAAGTAATTTAGGGCAGGAGAGAGACTATTTATACTGGGAGACGGCTACTACATTCATTTGTCACTTAACTCTCCAGCCCAGCAGGACTTCAAATAGAGCCAGCAATTAAAGCTAGTTAGGCAATCAAAGGTTACACAGAGACAAATGAGGCCATAAAGAGGCCCTGCTTGTAAAAACTTTTGAGAATTACAGATTCTTTTTGTGTATATTCTGTTCTTCTTCCACAGAAAATTTATTTCATAGGTATTTCACAGTGCTAACTTAGTAGCATAGGCTTTCTCAGAGCAGCCTGAAAGAGAGAACTAATTAGAGGCTGGTATAATGTAATGGCCTGATTTCACAAAGGTCTGAGGATATGGTCGTCTTTTTCCCTGTAAGCCTGTATTTTTCCTGATTTTTACAGAGCTAATTAAGTGGTGTCAAGGTTTTCAGCCCTTGGTGCTGTAACTGTGGCTGTCTTTGATACAAACATCTTAAACCCAGGACGGGACCGTGCTTCACCTTCAGAGTATCCCATGTTCATCTGTCTGCCACATGGGTCAAAAGCCCACCTATGTGTGCCCTTGCCCGAAGCGTGCTAACCTGCAGTGAGTGGTTATACCCAGAGGCTAAACCTATACCAGATCATAAAACAGACAGGACTGGTGCTCAGGCCAAGTGGCGCGATTGCCTTCATGCTCTTCTGAAGGTTTCTTGTAGGAGAAGTTGTAATCTGTGATGTGTAAAATCCAGCCATTGGATGTGTCTGTTTGCAAGTTTGAAAATAAAACACCTACTGAGAAAAGGAGGAAGGAAATCCTAGAAATCATACATGACACAGTTTCTCAATTTCCATTTAGTTCAATAGTTAGTCCCATTCTCAGACAACTTTCTGAAAATGTACATTACCATATTTCACCTGTAACCGTAGTGTTGGTGTTTGGGAAGTAGCCACAGATAACATGATCACAGGATAATTCAAGTGGAAAGGGACCTTGGCAGGTCTCTACTGCAAGCTGCTGCTCAGTGCAGGGGCAGCTCTGAGGTCAGATCAGATTGCTCAGGGCTGTGTACTGTGGGGTTTGAAAACCTGATAGAAATAGCACAACCTCTCTGGGCAACCTGCTACGCTTCTTGACTCTCCTTAAGGTATCTGGGTTTTGGTTTAATTTTGCTTTGTACAACTTTGTAGTTCTTCTGTTCCACTGTACCACTGTTGTTTCTTGTTCTGCCGCCATGGATCTCCTTGAAGAGCCTATCTCTGTCTCCTGATGACTGCCCTGTACAAGGGCACTTCTGCTACATCCCCCCAAAACCATCTCCTATCCAGACTGTAAAAGCCCACATACCTCAGGCTTTTCTCAAAAGGCAACTGTGCTGGTCCTCCTGAGCATGCTGGTGGCCTTCCACTGCACCATTTTCAAGATCTGAACAATCCCATCATCTACACATGTGGGTGAGAACAGAATTTGGGTGGGAACACTCCTTTTAAAAGTTATTTATTTTGTACGCCTTTGTAATGCAGTTCTATGATCCAGCATCTACAAGACTTCTCACTTAAACCTGGCATCACACTGCAGAGCTTTCAGACGTTCCTCTTTAGACTTTCACGTCACAAATGAACGTCTCAATTGTATTCATATGTAATACTATAGTCTATATTATGTTCCTTCACTCCCTTGAGACTTTCCCCCTTCTCTCCCTCTCACTTTTTCTCATTCCTTCCTTCTTTACACATCACATCTTCCTTAATATGGAAAAAAACATTCCAACTACCCTTTTTAATACTTTTGTTGAGAGTGCTTTCAAATTCACAAGGCTATAAAGCTGCAAAACACACAAAAAGAAAAAACTCTTAGATCCAGCTTTGTTTTCTCTGATGGGTCCAGGCTTGTTTGGAATAATAATAATAGCAATAGTAGTGTAAAATAGTAATAACAGTAATAATAATACTGTAGTACATCTTGAAGCAAGACCTGGCAAACTTTGAGACAATTTGAATGAAAAATACAAAACAAAACAGAAAAAAAAAAAAACAAAGCCAAATAGTCACAGGCAGTTCTGAAAGGAACAAAACATTTCTTTTCCATGAATATTTTCAAATTGCTATCCCAGCAGTTAGGTAACATTTAAAAAGAATAGTTATACTAAGTTGACAGGCTAAAACAATTTCTAATATATCGTAAGTTCATTATTATAGTTCAGAAGACTTCAAAGACCTATTTAAAACAGAAATATTATATTTCTTTTGAAAGCACTGGTTAAAAGACTTCAGTGTTATTTGGCAACTGGCTGCCCTCTGCTTTGGACAGGGAGTTACAATTTCCTTACAAAAAGTTCTCAGCTTTAGGCAGGGAAAATACATTCTGGAATTGGCACACCAATTTTTGTATTTTGATCCATATTAAGAAGGGCTGCAAACTAGAAAACAAAGCAGAGAATTAATCAAGGCACTTACCGTGTCATTGTGTCTGCGTGGATTCAGAGTGCTGCTCTTCATAGATTAAATCTTTCCTTCTGCTACCTGGACTCTTACAAAAATAACCCCTGATATATTAAAAAAATTCTTCTACTCTGTGTAGACAAATATTTAGTCCAGGAAAGAAAAGCATGCTGAGGAGCATGACAATCTAGTTAAATGGTCAGAAACAGTGTCAGAAGAAGCTAAATTTCCCATCCTTGTTTCCAGTTCACTCAGTGACTGGAGAAAATTAAACACAGCAAAAATCCTGGCAGATGGTGCCAAAGCCCATTGAGTTGTTGTGCAAAAAGCATAATCATAAAGCCCTGGGCTGACATTTGAAAAAAAAGTGTCAGTCAAACCTGTCAGCATATATTATACATGCCCAGAATACATAAGTTGTATTGGGCCTATCAGGGAACACAGGCAAAGGAATATTCACATCCAGATTGCAACTCAGTGAGGCTCAGACACTCAGCTCTGCCAAAAAGAGAGTACCCCTTGGTGTAGTTGGAAAAATGAAAGTCACTGAGTGAATTTTCTATAGCATTTGAGTGTTTCAAGTTGTGTGATATCTGAGTGTAGTCTTCTTTGTATGCATATAATTTCAGTTTAAACTCTCCATTATCTACATAATTCCGGAGTTGTGATCTAGTTCTCAACGTAACTACACCAGCTTTTCTTCTTCTTTTCCCTTGCTTCATTTCTCTTTATGGTAGGTACCTACAAAATAAGGATAGAACTGGTCACACAGCACTAGTTAAATAGCCCCTATCTGACCTGGACTCCCAAAGTGAGGAATTCTTTCAAAGTAGTAAAGCCGAAGGAGTAAGATAACTGCAGATGAACTGACCTTGTTTAAATATCTTGTACTAAAGAGAATTGCTCATGCTGCATGCCAAAACCCATGCCAAAAATGGTTCTATCTTAGGTTTAAGAAACCTTTTCTTATGAAATCTTTATCTAACACAGCACATTTCTCAAAAGGTTTTTGGTTTCAACTACAGTTTTCTAATAAAAATCACTTTTCTGAGAAATGCCTGCTTCTACCCAGTAGTAGCACACGAGGTTTTTTATAAGTTAGATTATGACATACAAACTGGCTATACCTTCTTGAGAAACACAGCAGACAGTTTCACCAAGCCCCAAATTTGTTTGTTTTGCACTAGTTTATGACCTGTCAGTAGCCAGTAAATTTTGCTCCTTCGGTACAACAAAAGCAATGTGTATGACAGGCTAAAGCATAAAAAACTCATGCTGTTTGCCTCAGGATTGTCCTGGCAAATTCCTGTCCACTCTCCTTTAAAGTCTGGAAGGAAAGTTGGATAAAAACATCATTGTTTTGTTCTCCAGCCATGACATGGTCTTGACTCTCACCAGACAGTAAATCCCTTACAGAAGCTTAGTCTTCTCTTAGTGGTCCCTTGAAAGTGAGACTGGTATGGGCAGAAAAAACAAGACAGAATTATACTTAAGCATCTTTAAAGGAATGATGTCAACAGGCACAAATCAAAGCAACTCAAATTGAGAATGATTTTTTATTATTTTTTCTCTCCTGGAACAAATTACAGCTTGTCACAAAAATTGTTCCAAATACTTCTGTGGTCTGGTTTTGGATTATTGCTATCTTTTGGGGCTTGTTTATTCAAAACAGTAGTGATATATAATTAAAAACACTAGGGTACTCAGTATTTCACACTGGTGAGGGACATTTTGGAGCAGATTACTAGCTGCTCATTTGTTCTTTTGCTTGTCTTGTTGTTTAGCTAAGACACCATAAATTGTTTATATGCCTAGATATGGGCTCATCAGTAATGTAAGGAACTAGCCCTGCCATGGGACTGTCCTTAGTCAAGGGAAATTCAGACCAAAATCCACTGGAGTATTTGTTTAATCACTTTCGTGGGTCAGGAAAACAGTGATCAGCATATTGGCAGAACAGTTGCACCTGTATGGTACTTTGATGGGAAAAAAAAATTATGTGAAACCTCCACAGTTAATGTACATCGCACTTCTGGAACAAGCAGGTACTCAGGATTTGCTGTGGGAAGATAAAGGAAGCACTTTCTCTCCTCTGTTATTGGACAGACAGATAAAAAATTCTACAGGTTTTACATGGGTAAAGATAAATTGTGTGAGACCTTGGGTGTCTCACAAAGAACCCAAGTCACCTTTGAAGGGTAAAGAATGGAGCACATGGCAACACCAGTATTTTACATAGAACACATTCTAACATGCCCTTCTCGCTTCAGAAATTATCAATATGTAATTATTTGGGGCTCATAATTCTTTTATTTTCTGCATTTCAGTCACAGACAAGGGGAAAAGAAAGGCTTAGTACAAAATGAAGGCACAACTGAATCAAATGTGTTTAGAAGTTCAGAAGTGGAAACAGAAAGAAACTACTGACGCATAGTGTGTTGCATAATGAACTAATAAAATTTTACACTTAAAATATGTAGATGTATCTCTACAGTAATGTAGAGATAACCAAGTCCTCTAAGCAGCTATTGTTCAATTTTAGCATGATTTTAACAGTAAAAAGATAAGGGAATTTTGGCATTATTGGCAGTGGAAGAGAAGTTTTCCATGAATGTATTAGGTAAAAAGCAGTGTGACCTCAGAGGGATGAAAGACATCAATCAGGTCTTCCAAATTTACCACTTACCTCTGTATGACTTTTCCTCTGACAGCAAATTGATTACTGCTGCACAGACACTCACTGTGTGGCAAAAGGTACCTATTAAGGTCTTACATCTGCAGTGACAGCATAAATGTATTTTACTAGGATCAGTATAATTCCCATCTATTCCACTCTATCGACACATCTGCATGAATTGAGACTAAACCTAATTCTAGTTCAGATAGTAACTTCTGACTGCTGAACTGCCTAAAAAAGCCTTTCATTTTCTAGTCTCTGTGTAGGGTAGAAGTATTTTGTTGAAGCCTTATTCTCAGCACAGAGACAAACTGCACAACCATATATAATGAGATTGCATCATGTTACGTAGTCTTCTCCTTAACTACTTCCAAACATTGCCAAAAGTATGCAATCCAGATCATTCCCTGCATATTTACCTGTTCCATCTGACTGTTAGGACACACTTTTTTACTGTAAGGGTGACTAAGCCCTGGCTCAGGTTGCTCAGGGAGGTCGTGGAATCTCTATCCCTGGAAATATTTAAGTCACCTGGACATGGTCCTGTATAACCAGGTGTACATGGTCCTGTTTAGCAAGAGAGTGGATCTGATGATCTCCAGAGGTCCCTTCCAACTTCAGCTTTTCTGTGATTCTATGGTAGTGTAATCTTCAATGCCAAGAAAAAATTTTTTTCAAAGGAAGGATGATATGGAACTGGCAAAGGATTAAAAAAAAAAAATCTGAGCCAGAATAGGGAATTCAGTTAAATTCAAATATTTAGTAAGAAAAGATATCTCAGGCTACATCTTATCATAGCTCTTCAGCTTGTCCTGTTTACTATACATTTTGTTACATGAGCCTGCTAAAATTCAGTCATGCATTTGCTTTTTCTCATAGCTGAGAGTGAGTGAAGACACAGCAGAACAGACTGCTTGGTCTTCTGCAAGATAATCCAGAATAAAACTCACATCAAAACTGAAATACCTGCCACATTTATGTTACATTTCTGTCTTTGTGATTTGTTCCCTATTAAACAGCCTGGAAACCTTACCAAAGCCACTAAGAGGATCCCCACAAATATATCTGAAATGTGGCCACATCAGGTCTCTGTAGCAGTGAGATTTACCTATTGTCAGATGCAGCAGCTGCTTCAGATTCCCTCTTCTCCTTAATTACTTCATTGTCTGCTAAAGCCAAATTCTCTTTCCTTCAGGGTTGATTAGTGCCTCATGAGGAAAAGAAAAGTCCAAATAACTCTTCGCTCTGTAGCATATAATCCTCTCTGCTCCACAGCTCTCAAGGAGCTCTTCATTAAGGTTGCTCTTTGACTGCCTTTCAGACAGGATCTTCCTGTATTCAGTCCTGGATATCTGTAGGGATGTCTGAAGTCTCTATCTGCATGATCTAAAATACCTTAGATACTTTTTTCAACTTCCTAGTTATTTTTTAAGTACTCATCTTCTGATACCATTCAAAGAAGTCTTCCAGGCCTTCATTCATGTATCAGTTCAGGAGACAGCCATATTTCATAAGATTGGCATGAGTTCATCTCATCAGGGTCCACAAGACTCCTTTGAGATGGAACCTGAAGACTTCCTTTATTTTAAACAGTCTTGTACAGGAAATACCTTGCTTGATCTACAAAACACCTTAAAAGCAACACCCTGTTCTGTTACTTCTCCAAGTAACAGTTTAGTTAATTAGCAGCTGAATCAAATAATTTGCTCTTAATTGACTTCAGGTTACTTTGGTTGGGTACTTAAAACCACATTACAAAGATTTGTGATGTTTCTGTCAGGTCACATTCACTTCAGACTTGGTAACTGGCTAAGTACTTAATGAAGTGTTTTCATACAGAAAATCATGGACAAACGTTGGAAAGCTTGGATAAACCAACAGATGTCCAAATGATTATTTAAAGGTTGTTTGAACGTAGTAAGTTGTGTTTCGTGACAACCTCATGGCATGCATTTCACTCAAATACTTCCCAACTGTGACTGTGCCAAAAACACATGAATGTTGTAATTTCTTAAAATATACTGACAGATGCGTATCTAATTCTTCAGCAAATGATGCCCTGTAACCATTTAAAAACAAAGTTAAACAGGTTTAATTGGTTTCATTTTGGAAAGGGCTTCAGTTAATTCATTTGGTGTTCTGAACTATGAGTCTAACTGTGCTTCCTATAGTCTCACTCCTTTCTTACAAAAGTTCTTTTATAAAAATATCAAGAATTATACTAAGCAATTGTCTATCAGTTATGTTAAAGTAAGCAAACTTATGTGATGGTTTGTTGAAGTCCGTAACACCTTTAATCAGAATATTTATCAGCCCAGAATTAATGGTTAGAGTATCTTTTGTGAGATTAAAACCAATGCCCAGAGTCTTACACTTTCAAAAAAATATCCAATTCATAACTAGCTCACCTCATCAAAGTGTTTTAAGGCATAAAACATTATGACAAGATTCTTTTAATAGATCATAAACAGCCAATAAAAATGTTTTTTCCCTCACACGTGTAGAAATAAATCATCTGTATAAAATAGAAATTGCCTGTCGTGCTTTTTATGAAAATAACGGTAGCAGTTCAGACAATGTAGCCAAGGGTGGGACTACCAACGGTTATAAATACAACATTAACAACGTCATTGTATTTCCCTTGACTTCCACACTTGTATCTCTGGGGAAATAAAGGCCCTGTTACTTACTAACTTGAATTCCTGTCATTGTACTTTGGGAATCAGTTGCTTGAGATGAAAACCTACAACATATGCCTAAGGTTATCATATCTGGGGACATTCACAAGCACTGATGTGTAGTTGAAAAAAAAACTTTTTCTTTTTATTTTTTTAGAAAAGCACAGAGTTAGAGAAACTTGTCATAAATCAAAATGAACAACAAACTATGTGATGGCAGAAATTGCCATGGAAAAGTGAAACATGTCCCAATTTTTTTGTTTTTAATTTAAAAGTAGCCACACCATACTGTGCTAATCATAACATTTTTTTGTTTTCAGCCAGTCCGAAGTGGTGATGTGTCAAGCTTTGCAAAAACACCTATTCGTCATTTCCTTCCTAGTATCTTTCCCTTCTTTCTGCCACTACAGTGTTAAAGTGAGCTAATGATAGCAAAGCCTTAAGCAAAATTAATATCTAGTATTCTAGCTACTGCCAGTGGGTAATTGTCTCTCAGCATTGACTAAAAATCTACCCTGGGTCACACAGAGCTGCTGCTGAGCTTTTTCCATCTAGCTGTAGCATTCCTTTTCCTCTTAAAATATCTATTTTTGTTTTAAAAATAAAACTGCATTAATGTTATTACATGTTAAATCATATTATATATTTATAGACCTTTCTTTGGTTGGTATGGAGGTCTGTTGCTCATACAAATCGATGGCTGAGAGGCCTGGTAGAGCCAATCATTGAGTGGGCAAGGATGGGATGGACCAATCAGTTTGACAAATTAATATCACAAAAATTCAGCCAGCTTCCCAAAGTCATGTGATCCCAATGCCATCTCAAACACAGTCCAGTTCCTCCTCAAGACTGTAAAACAAAAGAAATTCTTCGAAACAGGAGAGGAGCAGTCATATGTGTACAGAAGGACACAAGGACCATGGTCCCAAGCTTCTCTGTGGTGCTTCTCCGTAACCTTTGGATATTACATATATTCTATTTCAAGAAACTCCGAAGTCCTTAAGAGAAATAAGGCAGCACAGTACCAGCAGTTATCTATTTTGGGTTTAGATCTTACATATCTTGACATTCTATTCTTTACTCTTTCCATTTGGCCAAAAAACATATAGCTGTTCACTTAAAGCAGAATGGCTAAATTTCAGTGTCAGCTGGATGCTGGAACGGCAGAAGCAGTTTCTTAATCCACGTAGTTAAGACAAGTCAAGAAAGGTCTTTTCAGTTTCTAGTTCCTGGACTGAGGCCACATCCATAACAGTAAAATAAGTAGGCTCGAGCTCTTGCCTGGCCGTGAGGCTGAATGCCACGGGACAGCCAACCACCATACAGGCAAAGTGTCAGTTTTCAGGACAAAACAGCTTTATTCTAAGTGCTAGGAAAGGAAAGGAAAGGAAAGGAGAGGAAAGGAAAGGAAAGGAAAGGAGAGGAAAGGAAAGGAAAGGAAAGGAGAGGAAAGGAAAGGAAAGGAAAGGAGAGGAAAGGAAAGGAAAGGAAAGGAGAGGAAAGGAAAGGAAAGGAAAGGAGAGGAAAGGAAAGGAAAGGAAAGGAGAGGAAAGGAAAGGAAAGGAAAGGAGAGGAAAGGAAAGGAAAGGAAAGGAGAGGAAAGGAAAGGAAAGGAAAGGAGAGGAAAGGAAAGGAAAGGAAAGGAGAGGAAAGGAAAGGAAAGGAAAGGAGAGGAAAGGAAAGGAAAGGAAAGGAGAGGAAAGGAAAGGAAAGGAAAGGAGAGGAAAGGAAAGGAAAGGAAAGGAGAGGAAAGGAAAGGAAAGGAAAGGATACGAAAGGAAAGGAAAGGAAAGGAAAAAGGGTCTTATTTGCCTTATATTCTATGAGAGTTAACACAGGGTTCTTTAGACATACTATGGCCAACATGTAGAGATTCATTAGGCTACTTAGATAGGTCTCCATCTGGCTTTAAAAGGAAAGGGTTGGTTTTTTTTTTCCTGTTCCACTGTTGCAATTCCCTTACAGTTCAGAATGAAGTACTCTGTTGTTTAGCCAGATTACCCGTTTCCATCAGCTGCTGATCTTCTCTGCTCTCTGCATTACAAGCGGATCCAGCTCTGACTCTGTGAGAACTTTGCTTACATTTGAGGTGAGTGACTCACTAACTGCATGCCATTCCTCCCTGTGCAGAAGGCAACTCCAAGGTCCACTGTAACCCTCTCTTCAAGGCTTCTCTGGAACTTGCAGGATATGTCTGTATGAGTAAATAGGATTAGCCAGGAACCCAAGGATCAGTGGCATGAAGCAACTTACCTGCACAAATCTAAACGCTTTTCCCCACAACACACCCCATCCAATATACATGAAAAAAAAAAAGTGTCTGTGTTCAGATTGTTTACTGGAACAGTCTCTGTCATGCATTATCCCCATAACACACCCAGGCATTACCCAGGCAGCTTCAGCTGGCACAGTCATAACCACACCACCGTGTGCAGGGTCTCTGAACAGTGGTGGATTTAACTCACCCATCAGTTAAAAAGAAATATATGGAATTACACTCTCCTGTTTCCCAAAACTTGCTCTTGCAAAATAATGTTCAGGTCCATAACTGTTCATGGTGCTTAATACACTGGCATGCTCATGAAGCAAGTCACCTGTCAAGGGGAAGGCAATAAGTGGGGTATGAAGCCCCCAGAAATGATGGTTGACTTACATTTTTAGGAATATACACATCAAGACCCAAGGCCTGAAGTTGTGTCAGGGGAGGTTCAGGTTGGATATTAGAAAAAGGTCTTTCACCCAGAGGGTGGTTGGGCAATGGAACAGGCTCCCCATGGAAGTGGCCACAGCACCAGCCTGACAGAGTTCAAGGAGTGTTTGAACAATGCTCTCAGGCACATGGTGTGACTCTAGGGGTTGTCCTGTACAGGGCCGGGAGTTGGACTTGATGATCCTTGTGGGTCCCTTTCAACTCAGAATATTCTGTGATTCTGTGATCACTCAGCTGCTGATATGTGGTACTGATTACACATTTACAGTTAACATGAAAAATTAGAGAAGTAATCCAATTCTCTAGCTGTAACCTTCCCTTTTATTCCTGATGTAAGAAATATATATACCAGTTTCATGTTTCACCTATTGAGCCTGCTAGGGTTTAAAATATTTAAAGGGGCAAAGGAGTTCCTTAAAATAGCAACTGCAAAAGGAATGATGAGAAAGGGAGTGAAGCATATCTTTTATTAATAGTGAGCATAAGCACAGAGATACATTTGCAGGCTTATTATTGGTCTGAAGCATAACAGCGTTAACTAACCCCAACTGCCTTATGCCATCAATAAGCAGCAGTAAATCTGCCTATCTGTATTATCAGTCCATAAAAAGGGTTTGAATTTAGTAGGAATTAATTTTAACATTTTTATGTTTGTACTGACTTTTGGCAAATTAGATATTACTACAAAAGCTATCATACAGCAGGGAAAATTACAATTGCATTCTTAAATGTTATGGCATCTTATCTTTGCCCTAATTCTCATGGCTTTTTGCTCTTTGCATCTGGACTTCTGACATAACACAGCTATGAAAGAAATATGTGCTTTCAGTCAAGTGATTCAAAGGAAGGTTTGCACCAATCTAAAAGCAAGGAATCATGTCTGAGGGATGTAACTTGTATTTAACCAGGAAATTCACACTAAAATAAAGTGTCTTGTTTGCAAGGGCATTCTGTGTTTAAAAATAGAAGAAGGAATGGTTCTCATTCCCGTCATTAGAGTAGGTGGGCAAGGAATCTGTATGAGAACATGGGCTAATAGGTTATCATTTTCTTATATTTAACCTAAAAATACAACTTTCGTACTTTATTTTTAACATAATAACAGCTAGCTTATTCTGCTGACTATGAATAGAAATAGGGGAAATGGCTCAGATATATTGAAATCCTCTTTGACATTTTGCCCAAATTAGAATGACCCTTATGGAAGATGCAATATCTGCACTCGCTTTTCTTCATTGTCATTTAATTTTCTTCCTCAACAGCTAGCCAGAAAAAGAAGTGATGAAGAAGATTGTTATTGCACAATTTCAGTCCTGACTAGAAACAAAAAAAAATTAGAAATGTACATAGACTATGTTTCTAGTGGGTTAAAGTTGTTTCCAAAAAGTGCCCAGAGCTGCATTTGCTAACCCAAAGTGAATGGACACTCCAGCTAACATGAGGTGATAAGTGCTGTGAATTTCTGTCCAGTTACTTTGCACATTTTACATGGTCCCATTCTAAAAGACAATTGCATACAAATGTCAACCACACCAGAAAAAAAGGAACACAGGGCATAAAGTAAATCCCTGGACCATCTTCTCTGCTGTGCAGATTAATGAGCACAGGCAGACAAAGATGTGCTAGACTTGAATTTGTAGGCCACCAGGAGACTGGCATGGTGGAGAATGAGAAATGAACAGCACAAACCTGGAATGGTGAGAATGATGCAGAAGAATCTTGGAAACCACAATATCTACTTGTTATTTTCAAGATGCTGAATATTTATTTATTTTAAGGATATTATCATTATCTGCGGGTGAAAAACCCTGAAGAATTTATTCCCTGCTTACAAAGAGTCTTTAGCAAGATAGATTAATGTGGACTGCAGCTAAGTTTGGAACTGGCTTTCTAAGAATTCCTCACCTGTCTGTATAGTCTTTCTGAAACCTAAAGCTGAAATTTCAGCACAGAATTAAACACACTTTATTCTGCCTTACTACAGAATCACAACGCTTATTCAGTTACAGTGAAAAGACTATAAATAAGTCCATAGGAAAATGCTGGCATTATGAAGGACTCAGAGGAGGTATAAGCCTCTGCAAACAGAAAGTGAGCAAGATCAACTTCTCAGAGGTAAAAAATGAAACAGCAGAAGAAATGTCAGCAAATTTCATCTATGAAGGGTAGGTGATATGATAGAGGCCATGTTTGTACATCAGTTTTGTCAAAACAAATATCTGAGTCATGTTGTTCGGCTGAGAATCTGTGAATATGAAGGTCTCTCTGGGTAATACATCCATGTCATATTCAGAAGCTTTGAAGTAGAAGATTTGGAGAAGAAACCAGAGGATTGTCCTAAGAAGAAATGGTATTTTGTGGCATTCAGTTAAGTTCAAGTTCTTCTATGGGAAGATTTCGATAGATGTAGTCAAGGCTACAGAAAATATACCAGGCATTACAGGAAGAGATATGCCAGCAGCAGGACTTCAATGACAGGATGATAAAAATAAAATAAAATAAAATAGAAAAAACTTAGCCTAAAAACAATAACAAAAAGGTCACGGAAAAGGCAAAAAAGGAGCTGTAGAGACCAGTTAACAATGAAACAGAGATAGAGCAGAACCTTGGACACTACATTTGTACCCCATGAGAACCAGAGGAAAATGAAGAGTGCACTGAAATTGTGCCATAATAGGGTCGATTACTTGAAAAAAATGAATGGCAATAGCAGAAAGTTTCCAGCTTAAAAAAGTGATGGAAAGAGTTTAAGGAGTTAATTTCTGAGTAATATTGGAGAGAATATGACTTTACTGGCCTGGAAGCTTAAGAGAAGGAGATATAGATACTCTTCTCTGACAAAGCAGAGAAAGAAGGGTCATGAAGGGGAGGTCACAATAAAATGGTACCTAAAGGTCAAGGATGGGGAGAGAGCTAAAAACAGGTTAGGGAGAACTTTTCCCTGGAGAAATCAAAATGTATTTTTTAGCAGGAAGTAGCTTTGGAGAGTTCCTCTTGAAACAAGAATACTTCATTTCCTGGAGATAAAAAATAGATTGCTGTTAGGAGCAAAGAAATCCCCTTCAGAGAATGGTGGCTTGATCTAAGAACAAATATGTGACCAGGCTACTAGACCATCTAGAGAACCTTTTAGTAGATCTGTGAACTCAGAAACAAGAAAGGTAATGATCTGTTAATGGCTGCATGTGGATGGAGTGTACCAAATTCATGTTTGTGCCAGCTGGGCACCAGAGTTCTGGGTTCCTCAGTACAAGAGATACAGAGTTACTGGAGAGATACCAGCAAAGGGCCACAATGATGATTAAAGGATTGGAGCTCCATTCCTATGAGGACAGGTTGATAGAGCTGAGACAAGTTTTCCTAGCAAAGAGAAGGCTCAGGAGGGATCTTATTAACATATATAAATACCTCGTTGTGGAGTCTCCGTCAAAAGCCATCTGGACATGGTTCTGAGGAATCAACTGTAGGTGACTTTGCTTGAGCAGGGTGGGTGACTGATAACCTCCAGAAATCCTTGCCAAGCTCAACCCTTACGTGATTCTGATGATAGTATCTGTGGCTACCAAAGCTACGCAACTAAAGGACCAAAGACAGCAGGAGAAGATGTCACACAAAATCACAGCATTTAGAAGCAAAATGGATTCCAGAAAAACAAAACTCCAATGCACCTGGGAGAAAAACGGACGGCAAACTAAAAAAAGAGTCCATTGTGTAGCAACAGAGTGGTCTGTCTTTTATGGAGGACTTTGAGGTTCCAAGTCAATACCTGTATGGTTTATGTTAATGTATTATTTTAATAGTGACCATGCACCTGAGCAAAGGAACCCACTTAGGCCTTTAGCCCAGATTTCCCAGTCTGTTAAAAAAATGTAAAACATGTTTGTAATGGAAGGAAACTTTTTGAACCCACAATCATCTTGGTACCATCACTAAAAAAGTCAGATATTGAGGCTTATTTCAGAGGCCACCTTCTATAAATAAAACAGCATCTGGAGACAGAATTCCTGTTTTGCCCTAGTTCACAGCATATGATCTTCTAGCACTGAATATAGATGTATGTAAAAACTGATATGAAGAGTTTGAGCCTTCACCATATAAAAGGAGAAGACATGTTACTCCGTTACAACATTTTCAAATAGTAGAAGATAGATTCTGGTGCAAAATGCACAAGTTAACAATAATACATGCCTGTTTTCAATATATTAAGGACTGTCTTTGTTGAGGTCCTGAGAAGACATACATCTCTAGAAACTGCAGAGTGTCTACGTAGAATACAAATCCTTCAGCAGCACCTTGAAAAATGTAGTTAAAGTAGCCATCTCATCAAGTAACTGCACTGACTTGAAAGAGTGTAGTTTCAATTCTTTAGATTTGAACCTCTCAAATCTCTTCTACCAAAAATGTGGTGTCCAGTAGAATCAGCAGTGTTAGAAACTTCCTAAAATGTAACAGTCTTTGCTTATCTGCAGAAGAAAGTGCTATGATGTTCTCTGAATTGAGAGCTGATGAGCTACCAAGCTATTTCTATGGCCAACATCCAAAATGGAGAAAATGGCCAAGCACTGTTTTCATTCTAAATCCAACATTTGTTTGAAATAAAAGGGAAGAGCTTCTTCAAAAGTCTGAATGGTAAGGACTTACTTGCATGTGTAAGATCTTTTCATGTCTTAAAAGAGAAAATCTTAGAGCCCAAGATCATGACATAAATCTGAAGGAAGCCTTTTCTAGATCTCTGAGCATTTGAGTAGCTTTCAGTCAAGCACATAAACGTTACTGCTGCCTCTTGGGCATACGGCATCTAACCACTACCTCTGGCTTTTCCACTGCGTCTGTCAGTGCAATCTGGTGAAAGTCACACAATCATGGAATCACTCAGGTTGGAAAAGACACTTAGGATCATCAAGTCCCCTCAAGGGAACAACTCTCACCTTAGAAATAGAGTGTCTCCCTCTCCATACAAGCAAAGGATCCCAGGGACTGTTTTAATTGTTAGGAAGTGTGGCCACATAGCTGCCCAGAAGGAAGCCTGGTGCCTTGTGGTAAGAACCAGCTTTCATCACCTCTTAAGGTTGGCCCCACAGTAATAGATTTGACTTGGAGCTAGGTGGAACCATCCTGTAGAGAGCCAAGCCTGAAGCAAACAAGAAGCCTGGGGACAGATAGAAGTCTGGCACATGAAATCTCTCCCCAGCTCTCTTTTTTCTTCAAAGCATGGATTTCCTTATGCTAATGATTTTTAACTGAATTATTTTATTGGTGTACACCTTATCAGTACATTTTAAAGCCAGAATGTGGTGGTGGATTTGCTCTATCCAGATGAACACAGTGCTTGTGTTACATGGCCACACTTGCAGAAAAGCATGGATGAGTGAATCACTGCACCTCTTGTTGAGGTCAGACATTTTTTCTGGAAATGAATTTAATCCAGACTTGAAAAGCTTGCCTGGAGTGATCTCTGTGTAAGAACATAACCAATGTATGGTCAGTTATCACCTCCCTTGTGTAAAAGCATACATTACCCAGCAGCTGAAACCTGTACGTTTTTTGGTTTTAACAACTGGTCTTATTTAGGCTTTGTGTGAGATTCTGATCCAAACTCCTACTACAGCTGGTATTTAAAAGTAAACTTGCTCACCTTTATTCTATTGAACTATTATGGGAGGGGGGAATAAAAGAAAAAAAAAGAAAAAAATGTAGCTTTAATCATTTCCTTACAATTCAGAAATCCTGCTCTTTCAAACCTGCAGCTACTTCCCCAAATCCACTTCAGTAATTTTTCCCTTATTAGACTGTGATTCAGTGTATTTTATACCTCAATTTAATTACGTGCTGCTATATCAGTTTCAGAACTGTAATTTACCTTGTGATTTCTTTTGTTGCTGCTGAATAGGAAGGATGAGAAGAATAAATTTTACTAAGTGGCATATTGGTTTTTATCTTAGAGTTAGATGGGAAAATATAATTTCAGTTAGCAACCAGTCTGACTCAAAGGCTTGAACTTAATTCCATATAAAAATCCTTGAACTCTTGTAAAAAAGGACATAAGAGAGAGACAAATATTGTCTTCTTAGTACAAATTTGATTGTCTTTGCTTCTTTTGCATTGTTTTGCATCTTGCTATTTTAAGATAAAATAAAGGATCATATATAATCTACATTAAAACAGGTATCTGCCTCCAAACTTCATGTTTCATTTGTGCTATCTACTGGTATTGCCTCATAAAACTTTTAATGATAAAATAAATATTGTTTCATTTTTTCAATAATTAGGTATAATGTCAATACACTGCAATTGACAGCCAGCACTATTATTTATGGAAGTTGCTTAGCTTTGTAGAAAAAGAGACAAATCAAAGCTACACATCACACTAAAAAGAATTTCATATTTTTGCATAAGTTTAGACTAAGGAAAAAAATACAAAACTGCAATATCCTAATATCTTGAATTCTCAAAGTACATTTATTCTTTTAAAATTGCCATTGGTAATGTTTCTATGGTAACTTCTGAAACACAGAAGACTATTTTCTGACTTTAATTCAACTCATGCATCTAATGAGTGGCTCACACTGAGACAGCTATTCTTTCTATTCATCCCAAACTTGCCCCAGTTACTGGGCAAATTTCCACAAGACTCAATAAAAAGAAAAGCAGGCCTGATGGGGCAGAGTTCTGAGACTGCTTAGTTGCTGAAAAACATAAACAGAAAATTAATGAAATTTGCAAAACTACCTGCAAACTCATAACAAAATTCTCATTGATTCAATGAGTATAACACGAATTAAAATATACTGACCTGTGGTGTGTCTCATGACCCTGTTAATTCAAGGACCTATTTGATGCCATAATTGTGACCACTTCTCATGATTTATATTACATTTAACATAATAATCTTTAAAGCCTTTCTGTTGTTAAAAATAATTCTGGTGGTGATTACAAGCTGTCCACTCTCCTTACTTCATGTATGACATTCCAAATTAGAAAAAAAAGAGTTAGAACATTACCAGTCATTGATGGAAAAGTTGCATGCGACTTATAATGAAATAGCAACTGGCTACAATTCATATAATTGTTAATATCTGGTGGGATGAAATGCAGTGGAAGTGCAGAATATAATAAAATGAGTTTCAGACAGTCTGGAGGCTGCAGTTTTCCCCAGTCTGTACAAAAGTGAAATTTCCATAGGACGAGGAGTATTTCTGCTTTCTAGAAAAAAATTTAAAAACTAGCACGCCAGATACACAAGCAGCAGATTGCATAATCTTATATAATGTATTCCATACAGTTCAGCAAGGAATTTCTATCATAGCTCAATTATCAGAGGCCACTTGCAGGGCACCAGTCTATTATATTTACAGATGTTTTTTTCTTCTTGCAGAGATTGTCTCTAGATTAATCTTGTTAGTAGATCTTCATTTAAATTACAGTTAATTTGCCAAGATATCAGATATGCTCTTGGTGTTTAATACAGTATTATCTCAACCCTGACATAAATTTCTGTGAAACTGTGTCTTCCTTTAATTTTCATTAACTAAAGCAGACTTGTACCACGGTATATACTGGTTTTAATTTCTCAAATATCTGAAAAAATACTAGAAACAAAAAAGGGTGGTATATTTAGCTGGCTGAAGCCAGAAACAGCTTAGATGCTTTGTCACATAGACTAATTTTGTGCACTATTAAAGGGAAATGTGCTTCAGTTATCAGCAGCTGTCCAACATTCTGTATATACTACATTCTGTATATGCTGATGCTAAACACTCCAGAAATTAAATTGCTATTACTAAAACTTCTGAAGCTGAAGTAGTAGCAGCGATGGTGTTGCCACCAGTAGCAAACATATCTTGTGGAGTTGCAATAATAAAAATTTTAGCAAATGTATCTCAAGATAGTAACAATCTATTTCTTGATGGTCAGGATCAGCATAGCTGTCTTTGAGACTTGGCAGGAACCTGGCAAGTAAAAAACCGTTTTGAGATAAAAGTCAATACTATGTTAACTGACAAGAATTTCTAATAAAAATCAATATTGCATTTAACAAAACATTGTTAACTTATGGATTGTTGAATTGGAAATTGAGAAAATGCAGAAGTGAAGACTAAAAAGACTTTGTTTAAATCCCCAGGGGTCAGAATATAATATTGAATTTAATGTTCGTACTTTTATCACTGGGAGAGGCATCGGCCCCAGTGTTGCAAAATGAATCATGATGCAAAACACAGTAGGGAAAAGTCTGAATTTGGAAAGATCAGTCTTCCAGCTGGAGTGCAGTCAGCTACCCTGATACAGTTTAGAAGTGACTTTAATGCCTTTATTCCACAAATACTGCAATTTAAAATAGGAAGAAAAATCACTGTGACATAAATTAAGAAATTGATCAAGATTGATTAAATGAGAAAGGTGTTTAATATAGCAGTCTTTTATATAAAGATGGAGAATGTGAAAAGGAAGCTAAATTAGAACAAGAAAAGGCTGACTGCTACAGTAGTGCAAGAAGATGTTAGCAGGAGATGCTGGAAAGAGGAGATAAATCAGAAAACCAATTTTTTAGAAAAGCATTTGGTTTTCATTGCTTTCACCTATGTGTGTGTCAAGAATGTAGGTGAACGGGTTGCTTCTGTAATGAAGCAGATATATATTCAAGATTTAGCGTCCGGCATGATTTAAGAAAAAAAAAATCAGGGAGATGTGCACAGAGATGCTGCAAAACAGCTTCAAATTAAACTCTTTTTAGTTAGACATGCAATAGTCTCCAGCCTGCAGAGGCTGTTGTGTCTACACAAAATCCCGTACAAATCTCTTTCCTCGTTTCCTCACGCTTCACTGAAGGGTGCAACGACTGGAACGAGTTCGCTGAGATCAGATGCCTTGCTCAGGCTGCCCAAAGCGGCAACCAACCAGATAAATGAACTGCAACTTCAGAGAAGTCAAAATTCTACTTCTGAGGTAAGAAGGATATCCGAAGTACTCCGTTTTGTGAAGTGATTCAAAACGTGGCACTTATAGGCGTTGCATAGGCAGCTTGACCAGCGTGTGTGCCCCTCGGGGTGTGCAAGGGGGTGTCTGCAGGGGGAAGAACCCCGTACCCAACTACCGGGAGTGAGCCTCGGACAGGACAGCGGGGAAATGCCCTCTTCCTCCTAATTGTCCTCCAGCAGTGCCCATACCTCTTTTAACAACCCTTCTGAAGAATTGTTTCAAAGCCCGCAAAGTTCCTCAGGCTGCCACAGACAGCCTGGTACAAGACAAGGGGTCAGGTCGCAGGGCACGTCGCCTGCTCTGTACCGAGGCTGGGAGTCCCTCGGCCGCGGGGGTACTCCTGGCAGTGCTGATGGGAGGCTCCGCGGGGCCGGCGGGCGGGGGGGCTGGGCCGGGCTCCGCGGGGGGAGGAGAGTGCGGGTGGGGTCTGGCTGTGACTGATGGGCCAGATGCGCTTGAATGTTTTAGAAAAGGGGGGGTGCCCTGGGCCGCCGGCGCGGCTTTATCCACGGGGTCGGGTGTGCGGCTGACGGACACCGGGCTGTGCTGTAAGCGCCCGTCCTTCCCGGCTCAGCGAGTGGAGCGCCCGTCTCTGGCGAGCGGCGGCAGCCGGCCCCGGGCGGGGACACGCAGCCGGGGCGCGGAGCGCGGCGACAGCCAGCCGAGCGCGTTTCTCTCGCTTGCCCGGCGGGCGGGGAGGGTCGGCTCGGCTCCGCTCGACGAGGTGAGGGGCAGACGAGCGGGGCACAGAGCGGGGCGACGCCGAGCAGGTCCGGTCGGAGGCGGCTGCTCGCAGGTTCTCCCCGCGGCGCTGGTCTGCCGGCTGCACCGCCAGCACCGTCCGGTCGTGGCCCCAGGGCGGCGAGCGGCGGGGCGCGGTGTCCGCGCAGCTGACGCCCTGTTCTCTCTCTCCGCGCAGGTCGGCGCTGACGGCGGTAGGGATAATCTGCCGTGCCGCACAGCCATGCCCACCGCCCTCCTCCTCCTGCTGCTCCTCGGCTGCCGCGCCGCCGCCGAGGGCGACGGCTCCGTGCGCCGGCCGGGCCCGGGCAGGCAGAGCGCGGCCGCCGCGCCCCCGACGGC
>WBMZ01002658.1:89060-282519 GCA_013400975.1 Atrichornis clamosus | reverse complement strand
TCACCTTACCCCTTTATCCAAAATCCACTGCTGTGTGCTTATGTAGTAGATTAGGGACTAACATACCAATTTCCATGCCCAGAGTGTAATTTGCTAATAAAACTTTCTGATTTTTTGTGGACCCTTTGACTTTCATTCCTTTTGACTCGTTGTTTCTTTTGGCCGGTGAGCATTTACAAATCTTAGGTAATTCCTTCCCCTTAAGCATGGGTTGTCACACCCAGTATTGTTGCTTATTCAGTGATATCTTAGTCATAAGCTTGGACAACGTATTGCATTTAAACTAAGCTATAGTCATAAACCAGTAATTTAAGAACATGGTTTTGAGAGTGCTGCCATTGTTGAATTTTTATGTTATACTAAAATGAAATTTAATATTGACATAGTTAATTTTTCACCTGTAAAATGCAGCCTTGTGTGGAGGTTGATGCTAGTAGATTTCTGATTACGAGTTATTTCCTGAAAAATGAAGTTATGTATTCTCAGAAATTGATATAAAAATCTATTTTCACCGGATTTTTCTTCCCCACAAATGAAATCACTAGAGAATAGAAGGACACTCATGGTTTTTATTTGGGTTTTACAATGGTGTAAGTCAATGAAAGTTTGTTTTTACCCCCTCCTCTTTACATTTAGAGGAATGAAGTGGTTCAAGTCATTGGCTTAAGTAGAAATCAACATAATGGGTTTCTTGGTTAAAACTCACTTTGTAACTTCTTGAGGTAGAATGTAGTACATGTTTTCCATCAAACCTGCTTTTGTTAACACTGTATAATTAAATGCTGCAATGTTGGTTTGCGGACTGGTCAGTGAAAATGCACCTAATTTTTCCAGTGAACTATAAAATCCTCTATTCTGTGCCAAAGTGTTAATTTATACAGACTCACTGTTATTATACAGCAGTCAGTAACTTTTTAGGGTGTGATCATACATAATACTGAAGAGAAATGTTTTTCAGAACTGAACTACTACAGGTAACAAATTAATTTGCAATGGGGGTCAGATTTTTAGCCATAGTTCTCCGGTGTCCTATCTCACCCTGCCCACAGGGACAGTGCAAATGCCTCCCTTTAAGAATGGTACCATCTGGGTTCAGCCGATCCCTGGAGCAGCTATCCGGCCAAAACAACACTGGTAGAGAGGCACTGGTGATGAAAACAGTGCCTGTGAAAGACACTTCCTTCCTTGTGTTTCAGGAACAGCAGCTTCACTTTGCTCCCACCCTCAAAGCAGACGAGTTAGTTCTTCTAGAGCATTCATGTGCAAAGTGGATAAAAGTGTCTGTGTGGATATGAAACACATTTTTTGGCACGATTTCTATTGTACTCTAAAGCTTTCCTGTCTTCCGTGGAAAATCACTTTTGGTAAATCACATTCCTTTTTTTTTAATGTTGTTTTCATCCTATTAACTTGGTACAAATGGTGATAGCTGATACAGTTACTAATGTTGTCATTAAGTGCCCTCTGCATCTTGGAATTTCCTAAGTGCTACTGCCCAGTCCACACCCAAACATTTAAGACTATGGAAGCTTTAAGTGTGTATGTTGCCCTGAGACAGCCAGAAGAATGACTCAAGGTTTTTAAAAGTTAAACACATTTAACTATTCCGTTAGGTCTGGTGCAACTTTTCATCTCTTTGAAAGATTCACCAGCCACGTTTTTTCAGTGAGTCAATAAAAACAATGTATTAATCTGTGAGCGTAGGCAACTAATCAGAAGAAGTCTAGAACAGAGGGCGAATAATTAAAAATAATTGAGGGTCTAGTCCTGCCCTTTCTTTTATGCTCAGTAAAGGAAAAAAAATGACAAAGAGTGTTTAGGTTACAGTTTGGGTCTTCTTCTGTTGAAACACATTTCTGTTTTATCTGCTACCTTTTAATAAGTGGAAGTTTTCAAAATATCACTATGCATGCTAATGTATTGCAATACTTCTAAAGATCAAGGGAAATTTAGAAACATTAAAGCAGTTTACAGTGCAGCCTCGCACTGAGGTTATGGATGATGGGGAGAGGGAAACTTCATTCAAAAATAAAAAGGGGCTCAATGGGTTCCGTGGCTGAATCTGATGACTCGCTAATGAGTGAGTGCTCTGGAAGTTGAGCTTGTGTGTTAAAATAGCTGCTGTGGGGAAAGAAGCCTGAAAAACCTGAATTGAACAAGTCATGGTAGTCGAAATGAGTTAATCTGCAGCTTCTGTTGCCTGTGACACTAGAGTAGGGTAAACACATTTTTTGTCTGTAATGGATCTCATCCTGTATTGGGGCCAATACCTCCTGATGTACAGATTGCATTATTAAAATCTGTTCTTGGAGAGTGTCTGCTTAGCAAGGACTGCCTGTTCTTAATAAGAGGCACATTACTAGGGACTTTGGATTTCCATTTACTAATTTCACAGCATCTCTCTTAATTGCAACGTTCCTTCTGATTTTCAGTCCCGTTATTGCTTTTTATGTTGTTGATGGCTGCAGCCTTCCTCCAAGTCATTAACTGGAATACATTTCTTAGCTTTAAAAACGATCACCACTTGAGTTATTCCTCTCCCAGTGCCGATGCCCTGAATGATTCCTGAGGTGCCTACGCGTGAGTGCTCCTCGGTGGTGGCTGTTACCCGATACGCTTGTTGCGCTGTGCGTATTTCTGCGATTTGAAGACACTGATTCGATTCACCTGCACCAAAATGCTGATACGTACACCATCGCACAGCCGGCTGCTTACTGCCCTTTGAAAGAGCGGCGAGGTTTGTGCCGGCGCGCCCTCAGCTCGGGCGGCGGCAGCGCTGTGTCCCCGCTCCGCCCCGTCCCGGCGGTGGGGTGGTGGCACGGACGGCCGGGCGGCGGGCAGGGTCCGGCGGGGCGGGGGCGGCTCCGCGGGGCGGGCGCCCGTCGGGACTCCAGGCAGAGACAGAGCATCTGCCCGCGGGCGGCCGGCGCTGTGCGGGGCAGCTGGGGCTGTCCGAGTCCGACACCGCGAGTCTCGGCGGCGGGGGCGTGGGTTCCTGGCCTTCAGATTTACAGGAAAAAGCGTTACTCTAACCAACTCAGCCGGGCAGCTTCCTATTTTGTCCGTCCCTTCGCGATCGCGGGGAGGCAGAGGCCCCGGTTAAACCAAACGCCCGTTCTACAGCTGAGGTAAGCGGAAAGGATGTTTTCAGCAGAGGTCTCTCTGCTCACTTTGGTTTATATGAAGTGTGGGAGAGAGTGAAACTTTTGCCCGGACTGTTACTCGTGTGGATCTCTAGCTGTGAAAGTTGCTTACATTCATGTCTCTCCAGCCGTTCATCCCAGACTTGGAGCAGAATATGCTGCTGTGTCTCTCCGGGCCTAAAAGCTCCTTTCAGTTTCTCTCTTTCGAGTCCATGAGACAGTAAGAATTGAAACTTTTTGTTTATCTCATTGAATTAATGTCATTTTGGAAAGAATGTGATAGAGATGCTTGGCAGTGGCTTACTTTGTGTGTATAATGGTTAAGAGGCAGTTCTCAAAGTGTTTGCGATACGTGTAATCATCAAAAGAAGTAAAAGCTCTTGCTTAACTGCGCTTGGCTTGAGTCGTTTGTATTCACTCAAATGTTCTCACAGTGGTGTACCACATTTAAGTGCACTGGCCCCAGGTTTCTTCATGCTTGAAGTTTCTGCCTCCTGAGGAAAAATATTTTTGTGTTGTGTTTATGTACACATCCATCATGAGTATCATCTTCATGCACTAATGCTTAAATTGGGGAAGTGTCACTTGCCTTCTCACCTGTAATGGATTGTATGGTTTGTCTTTTGGAAGTGGAAGGTCTGGAGCACAAGCTCTGTCAGGAGTGGCTGAGGGAGCTGGGATTGTTTAGCCTGAAGAAAAAGTCTCAGGGGTCACCTTACTGCTCTCTACAACTGCCTGGAAAGTTGTATTGAGATGAGGGTTGTTCGCTTCTCCCTAGTAATAAGCAATAGGACAATATGAAATTGCCTCAAGTTGCACCAGGTAAAATTTAGATTGGATATTAGGAAAACTTTCTTGACAGAAAGGATTGTCAAGCACCAGAACAGGCTGCCCGGGAAAGTGGTGGAGTCACTGTCCCTGGGGGTGTTTAAAAGGTGTATAGATGTGCATCTTCGGGACATGGTTTAGTGGTGGACTTGGCAGTGCTGGATTAGTGGTTGCATTTGATGATCTTAATGGTCTTAATGGTCTTCTTGAACCAGAGGAGGGATCCTCCCACCCTGCCCATCCATTTTGCTCACCTGGTTGCTTGCTGCAGCAGAGACTACTTGTTCTCCACCTAATGTCTAATAATGTGTTACTAACTGAAAATATCTGAAGGAAAATCATCTCTCAGAGTAGGCTCTTGTAGCCCAAATAGACTTTGCGGTCACTCTGACACTGAGCTTAAGAAGAAGGCTTCTCCAAGACCAGACCTGTACATTAACCCTGTTTAAACCGTAGCTTGTCTGTTTTTTCTTGCTCAGTAAAAAAAGGAACAGGGAATGACCATGCCACTATGGAAGCAATATTCTTTCTGGCAATATAACCAACATTTAGTTCTGGTGATATTGACGGGCTGGCTTTTCTTTTAGTGATCTGATTGAATCAGATACAATCATGTAGTTAAACAACTGACCCATATGTAAAGATAAAGAAAGTGAATCTTGTTTTGTTTGTAACTTTAAACTTTTTCCTAAAAATTACATTTCTTTTATGAGGTATGATATATTAATTAGTAAAGAAATATCTGTTTTGCAGCTTTTTTTATCTATCTGAGCATTCTATACCTTAAGATATATTTAGAGACTTGTTATGCTTGTTCAGAGAATAATGGATCTGTAACTCCAGGATATACTAAGCAAAATAGCTGTTATCAGCAGTTATTAGTAGAACTGGCTTTTCCTGGTCACTGTGTCCTTCAGAACTTTACAACAAAAGTATCTTATCCTTTTGTGCCTATATTTTCTATTTAGAGACTGAAAGAGGAAAACAGCTTTCCTGCTTTTTCAGTTTCCAGTTGATTTGCAGTTTTTAAATTAACAAGTTGTTGATCATGATGATGATGATGATTTTTTTTTCCCCTCATATGACATTTTTAGATCAAGTTTCTGTGGTCAACAGTTGGCATAGCATTTCAAGAGCCTCTGCACCGTGTGGCTCCTTCAGATACATCTGTATGCTTAGTAGTTTTCCCAATAAATATATATTCCTTGAATTTATTTCATTTAATTGATATTAGTTCATTATGACACCGTTAAGTTTTCAGGTAGGCCATCATAATTTAAAATATATATAGGTTTATTTTCCAGAAGAAAGTGCACCTAACACCTGTTTACATTGAGTTCTATTGAAATGTAAATATTTTAAATCATATTCATCTTGGTCTGGGATTCAGCTAGCTATTTTTAGCTCAGTTAAGAACTGTAGATTGTGAAACCAGTGTGCCTAGGATCTTTCATCACAGTGTCTGTAATTTTTCCCATAGATGAGCTTGTCAGTGCATAAATTATAGGAATTAGAGAGTTGGGAAAACCCATTGGCTGTCCCTCAAATTTACTGCTTCTTCCAGTATGTTTACATGTCATTCTCTTCTCAGACCTATGTAGAAAAACTTCAATTTTTCTCTTCTGATGCTCACTGGGTACTCACCTTTGGTGGGTTCCTGACCACTCATGGATCTGAGGCACCCTGTTATCTAAAAATGACACTGAAGTACATAGTTGAATCTTCTGCCTGAAATGTCCTCTTTCCCTCTAGGATTTGTGTGAACACTGAGGGGTTTGAATCTTGGAATTTTGAAAACTGATGGTTACTGCTTTTCCTGGTGCATTTTGCAGAACATCACAGTCGTGTGGCCCAGTGGGGCAGAGCAGAGGCTCAGGCTTGTGGCATTCGGCGTTTATTGCCCGTGCACAGGGCAAGGTCTGCCTCTTCATATGGCAGCTGGCATGGCAGAGCTGTAGCAATGAATAGTAAGAAGTAAATAAAAGACAGCAGTGTCCATTCAGCTTCTTTCCTCTTTCATAGTTGTTAGAAGTGTGTCAGACTTGCTAGGAAAGAATTCCCTGTCACATTCCAGTAAAGATGTTAAAAATTCTTGAAGGCAACTGGAACAAAGAGTGGTGCTGAGTGGTGCTACATCCAGTTGGCAGCTGGTCACCAGTGGGGTTCCCCAGGGCTTGGTATGGCACCCAGTCCTATTCAATTTCTTTATTGCTGATCCTCACAAGGGGATGAAGTGCACCCTCAGTCAGTTTGCAGATGACACCAAGTTGGACTGAAGTTGATCTACTGGAGGGCAGGAAGGCTCTGCAGAGATCTGGACAGGTTGGATCAACGGGCTGAGACCAGTGGTCTGAAGTTCAACAGGATCAAGTCCCCTTGGGTCACAACAACCCCTGGCAGTGCCGCAGGCTGGGACAGAGTGTCTGGAAAGCTGCCCAGTGGAATAGGACCTGGGGGTGCTGGTGACAGCAGCTGGACATGAGCCAGTGTGTGCCCAGGTGGCCAAGAAGGCCAATGGCATCCTGGCTTGGATCAGCAATAGTGTGGCCAGCAGGACCAGGGCAGGGATTGACCCCCTGTACTCGGCATTGCGCATCTTGAGTCCATAGATTCGTTGCAAGGAAGACTAGGGATAATGTGGGCCCTCTTTGGAAGGAAATGGGAGACATGGCTACCCTGGACAAAGAGAAGGCTGAGGTTCTCAACAACCTCTGTGCCTCAGTCTTCAAGACCAAGTGCTCCAGCCATGTCACTCAAGCTGAGAAAGGCAAATGCAGGTACTGGGAGAATGAAGGCCCTAAACCCATTAAAGGAGAGGATTAAGTCTGAGATGATATAAGGAACCTGAATGTGCACAAGTCCATGTGACCCCATAAGATTCATCCGTGGTCCTGACGGAACTGACAGAAGAACTTGCTAAGCTGCTATCAGTAATTTTTGAAATGTGAAATTCAAGTCCCTAATGACTGGAGAAAGGGAAATAAACCCCCCATTTTTAAAATGGGGAATGCAGAAGACCCAGGGAACAACAGACCAGTCAGACTCACCTCTGTGCCAGGCAAGATCATGGAGTGGATTCTCCTGGAAACTATGCTGACACATGGAAGACAAAGAGGTGATTAGTAACAGTCAACATGACTTTACTAAGGGGAGATCATGCCTGACAAATTTGATGATGGGCCTACAGCTTTGGTGGACATGGGCAGAGCAACTGACATCCCCTACCTGGACTTACGCAAAGAGTTTGACATGTCCCACGTGACATCCTTGCTTCTAAATTAGAGAGACATGAATTTGATGGATGGACTACTTGGTGCATAAAGAACTTGGTGGATCAAGTTTTTTACTTTTTAGTGAAAAACATGAATATATGCTGTAATTTTCACTCAGACATATTCTTTCATCATTTTTACATGTACAAAGTCTTCAGTAAACAGCCAAAGAGCTATTTTGTCATGTATCATGTATCAGTGTCGTGACAAGCACATAAGATTTGCACAGCATTGTAACCTGCTGAGTCACTACCCTGGTTTTTGGGAGGTAGTAACTAGCAGCTGGCAGGTCAAATAAACAGTTGCTGATTGATACTGGAGAAAGTGGAAGCAGGAGGACTGAACAAAATTAACAGCTCACAGCTGGGAAGAAATGTAATGGAGGTCCTTCTCCTCAGTTGTCTTCTCTATTTCACCAAATCAGATACCTGTCTGATCATGTAGCAAGTCTCTTACATTTGGTAATGTAGAACAAATTTTTTTTTTGTTAGTTTTCTGCTATTTTGGCAAGTAGAAGTGACTTATTGTGTGGATGAGCACTAGAGGAGCACTAGAAGAGGAGAAAAATGTACAGGATGGACACAGGATGAGGAGCACCCAGTGGGTGTGGATGGGATCTTTGACTATTTAAGCTTCCTGGTGTGTGTGTGAAACTAGAATTTTTCAAAGGCTTCTAACTTGGTATCACAGCCAGCTTGGCCATGCCTGTTCTTGTAGTGCTGGAGTCCACTGTGGCGGGATATGTCATGGCATGTGGTATTTTTGGCACAAGTATGATTAAAAAATGTTTTCTTGATTTCTCAATGCTTCTGAGATCCAATTCCTTCCTAAAAAAGTGTGGGATTACTGGCACTAGTTAAAGGAATATGATAAAAAAGTTTCTTTTTTCTTGGAAACAGCTGAAGTATTTTGGCTGAAATGCAGCCTCTTCTGTCTCATGTCCCTTGAAAATAGCAAACCAGCATGTGTAGGATATCAGCAGAAGCTTTATTTCTTACTACAGGGAATAAACAAGAGGCGTTAGAGAAATGCTCATGCCTGCAGGGCTGTGTTCTTACTGGCATAATGGAGATGTGGTGGCATGGTTCCTATGGCTGGAGCGCTGGAATGGAAGGACACAGGTTCCTTAGGAAGGACAGGCAGGGGAGATGAGGAGAGGATGTTGCCCTCTGTGTCAGTGACCCACTGGAGAGCATGGAGCTCTGCCTGGGGATGGACGAGGAGCTGACTAGAGCTCAGGGGTCAGCAGTAAAGGGAGGGCAGGGACGGGGGAATTATACTGGGGGCCTGCCACAGGCCACATGACCAGGAAGACCAAGCAGATGAGACCCTCTGCAGACAGGTAGGAGCAGTCTTGTGTTCATAAGCCCTGGTCCTCGTGGGAGTCTACAGCCTCCCCAATATCTGTTGGAGTGATGACACAGGAGGGTGTACACAATCTAGGAGGTTCTTGGAATGTATTGGTGGTAACTTGCTTCTCTGAGTGACAGGAGCCAATGAGGAGATGTGCTATGCTGGACTGTGTTGTCACCAACAAGGAGAGGATGGAGGGAAGGTGAAGTTCAAGGGCAGTCTTGGCTGCCATGACCATGAAATGCTGGAGTTTGAGATCCGTAGTGCAGCAAGGACAATAGGCTCATTACTCTGGACTCATGGGAGCAGATTTTTCAGGGATCTGCTTGGTAGAGTACTAGGGGATAAAGCCCTGGAGAGGAAGAGGGACCTCAGTGAGCTGGATGACATGCAAGGATCACCTTCTTCAAGCTCAGGAGTGATGCATTCCAACAAAGAGGAAGTCAGGCAAACAGGCCAGGAGGTCTGCTTGGATGAAGTCAAACATGAAAAGGAAGTCTACAGAGGGTGGAAGCAGGGACCGGTAGCCTGGGAGGAATACAGAGAGCAGTCAGTGATCAGGTTAGGACTAACTAAAGCCCTGAGAGAATTGAATCTGGCCAGAATACTTGGAACAATTGCTAAAGGTTCTTTTTTTTTTTTGCTGTCAAAGTGTACTTCATCTTTACTGCTTTGAGAACAAAAACACATACCCTAGGTAATTAAGTAGTAATATATTATCTGTGAACTGGCTTTCTTTCTTGTAAGTACAAATCTTGCTACTGTTTTATTTAGGAGTATGTCACTGGGCAAAATCCTCCCTCATTTTTCTTTTTAACCCACGTGTACTTTTAGTTTTTTTTCCCCTCCTGTTTTTTACTGTCATAGCCTCAAAGTTTATAAAATGCTTCCCAAGACAAACTGAAAATAACATTTAGGTTGAGTTCTGGCAGAAACTGAGAACAAAGCATTGTTTAGTAATCTTTCAAATTACTGTAAAGCTTAATTTTTTTTACCAAATCCAAGAAGCTTTTGTGTCAGGAACAATAACGTGGGGCATAACCCCTCCTGCCTATAGCCCACTTGTAGATCTCTGTCCCAAACAGTGACCTGGTGCACACCTGCTTCCTAGCGTTGTCTGAACCCGTGGAAGGAGGAGATGCCTTGTTGGGACTGTAAGCTGCTTTCAGGAGATAGTACTTGTCCACCTCCTGGACCTCTCCTGAGATTCAGGTTTGATGGAGAGATGAAATTCCAGATAAATCTGAAAACCTAACGTGAAACAGGGACCCTAACCAGCTGCAACAATAGTAATGCCCACCTTTTGCTTGTGAACGTAGTAGCTAGAGCTACTTGTTCAGGAAGTAGGAATACTGGGATATAGGCCCTCATGTGGTGAAGGGGGTCTGAAACTTGTGTTTTCTACAGGCACATCTACTTAGCAGCCAAAGGAGTAGTGTAGTTTGCCATTCATGCTGGAGTTGGGCTGCTTTACAGACAGGGGTTCTTACAGACAAGCTGATGAAGCATGGGCTGGATGAGCAAACAGTGAGGTGGATTGAAGACTGGCTTAACAAATGGGCCCACAGGGTGGTGGTCAGTGGTGTAAAGTCCATTGGAGGCCAGTGACTAGTAGGGTAGCCCAGGGGACAATACTGGATCCAGTCCTGTTCAACATTTTCATTAGTGTTGTGGATATAATGTTCTGGTAGATTGTACCCTCAATGAGTTTGTGGATTACACAAAATGAAGAGGTGACTGATAAGCCAGAGGGTTGAGATGCTGTCCACGGTGACCTTGGCACCTGGAGAAATGGGCTGACAGGAACTTCATAAAGTTCAACAAGGAGAAGTGCCACACCCTTTGTCTGGGGAGGTATGACCTCAGACAGCAGTACAGGGGGCTGGCCAGGTGGAGGACAGCTTGGCAGAAAATGCCCTGGAGGTCCTTGTGGGCACCAAGTAGAACATGAGCCATCAGTGTGCCCCGGTGACAAAGAATGCTGGTTTCCTGGGCTTCATTAGGACTGCAGCCAGCAGGTCAAGGGAGGTGATGCTGCCCCTCTGTTCAGCACTGCTGAGACCACACTTGGAACATTTTGTCCAGTTCTGGACTCCCCATAGGATGAGGGACATAGACATACCGGAGAGAGTTCAGGGAATAGCCATAATTATGATTAAGGTGTTGGAGCATCTGCCATAAGGGAGCTGGAACTATTCAGCCTGGAGAAGGGAAGACTCAGATGGATCTCATCAGTACTTGAGGGGAGGATGCAAAGAGGACAGAGCCAGACTCTTTCCACTGATAGGACCGGAGGTAGTGGGCACAAACTCAAACACAGGAGGCTCTCTCTGAACATCAGGAATTACTTTCTTCCTGTGTGTATGACTGAGTACTGGAGCAGCTTACCCAGAGGGTTTATGGAGTCTCCATCAATGGAAATCTTCAAAAGCTGTCTGGATGTGATCCTGGGGAGCCAAATTTAGGAGGCCCTGTGTAAGCAGGGAATTTGGATTAGAGTTCTGTAGAGGTCCCTTCCAAACAAACATTCTGTGGTTCTGTCAGTGCTCACAACTGCACTTGAGGCAAGGGGTGTGTTTGATTTTTGTAATTTTTCCTCTGGAACCCTCCATTCAGCTGTGCTTTTAGAAGAAATCAGTCTACTACTTTGCTTCCCTCCTTCTTACCCTAGAGTTTGAGGTATTTTGGCTGTACAGTAGTTCAGGTTCAAAGAACAATCTAAAGAGAGGTGCCTTCCTTTGCGTTTGCAGAGTGTACTCAGGTCTGTTGCCAGGGACTCTTAACTGGGACAAAACTAATGTGAATTCACCCTCTTTTGGATTAAACATGACTTGGACTGTTGTTCATTTCCTGAACAATTGTTTTATTAGGAGGTAATGGACAAGATAGGCAGATCATTCCTTCTCCTACAGCAGCCTTGATTTTCAAAAGAATTCACTAAGTGAACATGCCTTAGACTAGACAGGCTGAATGTCAAGTGAATGTGGAGACATTTTTTACCAGTTATTTACATGATCCTTGGAAGTTAAAATACTTGGGTGGATTGGATTGCACGCAGCAGTATTTTAGGTGCACTGTCTCTTTCTTTGTAATAGGGAATGTATGCAACTTATCTTAGGAGAACTGCATCAAATTTCTCCCATTGCGCAGGAAAGTAACATTTAGAGAAAACAACACTTCACTTGAGTGCAAGTGAATAATGCTGAATAGCATTATTAACCCTTACACAAATGGTCTCAAAAGGGCATCTGTACTTAAAGTATATTATTTTTATTTTTATTTTATGACAGCATTTTCTGCCTGTAGTTACTGAGATGGAAACGTTCAACAATTTGATTTGGATGTTCGTCCTGATCTGCAGCTCTGTAGCAGGTATGTTTCTTGATTATTACCACCTGTCTTGCCATAAGAAAGTTTTCCAAAAGGTGGTATTCTCCAAATGAAATTTTTAAGAGTTCTGAAAGCAGAGGAAGTATATTTTAAAAGTAGAATTTCGTAGGTGATTGACTTAGTGTACAGTATCTATAGAAAAATTAATTTATGGCAGTCTTGATATCCTCTTGTTGACAGATTTATTTATAAAATTAATTTATTTAATAATTTCAAATTAATGAAATTTGGCTTCAGATAATAAGCAGCAGCAAAAAACCCCTGACAAAACCAGGTAGCTCTTTGCAGAACTCTAATGGATGATGCTTGCACTGTTTGATAACTTTGTTGCTGAATCCATTCATTCATTTGGCCCACTTACGTGTTTTTCTTTTACATTAATTTTGTATGCAATTCCTGCACTCTATCTGGGACTATAAATTCTAAGATGGGTATAGATACTAATGATATATTAAAATATATTGCAGCTTAGTTGTAAGTTTTAACCTTACTGGTTTAATATATTTTCGTATATTGTAATTAGTAATGATAAATGCCCATAAATGATATGCATACATTTTGCGTAGAGGAATGTTTTATAAAAAGAGGTTTAAAAGACAAGACCTTCTTTTCTTCATTTAGAGCTATTAAAAAGGTATCTGAGTGGAAATGTCCTCAATATTTCTGTGAAGTTATAGAAACATCACTCTAATGTAATACCACTTGTAATATAGTAATTAATGTGAACTGAATTTTCAAAGAGCAACGTCTGATTTGAACGACTAACTGGGCATTTTATTTTAACTCTGTATGAAAAAAATTAATTCAATTATCTGTAGACAACAAAACAACTTATCATTTTTCCACTGGTATTTTAAGAGGCTATGTCTTTGATTTTGTTTTCAGATGAAAACTCTGTCAGAGAAGCTGACATTTTTCCTTCATCTCCTGAAATAGAAAGAGGATCCTCCCTGAAACTATTTTGTGTTCTTAGAAAACACTACACGCCTCAGAGAAATGCAAGCCACATCATCTGGAAATTGAATGATGAATTGATTGCTCCAGAATACTGTAATGTTGTGAATGAGACTGTATCTAGTATAACCATCCATAATTTCAGTTACAGCACAGCTTATCTGAAATGTTTCATGAAGTACTTGGACAAGGAGCAACTTTTGGTTCACACAGAAGTTAAATCTGGCTGTAAGTAGACATGCAGAAAAATTAATCAACATTTTTTAATAACTTACTGTAATAATTTTACTTTTAAAACAGCTACTTTTGGTTGTGGCATTTCAAAACACCTGTATTCAAGTATCTTTTTTTTTCTGAAAGAAAACATGAAATTACAGGCATTCCTTAGTGACACAGGTTTATAACCTCTCTGACCCTCACTTTTGGCCAGTTGAACTTTTCTGTTAAGTTCCAAAGGTACTGGGTCTGTTCGTTTGCTTATATCTTCTTTCTAGCCTACCCAACTTTAGCTTTCTCCAGAGAGGATTTCCTCTTGAACCCTCTCTTCCAAAGAAATTATAATTACAATGTCTTATGGAGAATGTTAAAATATGCATATGAATTCTCTAATTTATTGAACAGATTAAGTCCAGATTATAAAAATGCATGCCTGGGGGTTTCATTCTAGTAAAGAAGCAATAAATGGAAGACCTCTGTAGAATAAAATCCAGCAAAAGGTCTTGCTGTCTGCCGAGTTTAATGTGCTATAAACTTTTTGATTAAAAAAAAAGTCTTTTGAGAGCTCTATTAGATGGGACATAAAAGTGCTATTTTGAAAAGAGGGTGTTTTTCAACCATTTATTTTACTGGGCACAGTTCTCTTGCTTTCCACTCCAATTTGTTCTAACCAGTGAAGAAGTTGGGCTGTAACAAAAAAGTCTTTGAGGGTGTTGCATTTTTATGGATGACTTCAGACTATAGAGATTGCCGAAGATTGTTTCCTTTGTGTGCTATCTTGCTTATGAGAAAAAGGGAGTCCAGAACAAGTGATCTCTTCAAGGTCACATACATCTCGCAGGAACTTGTCTTCACTCTGAGGTTGTGCAGGTTTCTCAGATTAGGATTTTTCATAGGTAAACAGTTAGATATTCTGGGAGAGAACCAAAAGGAGTTTTATCGGTCAGAGAACACCTTTTTTTCCAGAGCTTTTTTTCCAGAGCCTCTGTTTACCTCTTATTTTCTGGACTGACCCTGAGATACAGATGTGTTGCAGGGGGGAGGTGTGGTGTGTGCATACTTAGAGCTTCAGGGCAGTGAATGCAGTGGTTTGATATAAGATAGTTAATGAGTTACTGCCTTTAGGCACACTTTGTAAAGTATTTCTGAGAAGTAGTTGGAGAAAATCTCACTGTCTCCCAAGGACAAGGAAGAGTGGTTTTGATTTTGTTTTTTTGAGGAGTCCTGAAGGCAGTATGAAATGATAAAATGAAGTGCTATGCAAGACACTGAATGAAGTTTGCCTAATCTGCTTTTTGACCAACAAAATCAGTTGTACGTTAAAGTTACTTATTTGTACTGGATTTTTTAAAAAAACCTTTATAATTGTAGTTATTCCAGATGATCCAGAAAATATTTCCTGCATTTATTTCTTTGATGATAACCTTACCTGTACCTGGGATTCAGGAAGAGAAACGAGTTTTACAAACAACTATACTCTTTACCGAATACTGTAAGTATAGCAGGTGTTGGGAACTGGGTTGCTGGGGTATGACAACCAGCTCTCTTCCCCTCTCATCCCGACGTCTGTTTAAAGAAAACTTGGAAACATCATGGAGATTGGAGTCATGGCTTTTCTCAACAAATTAAATTAATTAATTCAGGGTTGGTAATGGCTGGAAAAATGCTGCAGTCTGATACCTTCTTAGTATGCTGTAAAAAGGAATGAGCATTTTCAACCCAATATTCAGTAGAGAAATGTTTATATCAGAATTGATATTTGCTTTTTCCCTTGAAGTAACACTATTAATTAGACTGAAAACTGAGTGACCACAGGCAAAAATGGAGAATGGGGGCACTTTGCAGCAGTGTTACCCAGAAACTCTCCATATAGTGACCTACTCTCATTTTGGATGGGTAAGAAAGATTGCTTCCTCCTCGGCTTCAAACAATTCCCTGTCAAAATTCATAAGGCTGCTATTATTCTGCTTGACACCAGTAGGGTTTAACCTAATGACCTTTGGAGTCATAAGGTTTCAGTGAAAGAATCTGGAGTTAGTTGTCCTCTTGGATTGCTTGGGGATTCCTATTTGTAAATATAAATTAGGTGGTCTCAAGTTTTCAGTGTTTTTGTGGTCCCGCTGTGAAGCACAGGTACTTGGTTCTTTCAATTTAGATTTTAAATATTGGTTAGAAGCTTGCTTTTTCATAAGTTACTGGGAAAATTGTGAAATCAGTGTTGTTCCATGGCAGACCTCAGGTAGGATTTTGAATGTGATAGCACAGATTTTGTCCCAGATGTACTTGTCAATCTGTTCTCTGTAACAGTGCTGCTTGAAGTAGTGCTCTTTTTCTGCGTAACCAGGACGTAGGTAGTATTGTTTCATGAAGAGGTTTCTAAAATGCCTGAATTTATTATTGAGAATGGGAAGGAATTCAGACTCTGAAGGGTATTTTTTCATAATATCTTTTAAAATAGTATCTTTTTAAATTTAAATTGTAGGGTAGGAAAACCTCTTTAGTTTTATCTTCATTTTAGGTTTGATATTTTAGGCTTCCACCTTTCTTATGTGGAACTTTCTTACTCCTGGTATTTCTATATTTTATAACTCAGCTGAATTTGGGAAGCCAGAGGCTAGCACAGCTACTGACAGTATGTTTCAATATTATTCTTTCCTGTATAAGCACAAACTTTTCATTAACCACACAGTGAATTGGATTGTAGAACTGTTTCCAACCAAATCTAAGCGTTAGTTTTGATGCATGTGTCTCCCTCGCTGAGTTTAGCATGTGATTACAAAAGCACTGGTACAAGGAGGCAGAGTAATTGGGAAAAGAGTATTTGTTTGCACAAACATGTAGTCTAAAGATGTTCGCTGGTAAAAAAGCCTTGCAATCAAAAAAATATAAATAATAACCTAACAATCACTTTGAATTCTTCTAAGAAAATCCTCTAGTTTCTAACTACTTTTATTTTTCTCTTTTTTAGGACGACTCATCCAAAAACAGTCAGCTCCTGCCAGAGTAAAACAGAGTCATGTTCATTTTTTTTCCCAGATACTCCATATAGTAGTTCTTTTTGTTTTCAGGTGAAAGCTAAAAATGTTTTGGGTGAAGGCTTATCAAAGTGTGTTCGTATAGATATGGGAAAAATAGGTAATTAAAAAAGAGTTAAATAAAGATTTCATTGATGACCTTTCCATGTAAAATTTTTCAAACTGGTTGATGTTACAGCAGTGATTTTCAGCAGTTTCTTGATCTTATTGTGAGGTCGTGAAAAATGACATGGTGTTGGGTTCATGCTGTGGAACATCTAACTGCAACAATATTTTTCCAACCTAATGTCTGATGTAGCCATTATAAATATCTAGCTTTTAATTATTGACAAGTAAAAGCCATATACAAAAAATGTTGTCAAGCTAATTGGTACTTGGACTGTACTTTAATATTTCTGAGTGGTACCAGATGTCAGTGCAACACCTCGTTGTCAGTACATAGTGATGATATAAATTCTCTAGGGCCACCCATCATTTACTCTGCTATTCTACTTTCTGGTTAGGAATGTTCAAAAACCCACCTGTTCCATGTGCAATAATAATTGCACACAGAGCGGTAATAATATTTTGTCTACCTCTTCTCCAGCTACCCTGTGCTGGATTTTCCTTTGTTCATTTTGGTGATGTAGTTAATTAAAAACCCTTACAACTGGCTACTTTTTGCTGCAGCACTCGTGATCTCTCCAGTCATATCCTTTGCTGCTGTGTTCTGACCTGCCGTGACTCCTCATTACTCTCCACATTTCTGTGCCAGACCTGTCTTTACTCACTGCTAGTCCATTCTTTGCCCATCATCTGCTTTACACTTCTTTCCCCTTCAAATCTTTTTCATCTGAATTCTTTCCTCATCTGCAGTTCAGTCTTGTCTTTGGCATCCCAGCTCTGCTTCATTTGTTTTCCCTGCTGTTGTCTCTGAGTAGCATTTTTCAGCGCTGATACAGATGAAAGACATCTGCACATCTGGTTGAGATCAGGTTTGTGAGTAGAACTGTACAAAGGCTTGGGTGGGCAGGGACACCTTCCACTGGATCGAGTTGTTCAAAATCATGTCTCTTTAAATCAGTTGTGTGTGCAATTTCTCTTACTGATAGCTTCCCATATGTAGAGTTTTGTCTATAACATAAGCCAGAGCATAAATACTCTGATAGGATGTGTATCATTAAAACAAGGATTAAACATAGACAGAGAAATTCTGAACGTTTATAGAAGGTTTTCCTAATGTTTTTGTTTTTTCCTTCTAGAGAAATTTGCCCCTCCTGAAATACTTTCAGTTCAAAAAATTCCTGGTATGAAACAGTTAATTATGGTAACCTGGAAAATGCCTGAGAAGATTATTCCTTCACAAGACTTAACTTGCCAGGTTCAATACAGAAACTTGTATTCAAACTCTACAGTAAGTTACATAATTTTCTTCCAAATTCCAGTTTCTTTGTGACTGATTTCTTAATGTTACAAAAGTTTAAATTTAAAAAAAGCAAAAAGTAGTTTGAAATCGTGATTAAACCCTTGTTATTTTAGTGGAATGTAATCAGGTATGCATGATTTTAAGAACATTGGTTGTCTAGGGTTAACTCTACTCTTTCTTTTGGTCAATATCTGTTTTGGTACACACCATTCTTCTCAGTATAATTCCGTGAAAGGCTAAGGGATGACTTTAGACCAAGGGATTACATAGGCAATCAGAATATTTTATTTTCCCCTCTTATTTTGGTGTTGAGAACAGCACTCATTTGCAAACACAATGTTTGAACCTGATTAAAATGGACTAATGTTATATTAATTTTAAAGTGAATTAATATATAAATCCTGCAAGACAGAAAATAAGGGAAGTTATTTTTCTGAGTTTGTCTTCCTGACACTTAAATGGAACTGTTGTAAAAAACTCCAGTATTTAGTCATTTGCATATTTCAGATGATCTATTGCTGTGCTCCTCAATAGGGAAGAGATTTGGTTTGTAGCTTTATTGGTTCGTCTTCCAAATTAAAGAATAGGCCAAATTTCTTGGCTTGTATTTTTAATTTCATTGAACTGATATGTCTGTCTTGATCTGTTTGTTTTACGTGCTACATGTATAATTTTGGGAGAGAAAAACTAATCAAGGTAGTCTTTAGAGATTTAAAAAAGTTTATAATACTAAAGATGTTTCTAATTAACATCCTTCTCACATTCTCATGGCAAGCATCCTTACTGTAGATATGACTAGTTTTTGGATATAATATTCAGGATAGTTGGACAAGTGGAATGGCTCAGGTCCACCTGGGATATTAAAAATGGAACTAATAATAGTTTGAAAGACCTGTTCAAGCTGTTTATCCCTTTGAAGTTAAGGCACTGGTGTCCTTGTGATGCTTACATGCTATGAAGTCCTTTTCAAATGTTGAAAACATTCACCTTTTCTAGTTACAGCTTTGTGTGTGATGCCTATTTTTCAGCACCTGCATTAGAAGTCACCTGTCTGCTTTTTTGCTATCAAATACTGTTTATGTCCATTTTCTTTCTTATACCACACTTGCATTTTCCCACACACATTCTACAGAAAATACAGTAGCTATCTGTGATTAGTGAAAACATAGGAGCTGTTTTTCTGTCAGCACATATATGCTAAAGAAACTCCAAAACCCAACCCTCCAAAAAACCCAATTTAAAAATGTTTGAACAACCTACAGATATCTTCTTGGCCGTTCAAGTTATCATACCAAACTTGTCTAAATAGTTTGGTGTGAACTGTTTTTACTGTGAAAAAGAGATTACCTGATTTTCTACTTGCATATACTAAGTTTCTTCAAAGTTTCTAGTTATAATGTGTTATTGTTAACAGCCTTTTGACAAGTAATTAAAACCTACTATGAGGTGTTTCCAATTCTGTGTCAGGTTTTGCAGGAGGTTGGTGATAGTTTTGAAGCCCTTTTTATTGTAGGTTCATTGCAGAGTCTGTCAGCTACCGTGGTTTGTAGATCCCTGAATTCATTCTCACAGAAGGAGGCTTTATTTGACAATGAGTTTCTAGAGATCAGAACAGACTAAAATCTTCAGATTCATTAAGCAGTGCTCTTCCCATTATGGTGTTCATAGGAGTGGGTGTCTACACTGTATTGTTACAGTTTGATTCGCTTTTCATTAGAAGACTCAAGTGGTGGAAGCTAAGAATTTCTTCACTGTTTTTTAGCCCTGTTGAAGTGAGTGAAGTTCCTTTTAAGATAGGAAATGACTCACCTTGTAATTACTTTTCCAAAAAGCTACTGCATCATTTATTTCTCGTACTCTTGTCTTTGTTCACCACTTCCAGGCTTCATCTTACTTTTTTTTCCTCCTGGTACCAGCATGTTTTGTCTTTTCATTTTAATCCTATCCTGATAATCTTTGGGATGGCCCACAGCCACATGGTTGTATGGCTAACAGCTAGAAGGCCTTGTAACTCAGAAAAGACAAACAAGAAAGAAAACAAGTTCCTAGCTGATTTGCAAACTGTGAGGGATCACTGCTTCCCCCAGGGAGCTATTGTGGGACATTATTGTGATAATGGCTTTAGCAACAACCAGTTGCTTTCCACCAGTGGGAGCTGCATTCATCAGGCACCTGCTGGGCCAGCACAGCTGCTCTAGAATCACTTGTGAGCTGCAAACTGTTCAAGCCACAGGTCAGTCAGTATAGACCTGGTCTGGGCTCAAGTTTTTCAAACCTTGGAGTTTTACAGGAAGAAAAAAGATGCTACACAGAAAAATGAAGTATAGAACAAGCAATCTTGAGTTTCAGAGGAGTGAGGTTGGAAACACGAAAATTGCACCTTTTGTGCTTTTTTTTAAAAAGTCATATATCTGCACGAAATTTGATTTCAAATAATTTTTGTTCATGTACCTATTTTCAGGAATTTGTCAATGTCTCCCAGAATTCAGCAGAGAAAACAGGATCATGTAATCTCACAGATCTGTGGGATTCAACAGACTATTCTGTTGCCATTCGGTGTATCAGTAATGAGTCAATATTTTGGAGCGAATGGAGTGGAGAGAAAACAGGAAGCACAGAAGAAACAGGTAAGCTAACTATCTGTAGAAGTTTTCTTCAATTATGCTTTAAGGAATTAGGATTTAATAAAGAAAAACTGTGTTTTCAGCATATTACCAATCTATTGAATTTAGAATTCTTTTGCTTAAACAGAACATGAGTATTTTGGTTAAAAATAAAAGAGGAAAACTGAAAGACAAGAGCAAGTAGGGGAGGAGATTTGAAAAGTAATTCAAATGACATAGGGCTAAGGAAGAAAAGAGATGAGTAGAAAGACAGTTAAGAGAGGGAAAATTAACAGTGTAAATGCAGATTGAACAATGCAAGTAACACAGATAGTAGCAGAAAAGTAGTATAGCATCAATGTCCAATAAAAATAATTATAAGTAGAGAAATTAAATTGACAGTTATAAAACAAGACTGAAAAACCTCCTCTCAGAAACTCTAGGACTTAACAAATAAAAGAAACAGAGGGAAACTTATGGACAGAAAGAAGCTGTAATTAATTAGGGGGAAAAAAGGCACAGTGTTACACAAGAGAAAAGTTATTTTTAGTAAGTTTCTCTCAGACTGTATTTTTGAAACCTTTTGATTGTTTTCACCATACTAGAGTATCTTTTTAATATAGCATAACTAATTTCAAGTTATTTGTTGTGTCTTTAAATAGCTCCTTCAGGAAAAGTGGATTTGTGGAGAGTAATTGAGTCTTCACACTCATCTAGAAGTAGAGCTGTACATCTTATGTGGAAGGTATACAGATTTTTGTGAATTGATAATCATATTGGTATGCTGTAGCTAATGTTGTGTTTAAGTATTTTACTATAGTTAGTATTTTAGTAAATGCCAGAGGCATTTACTGTAGCTAATGTTGTGTTTAAGTATTTTACTATAGTTAGTATTTTAGTAAATGCCAGAGGCATTTACTATTATCAGAAAAAAAACCCCTCACTGAACTAAATCGGAATTGAAAAGGGTTTTGTTGACTGAATGGTAGATGAATGGACTTTTGTAATCTGTGTGGAAAGGGAGCATTTAATTGTGTTCAGATCACTGGAAAATCTCATTAAAAGTCCTTTAAACTGCATTTAAATAATACAGCTTACCAAGGCTGTGTTTAAATTCACTTCAATCTTCTAATAAAGTGTCTAAGACTCTTTGCATTTCGAATCTCAGTATTTGACTTCTGAACTCCTTCAAGGAAATTGTCGTGGCTGGCTGTCCTGAAGATGGGCCTGAAGAAAATACCTTGCTTTTCTAAATACTGTATAATAGTTTCGTAATTTGATCTGGACTCTTTCATATGGCATATATTTTTTGTTCTGCAAATAATAGTGTGAAAGACTTACTATTACACTTTTTTTAAATAGCCATTAAATAGCTTTCCACCTCCTGGGAGAATTCTAGGCTACAAAATACAGTATTTTCCAGAAAACAAGACTGCACTTAAAATCACAAACAACTCTGTTGATGAGAAAATCACTTTACTTTTAAATGAAGAGGCACATATAATATCTGTCACTGCTTTTAACTCTGCTGGAGATTCTCCTGAAGCTGTTTTGAGGATTCCATCCACCAATGAAAAAGGTAAGATTTCTCAATGTCATAATTTTCTAATTAACGAAAAAATTATTTTCATGATCTATTTTAAGTTCTATTTTCATTTTTATTTCATCTATTTTAAGTTCTGTTATAATAGAAGCAAAATTGTGCTAAGGACTTTGGTTATATATATCTACATATATATATCTTGTCATATTTTGCTGTCACTTATCATGTTTCTGTTATAGATGAATATTGTTGGCGATTTTGTTTTGAGATGTAATTGTTAAGATATGAATACTTTGTCTTATTGAATTTCTATTGTTTCTATTATTGTTTCTATTATTCTATTATTGTTTCTATTATTTCTAACCTTGCATCTCCCAAATAAATTTATGGAGTGCTACCCAACATCCACTTGCTAGGTCATGAAATTGGTTCCCACAGGGCAATATTGCAGAACATTTAAAATTGTTCAAAGATATGCTAAATAGAAGTCTCTAAGATGTGTTAATGGAAGCAGAGAGAAAAGTCTTGTGTTTATTCTCATATCATATACGTTCCTGGAGTACCTATCCTACCCACTGCCAGGATGGGGAAGCTGCTCTGCTCCAGCACAAGACTTGTTCTTTGGCTCTTATGTTTAATTCTGATGCTGCTATAAGGTTAGCATTTGGTACACTTGAATCACTTCTGCATCAGTTGTTCATGATATAAGTGCAAGTGTCCCCCTGGAACTGTTCAATCAAGTTCCATTTCTAATCAGAAAACTGGATGTATAGTTGTGATGTCATTTTGTCCTAGAGGTTTCTGACTACCTCTCTGTTCACTTCTGTATCCCACCATAAAGGTTTTTCTGATTTTTCCATGCCATGCCATGCTTTTTTCTCCCCCCAGATATATCTCTTTTTTTTTCTCTGCTTGATCAGGTCTGTTTTGCCTTTGCTTTACCAGGTGGGGTTTTCACTCAGACTTTCATTACCTCTATTCTGCAGGCTGATGGTTCACACTTGCTTCACTGTCATTCATGACCTTGCTGACTTGCTTTACTGTTCTCCTATTGCCTTTGTCATCTCGATCAAAACTTGTTTATCAGCACTACCTGCAAAATTTATGGTAACTTGGTTTATAAAGTTTTACATACTGTAAAACTCAGATTCTAAAAAGCAGACTGGTCTTTGAATTCTGTATATGTTCTTCAAGTTTTTATGAAGATAAAGTTGCTGATACTTTCTGTTAAATTTTTAGCCTCTCAGATTATTGAAACAGTGGGGACCTTTATGACAAATGAAGATGTGGTAGTGGAATGGATGGCCTCTGAACCAGAAGCTACTGGATATGTGGTTGAGTGGTATGAGGAGTTGGAGATGGACCCTTTTGGTAGATCATGGCAATATGTATCAAATTCTACAAGCTGGAAAACTGACAAAAGTATGTTTATTTATCAGTTACAGATGTAATGTGTACAGATGTACATGTATTTATGGGTAGACTGGAAAGAACAAACAAGAATGAACTAATGCAACTTTCCTCAGACCATTTTCAACATAACAATATTATCACATGCTTTATTGAAATCTCTGCATGTAATTTAATAGCATTTTTTACTCTTTCAAACTTTCATGCAACATGAAAGGTGGTGTTTGCTCTCATACAAGATTAGGCTATATAAATCTTTATAAATTTTATATTAAAACAGTTCTGTGGCTTGATCTTTACTGGTAGGGAGGCCTGTGACAGATGTATACTATTTTAGCAGAGAAACCTAGAAGTTTAAAAAAGAAGTTAAATATGTGTTTTAGAGAGAGAGCATCATAGTCCTCCATGGGCTGCAGGGGGACAGCCTACTTCACCATGATCTTCATCACAGGCTGCAAGGGAATCTTTACTTCCCCTGTTACAGCATGGGTTCTCACCCATGGGAGACAGTTCTCCTTGAACTTCTCCAGCATGGGTCCTTCCACAGGCTGCAGTTCTTCACAAACTGCTCCAGCATGGGTCCCCTGAGAGATCATATTCTCTTTCGGGCTTCACTTGCTCGGGCGTGGGATCCTCCACAGGCTGCAGGTGGATGCTCCATCATGGACTCATTCACACATCACAGTCCCTTCCCCTGGAGTTCCTGCCTGTCCAGTACAGCAGCACAGAAACAGCAGCAGTGCCCTGGCCGCTTGCCAGCCCAGGCACACTTCCAATGGCTGTTATCAGAACGTTTTCAGTAAGGTGAAACTTATTTAAATCAGCAAGGTGTTAAGCAGTACAGCACTGCAGCAAGCAGCAAAAGCAAAAAGCGGCCACTAACAAGCACTAGACTCCACTAGACAGTGAGGCAAGTGAGCCCTGTGGCAAGAACTGGACCCTGCTCATCACTGGCTGTATAGCACTAACAGCTGTTAATTCAATCCAGTACATACCAATCAAATCTGTCATTGTCTCAATGATTTGACTCCTGCCCGGCTCCCCAAAGAACAGTTGTGATTTCACCCCAGCCAGCAGCCAGGCCCCAGGCAGGCGCTCGCTCTCTGCCCCACCACTGGGATCACAGAGAGATCTGGAAGGGTAAAAGCTACAAAACTCATGGGTTAAGATAAAGACAGTCTAATAAGGAAAGCAAAAGCCATGCATGCAAGCAAAGCAAAGCAAGAAATTAAGTCACCACTGCCCATGGGCAGGCAAGTGTTCAGGCATCTCCTGGAGAGCAGGGCCCCATCACACATAACAGTGACTTGGGAAGACAAATGTCATCATGCCAACTGTCCCCCCCTTCCTCCTTCCTCCCCCAGTTTGTATACTGAGCATGATGTCACAAGGTCTGGAATATCCCTTTGATCAGTTTGGGTTACCTGTCCCAGCTGTGTCTCCTCCCATGCACCCTCAGCCCCCTCACCAGCCTGACAGTAGGAAAAGCAGAAAAGGCCTTGGCTTTGTGTGAGCCCTGTTCAGCAACAGCAAAGAGATCTCCACATTATCAACCCTGTGTTCAGCACAAATCCTAAACACAGCCCCATACCAGCCACAGTGAAGAAAATTAACTTTACCCCAGCTGAAACCAGCTGGGGTAATATTTGTGTAATGTCCATCATAACTCTTGCTGCACTGCTGTAGGGTGTAAGGGACTAAAAGAGCAGCAGCACACTGATATAATGCAGGGATCTGTCAGTAGTCATTATTCTTGCTGAGCAAGCTGCAGACTTTGAGGAGGAATGATCTAGGAAACCCTTTACACCTATTTCATTCTATGGCATGTAAAGCCACAGATGTGTCCTCTCAGAGTCAATGAGAGTTGTTTTAAGTAGGGGGTGCATCCTGTTGATTACTTGGCTGCTGGATTGTTCAGAGTTCAAAACTTCATTTCCAGAAGCTTGAACTATGTCTTGAAACATAAAATTCTACTGCAGAGATCTCACTTGGGACAATTGTACTCTTGAGTCAGGCTGGTTAAAAGCAGGTCTGCAGTTGTCATAACTGGAACATCAGTGTAGAAGTAATAGAATAATAGAATATTCTGAGTTGTAAGTGGCCCAGAAAGATCACTGAAGTCCAGCTCCTGGCCCTGTACAGGTCACCCCAAGGATCACACTATGTGTCTGAGAGCATTGTCCAAACACTTCTTGAACTCTCTCAGGCTTGGTGCTGTGACCAGTTCCCTGGGGAGCCTCTTCCAGTGCCCAGCCACCCTCTGGGTGAAGAACCTTTTCCTAATATCCACCCTAAACCTCCCCTGACACAGCTTCAGGCCATTCCCTTGGGTCCTACGTGTTAAGAGCTGGGACTCCACTACTGTGTAAGCTGTTTGTGTAATTTTATACTGGTTATTTGCAAATAGAGACTTCCTCCAAAACCAAAAATTATTTTTAGTAAGTGGGTTTCTATAGAGAAGTTGTGTGAAACTGGAGTAGAATTACCCATTCGGAGTGTTTCTAGTGAAAAATGAGTCAGAAACCTTGTGCTTTTATGAATACTACTTAGAAAAAAAATGTGTCAAAGGCAGTAATGTGCATTCAAGGCAATAATTACATCTTGTGCTTGCTAAAAAGTTGAAGAAAGTAGTCTCTAATAGTATATTTAGAATACCCTTGTGATTTAGTATATTTTCATTGTATTAATTTCACATAGAGATTGTACGTAAATATTATTTTCTTTCCTTTACAGAAAATTTTAAACCGTTTATATGCTATAACATCTCAGTGTATCCTCTTTATGGAAGTAAAGTAGCAGCTCCATCTTCTGTACAAACCTACATTCAAGAAAAAAGTATGTATTTTAGGCTAATCATGTTGTGAAAGATGTGTTGTGGTCTGTTTCTCAGGATGTATTATCTTTGAGCAATTTGGTACTATCATTGTTTGAAAGAGAGATGGAGATGTTGGAAAAACCCCCAGGTTTCAGGGTTCCTGATTTCTGTCCAGTTCAGCAACAAAATTGGTCTCTAAGAAAATATGTGTCTTGTGATACAGTGCACTGCTGCTTGAATCCACTAATTTTTTTAAAGTTTACATACTGTATGCAAAGCACTTGGAAAGAGTATGGCTACAAATATGAAAGAGATTTTTAAACTAGCTCTCTCTTCAATGTTACAACTCATTTAGATATATAATTATACTTGATTTTAATGCCTGACTACATTTGTCAGTCCTAATTTATAAGGAAATTCTTCTTGTAAAATAAAATAGGTGGTTTGAAAAACTTAACTTTTGTTAAATTTTATAATGTAAGAAAATATTTGCAATCCCGTACATAAAAAAATGGTAAGAAGCAATGACATTCGTAATTGGATAGAAACTGTGGATGAAAGAGTGTTTTTGGGGGGTGGAGGGGGAAACTTTAATTGTAGACGTTTAATGTGAATTCAGTGATTTATACAACCAGCTGTAAGAATGTAGTCTACCAGTAATTTTAAGATTCCATGTGAAAATGTCGATTTGTGTGTGTGCATATATAGGTCTATGCACACACATGAAGCACAATGCACCACTACACAGCATTAATTACTGGGAAAAGGCAATGGAGTGTTTTATGTTTGACTAATCATCACTAGCACAGTTAGAACTGCATTTTGAGTGCTTTCCTGTTTATAGGTAGCCGTGACAGCACTCAAGGTTGTTAGAGAATGGGAAGGAAGTGATTTGTTTTAAAGCTGAAACACAGAGGACCTTTGGTCAAAAGTATGAACAGTGTGTGTGAGGTGGTATTGTGTGAGTAATGGCTTTGTTTAGGGTAATGGGCCAGGCTGGAGACGCCGGTTGAATCCTAGCTCAGCCAGACACCACCTGCACAGGCAGTGACCTCGTGCCTTAGTGCCCCCACGGGTACATAAGGATGTTTTATCTCTTGATCTCTCTCTGATGTTGTGACAATAGAGCCTTTTAATCTCAAGGTATTCGAACACAGTAACACTTAGAACGATGCCAACACCAGAATAGTTGAGAGGAAGTTTTATCAGAAGAAATCCCACATTAAAGAGGGTGAGAAAAGTTAACAACTATGTGAGAGCACTAAGATTACATATTTTCTCATGCTTGTTTTCCCTAATGTTACTGTGAGAAGTAACAGACGTGGATAACACTGTGGTACATTGACTATTTTACTACTTTTTCTATTTTATAATGCTTCTGTGTAGAGCCATCAGAAGGACCTGTAGCTGATACAGGCATTCCAGGGAAAAATGAAGTTACAATAAAATGGAACGAAATTTCAAAGGACAAAAGAAATGGATTTATCACTAACTATACAATATTTTATAAACCTGAAGATGGAATGGAACTGAGTAAGTATACATTAAACAGACACGTTTTCAATGGGGTTGTGAAAATCTGCTGTTTGCAGATAGTTACTGTCAGAGTTATTAGCATGCTTTCTTATTGTATGTTATACGCCTGGAAATTCTGGTTCTAAAATGTGGTTTGCATAAAGATTAGAAAAATTCTTAGGCTCAATGGAAGTGATGGAGTATTCATTCTAGTGCATAGTTGCTGCTTTAATAGAGTATGTATTTTTTCTCAATTTCTTTGTTCTGACCTTCTTTTGTACAGCAGTGCTTGCTCTCAGTTTACTACTAGTGTTGTATTACCCATGGCTGAATTAGCCATGACAATTCACTACATTGTCCTTTCTGCTTCTCAGATGTAAATCTGATGGATCTCCAGGTGATAAAACTAGTCAGTGTAGGACAGCACTATCATTCCTCTTTCCTTTCCAGACCAGGATGGAAACCCGCTATTAACAGTTAAAAAGAAAAAAAAAAGAAAGAAAAAAAGAAAAGAGAATAAGAGAGAAAATTGAAGGATTATGCCAAATTAGCAAGTATTACTTGTCAGATACTTGCTGTTTTCCCCTTTTATATATGTTCTAGTCTCCCTCCATCTTCAGTCTCTCTTCCATCATGGCACACCTTCAAAGGCACACCTGTGAAGTCAATGGAAAAAGCCATGACAGGAATAGAGGAGCAAAAATATATTGAAGAGTCACAGATCCTGTGCAAATTCATAGATCACAAGGGTTCAGTGAATTTATAAGTTTCATGCATGTCCCAGGAAGGACATGCCTTCGCTTCTGGAACCTTTCAGCTTCTGGTGAAAATTTCCTGTTAAAAATGTTTTAACAGTCATTTTTATATTTAAAACAAATTAGGAAATAACAGTGAAATAAACGGCCAAGACATAATTTCTTTGGACATAGTTTTTAGATCAGTTTCTTCAGATGTGTTTGATTTTTTGTACTTGGTATTGCTTTTCTGGTCTCGAGGCTGATAGCATAAATTCGAGCAAATTCCTAATCTCTGCTTCAGGAATAGTGTTCATACAATCTGTCAGTGTAACGCTATCTATTCAGAACTTCTTTAGCTTAAATCTCAGCAGAAGCTTTTATGAAAAGTGTACTGATGACCTAAATTTTTCTCCTTATGTAGTTTATGAAGAATGCTGTTGGATCATTTAGTGCTTCAGAAATGGTTTTTTTCCTCCTTTTTTAAGACAACATTGTTAGCAGGCACCTAACACAATTTTTTTTTTAAAGTTGGCAAACTTAGAAATCTTGTGATGCCTTATGGATATCCAGTTCAGAGCCAGGGCAAGAGTATTCTTGGTAATGTTTAAATTTGAAAGAGAAAGGTAATTATTTATGTCAGATTCAGTTCTCTACATGCAATTTTCCCTACCATGTTGGTTTCTGAGTAATTTAATGCTGACTGCTTTGTGTAGGGCCATATTTGAGACTTGGAGTCTCATGTTATGGAGCTGTATTCTCCATATTACTTCTAAAGTAAAGCAGGCTGTGTCCATTTTGGGGCTTCACATTATTTTCTTTAGAAAATAAATTCGAAAAGGCAACTCAAGGGAGTTAAATTTAAATGGCAAAAGATGCTTTTTGAGGCTTCTCTGATGTCAGGTCTTCTTGATAAGAATAGAACATGGGGTGTGTGCCAAAGGTGACGTATGGCCTTTTAACTCTAGAACTTCACTTTCCCCACCTTGATTTAAGAGAAACTCAGTTTATTTTATCTTGGGGCATGTTGCAGCATAACTATTTCCTGAGTATTTCTTGACTGATCTGAATGATGACATGAGTTGACTTAGACTTTATGCACCAGAAAATGTTTTAGTGACTGTAATTTCAGAATGTGAAGATGCTTTTGGTACTGTTAGTAGACATAGGATGATAGGATATGTGCTCTGCTTAAAAAAAAAAAAAAGATGAAGCACATCATACTAATTTCAGTTCTGGACAAGGTACTGGAAACATTGAGTTCTGTCAATAGAAGCATTTTGAAACTTGGAAAAGAAATCCTGTTGCTTTTGGCTGTCGTTTGATTTTATTGGGGTGATATCCCAGTGCTGATAGATGGCATCCTTTTGGATGATCAGTGTCTAATTGCATGTACATTTCACAAGCTACAGAAACTATTTTAAGTTCTTAATTTCTGAGCAAACTGTTTTAAGGAAATAAAGTTCTCAAAGCACTGTTTTCAGTGGTAAACTGCAGGAGATTATAATTCGCCTGTCTTTAATATTAGCAAAAATATTTGTATTTATTTTTAAAAGTAAATACATAATAGTTTGGGTTTTGCCTTTAACTTTAAAGTAGCACTGATAAACATTGTTTAGTAATTTAAATTTTCTCTGTAAAAGGACTGATAAGATTGCTTTGTATTTCAAGTTATCTTTAAAATAGTTTATGATCTATTATTGTAAAAGTTGCTAAATAAGTGTACAGTTCCCTGATATAACATTACTTTTGTGTCTTTATTGACATAAATCTTACCCTAAAAAGATGAAACAGTGAACTCTGATGTTCTGCAGTACAGACTGAAGTCCCTACAGGCAAATACACAATATACTGTCTATATCATGGCAAGCAATAAAGCTGGTGGAACCATTGGAGAGCCAAAAACCTTCAAGACTTTGAAACTGGGTAAATAATAAACCAAATTACTTATTATTCTTTTAAAAAATGGGTTTAGGAGTCAGAAATGCAGGGCGTTGTTTAGGCATTTGTTAACCTTTGTTTTATAAGTAGTGTTGAACAAAACAAGGAATTGGCAATACTAGCTGAATTTAGCATAATTTCACTGACCATCTTACAGACCAAAAAAACCTGGCTCAAAATTGGAAGTAATGACCCGAAATATGTATTTAGTTATCAGTAAAGCAGTGGAGTTACTATGGTTGTTTTTGAGAGCAGCAGTGTGTATGCTATCAATTATGGGAATGGACTCCTAACAGTTCATTGAAAAGTGGACTTTTCCATCTGAGATATTAGATTTAGAATAACCACGCATTGTGTTGCACCTCTTCTGCAATATAAGCTTAACTCATAAACGAGTGCACAGGTTGTGGCCAGTATGTGTGTGTGGAGCAGCACTACTTCCTATGTCTTACTGTTTATGTTAGCCAGATGTTGCAAGGAGTTTGGAATGTTGGCAGCAGATCAGAAGCTCAGATGTTGCCTCATTTCAACTTCTGAACGAATGTTTTCAGTAGATTCCTAAATGCCTCTGGTACTTGGAAGCTAGCTCAGAAATCTCTGCAATGTTTCAGTCAGAGTATTTTTTTGTGATTTAAAATCTACCTCCTGCACTTCATTTGCTATTTATTTTGTTGTAACTGGTAGAAGTGGCACTATATGGCAGATTTAGATGATTTTAAAATAACAGGTGCCCAAAGAAGTGATAGAGTCTTCGTCCTAGGTTGATTTCAAAGTTAGCTTGGTATGACCGTAAGTAGCCTGATTCTAATTTTAAGGTTGTGTGATGTGATCTACAGATGTCCCCTCCAATTACTGTGTGATTCTATTAAATAAAGAAAATTTTAAAATGCAATAAATCTGTTCCTGAGACTTTGTGATAAGTCTCATCATGACCTAGTTTTCTGTCTCAGTAACTGTGGCATGTTGGATTCAAAAAACTCATCTTTTGACTCATCATACAATGCATATTATACAGTACTCTGAGTAATTTTGGCTAGTTTTGACAGAGCTCTTTAGAATTGTGCTAATTATGTAACTTGTATGTTAAAAATCAGCTGTCTTAAGGGAATACATGGGGAAATGACAAACATCTGTGGACTCATTGTTGTTCTGGTTTCTATTTGTTTGTTTGATTTTTTTGTCTAAAGATAAAGAAGATGTCTTTTTTATTGCTATACCTGTTGGGATAAGCATGTTGTGTCTGTTAGGCCTTTGGATAACGTGCATTTTGAAAAAACATGCGTGAGTACATTTTCTACTGTCTGAAACAGAATGCAACCAGTTAAAATTAACTTGTAAAATAGAATTTTGTATATATCCTTTAAATGCTTTAGTTGGGTTCAAATCCAATGCTAAAATAGAAAATAAGCAACTAGAATAACAATTAAATAAGTGTACAGGTTATACTTTAACTGCAGTTTATGTGCTATAGTCCAAAAATAAATATAAATTTTAGAAAGTTTAGTAAAATAAAATAAATTGGAGAAACAGATTTACATACCACCTATATGATTTTATGTAAAATGCTACATGCCATTTACAGTTCTAGGTCAATTAAGTGAGGGGAACATACTTCAAGTCACTGAAGAATTAATAATGCCAAGAAAAAAAATGAATAATGCCAAGACACTTTTAATATACCTGCTAGATATATTAGATATATCTAATATATATATCTGATATATAGATATCAGCACTAGAACATATTTCACATAACCTCTATTGCTTATCTTAGCTATAATAATATGACTTGTTAGTTTGTGATGCCTCCATTGAGCTGCAAAAAAGTAATGAAAAAACCTAGAAATTACATTGTGTGAAAACATTTGGATGCTAGATCCTTGAGTATGGAATCATATCTGTACATGATTCATAATCCTTTTATTTACTGTCACAAGTATCCCCTGACAGATTTTAAATGGCTTTCTCAGAGGACAGGGGTGCAGTAAAATCCCAAAGACAACTGTGAGGTTTTTTGAAGGTTATAAATTATGCTTTTCGTTCACCTGAAAAGTGACCTTGGCTGAAGCTTAATGAGAAAGTGAAAAATCTTAGCTATTTTGGGGTGTTCTAAGCAAGGAGAATATTGTTGTGAAGTGAAGCAGCAGGTAATAAGCACAGCTGAAGCAATAATTTCCAGCCCTTTTACATCTTCATATCTGTTGTGGATTCTGAATTTTTACCACAGTAAGAAGCTATGTCTTGATTCTGGAGAATACTCTGAGATGCAGTTGAATGTTTATATTCCCGTGTAGATCAAATTGGCATGTGAAAAGGCAAGCTGTGGGCTGGTTTTCATTCCCTTACATAGATACCCAGTGCCCATGTGTGATTCAGTGAGTGAGCATCCTTTATCTGCTGTTAACAGAGGAACTCAGCGTAGCTCTAACCTGGTGTAGTGCAGGGGACACTTTGCTTCAGCAAAGTTTACCTGAGGTGGCTTTTCCCTGAAGAAACACCCTGAAACAAAACCACAACATATTTTTATACAGTTTTATTTTGGCATGCTTTTATTTCATAGACTATTTAATTGAGTAATATAATAATACATGAGATAAAATACAATAGAATAAAAAATTGCTTTTGTGAATTAGTAATTTGTCTGCAATATCTCTGTAACGCAAGAGATCTCGTTGAGATCTTTTGTAATAAAAATCAATGTATGGGAAAACAATTTTATTGAAAAGGCTTGTGTTACTATAGAAAAGACTGCCTTTGTGAAAGTTTGATACTTTAGCAGTATTTGGACTTTCTGGTGATTTGTTGACTTTATTTTTAATAAAGTATTTCTTTCGTAATTTGTCTAAAATTTCTTTCTTAATGATAGGTTTAAAAAGGTTTGCTGGCCAGATATACCAAATCCTGCAGAGAGCATTGCAGTAGAATGGCCTCTTGCTTCATCTATGGTAAGAGGTGCAACTTTATTCATTAAAGAAGGGATTGAATGGAGAGAAAAGAAGTCCTTATCTGGCAGTCATTTTATGAATTAAAAAAACTCCATATTGACTTTCATTATTCTTTTTAAGGCCTATAAAATGCTCTTCATATTATTTCAAACCAATAGTGAACATGCATCTTCATAAAGTATATTCATTTAAGTCTTATAGGATATTGAGAATTAATGTTTTGAAGTTACAAAGTGATTGGTGGACATGGTTCATTTAATAAAGTCAATTAAATTTGCACAGGTTATGGAGTCTGTTAAATCAGGTTCCCACATCTGCATACCTCCTGCTGTCTCCACAAAAAATGTATTGCAACATATAGTAAGATCTGGTATATTATTGTATTAATGTTTCTGTTTCATTATTTGTTGAATATTTATTCCTTATTGAAGTTTTGATGTTTATTTGAATAAAGTGGAGTTGATCAGGTTTACATAGAAAGTGTAATCTGTGGAGAATGGGATTTAACTTTTTCCTCAGAAATCTCTGGTTAGACTAAAAAAGATGGACACAATCCAAACCTGAGCCTCCATTGAAACTCTATTTCTTTAAGCACAAAAAACCTAATATGAAAGTGTTTAACAAATGGACAGAATAACATTATCATATTTAGTACTCATGCACATGAAACTGCATCCCATCTGAAATGCACGTGAACTCTCTGTTAGTGCACATCTAAAATTACAAATCAAACAGAGCTCAAACAGCAATAATTTACTAATAGAAAAATAAACTAATACATTATCTATCCCCATATAACTCTCCAATTTATCTATTTCTACTGACAGAATAATTCACTTTTGAAGAGAACAGTGTCTGAGACGAAAACTATAGACTTTGAAGACATAAATGTTTTGGACCACTGTTTCCTGGAAGAAAGTCAGGAAGGATCATTACTAATTAATTATGAAAACAATGTCTCTGAATGTACTGGTATGATTAAAGGAGATGAAAAGATAATGGATAATGAAGAAAATGAAGTTGCTAAATACTTTTCACCATCCATGGCTTATATAATTACTGATCAATTTACCAGAAGTCAAAAGCACTCAGCTTTGATACCAGTGAAGGAAATCCAACCCATAGAAATGCTGGCAAATGACTTGTGTGGATCCCAACAGAATTCAATTAAAAATGAAGAAAATGATGATGAAGTTTTAAAGCTAGAAGATTTAAATGAAAAAGCACTGTTCAATCCATACCTTAAAAATTCTGTTAAAACAAGGGAATTTCTTGTTTCTGAGAGCTTGCCAGAAGACAGTACAGATGAATACAAAAGCCAGTCAAGTGTCTTGCCTGCTTTTCAACAAAATGTTCCAGGACAATCCTACATTACAGTGGACATGTTTGGGCTGGCCACAGCTCAGTAGTGTGAGAAAACTCCACTGTAAAATTCTCCTGTGAAATATCCTTGACACTGTTGCTCATAGGCATTCATATGTTCTAACCTTGCTGATCTCAGTTAATTTGGATGGGAACACCCTCTTCCCTTGAATTACTGTGAAGTAATTTTTTGCACTGTGTTTATAGATGTCAGGGTTCACTTTCAGTGTGGGTGGGGGTTTTTTTGTTTGTTGGGTTTTTTTTTTTTCTGTTGTTGTGGCTTTTGGTTTTTTTTAACCAGACATGCCAGTACTGAGGCAAAAGAAATATCTTTTATTATTTCTTCTTAGTTCTCCCATATTAGCCTCCTAAAACAAGCTGATATTTGCTTCAGGAGCATCCAGCAGTGCAAGCAGGGCATGTGTTTCACTCCAGACAACCAATTCCCAAGGCTCAGCTCTGCTGGGGAAACATGGGCTGACTTGAACGGAGCCAGAATCTGTCAAATCCTTCCTTCAGTTACATGAAGTAGAACTACTTTCCTGTTCTTATTTCCCTTGATTGTTTTGTATCTGGTTTTATGTGTAATTTTCCTCCCATTTTTCAAATACCTAGTAGATTTCACTAGTTGTCTTTTTGTATCCTGAATCTTGAATTCATGATTTGGTTTATAGTTTCTTCTCTTTAATGAGATTGTATTTGTTATATTATGTGTGTTTTGGAAAAGATGGATTATGCTGGCTATGTTGCTTTCTTTCCTTCCTCGTGTTTTTAATCATTCTCAGGATTTTGTGCTGCTTTTGTCTCTCCTATTTGTTTCCTGCTTTTTAAAACTGCTCACTGAAGGATAACTTCTTATCTTCTTGTTCCTTTTTTTCTAGTTTGCTTCAGTTTAAAACTGTTTCCTGGTTGAGATTTTGATATTTTGAACCCCCCAAAACATCCACTAAATATGGCATCTTGTGTTGGAAGAAACACTGAGTTAGGAATTTATTTTTCAAGGAGGTAATGAAAAACCACTAAGTCTATAAAATCCCCTCAGCTATTCTCTGGTAACTTATTTAGGATTAGGTACTTCTACATGAAGGCTGTAACCTTTGCCATTTGTTTTCTGATTTTGAGAAATCATAAAACTACTTGTATTCTCCATTTTACAAATCAGCAATTAAGCAGTAAAACACTCAATCACACTAATTTTTTAAGAAGAAAGAGGCCATTACTGCAAAATTCTTACTGAAATATTTACGCTGTAAATAACGGGTTTAAAAAGATGAAGAGTCCAAGTAAATTGTTAGAAGGGGGTATTCAGTATGGCACATATAGGAGATATAGTCATTTTAGGACTTTATTTTCATGGTGTTTAGAGGCTTGATGTCATCAGTCTTATTTGCACATAACTACAGATTTCTTTCATGGTAAAAAAGATAGAGGAGTTATGGGGATAGAAAAATGAGAGACAAATGTGAATAGGAATCGAAAGCCTTTCCTTTCTGTGCAGGAAGAGAAGTGGGAGAATGGAAAATATATTGTCCAGCATGAATGAGGAGGCTGAGCCTTTCCCTGGATGTATTGGTTATTACTTGCATTGTATTGGGGAATACAGGATGAAGTTTGCATTTAAGATCTTTGTCTATAGTTTGGAAGCTGCTTTAACTTATGACAATGTTTGGCTAGTTCCCAAGAAAGGATGAGAAAACAATTTCTGCAAATGCTCCTTCTCCAGCAACACTGATTTCCACTCTCGTGTTTGTTGTGTCACTTTCTCAACCACAGTGCTATAAGCCAAAACACGTGCATGTTTGCTCTTGTAAGCCCAAATGAAGGTATGTTTGCCCTTATAAGCCCTTGCTTGCTTAGGTGAGTCATACTCTGAAATTAGCATGGATCAAAGCTCTGGTTGGGTCAGTGCTTTTTCTGCTGCTTCAGTTGGTTCCAGATGTTTCACTCACAGTTACATTGCTGTTTCACAGGGTTCAGAACTCACTCACTCCATCACAGCAATTTTCCCCCTTCAATCTTAGTATTTGTTTTAATATTACAATATATGAAAATAGATGTAGAGATATTTTGGGGCCTGTCTAGGAATTGTTTAGCAGTCATATGAAAACTGCATGCTCTGAATTGTATGATTGAGACAGGTAAAAAGTAAAAATAGTGCAAATTTTAAGGGATCATTAGAAAGGGGAGGTTCTTGCTGGGTGGTCTGGGCAGGTTATCCCTCTAAAACCTCTTAACCTCTGGAGGGTAAGTATAGTGTGCTTTTCTATCCCATTTTGTTTCCTTCTCAACTGATATTCTGTTTTCGCTCCAAATTTTTGTTTCCCTTTCCCATTATTTTCTCTGAAAAAGCAAAATGCGAGAAGTGGGCTCAGTACATTCTAGAAATTAAGGCTGCCTTCTGCACATGCATTGGAATGAAAGCTTCTTGCACTTGGTTTGTTTTGCACGGGGAGTTGTACTCTTTCTGACCTTTTACCATTTGTCTTTCAAACTAACGCTGTGAACAATTAAAAAAATAAAATTGAGAAAAAGTGTAAAAATTTTTTTAATTGATTTATACTAAATACACCATTGAGACATTTCAGATTTTCATATTCACTCAGAATAGTTCTTAGAATGGACTGCTGTTTATAGGGTCACAAGAGAGTGGACTTTTCATCGTGGCCACAATTTGAGTCAGTGACTTTCTTTGAATATTCAACAACAAAAATATTATTCCACTTGGGTTGTTATTCAGGAAAAAAAAAAGTTTCCAAGTCAGTTTGTTAAAAAGCAGGTGATTATGAGACAGCGCTATTTCCTGGGAACAGACAGTGCTTCTAATAGACTTGAGAGGGGCTCAGTCCAGGTGCAGTTCCACAAGGCTGAGGCCTAATGAGCATCTCTCAAGTTATAATATGGCCTGGGGAGGGGGGACGATGCACCACCACCATCCACTCTGTAAATAAAGTCAGCTTCTCTGGGCATCTGCACAACCTGTGCAGTGCTACAGGCTGGGACAGAGTGGCTGAAAAGCTGCCCAGTGGAAAAGGAGCTGGGGGTGCTGGTGACAGCAGCTGGACACGAGCCAGTGTGTGCCCAGGTGGCCAAGGAGGCCAATGGCATCCTGGCTTGGATCAGCAATAGTGTGGCCAGCAGGGCCAGGGCAGGGATTGTCCCCCTGTGCTCGGCCCTGGTGAGGCCACACCTCAAATCCTGTGTCCAGTTCTGGGCCCCTCACTGCAAGAAGGACATTGAGGGGCTGGAGTGAGTGCAGCGAAGGGCAGGAGAGCTGGGGAAGGGTCTGGAGCACAATGCCTGTGAGGAGCAGCTGAGGGAGGTGGGGGTGTGTAGCCTGGAGAAAAGGAGGCTGGGAGGAACCTTGTCACTCTCCACACCTGCCTGAAAGGAGATTGTAGCCAGGTGGAGGTTGGCCTCCTCTCCCAGGTAGCAAGTGATAGCACAAGAGGACATGGCTTCAAGTTGTGACAGGGAGGGTTTATATTGGACACGAGGAAAGATTTCCCCACCCAAAGGGTTGTCAAGCACTAGACCAGGCTGCCCAGGGAAGTGTTGAAATCACCAACCTGGGAGTATTTAAAAGATATGTGGATGTGTTTCTTTGGGACGTATTAAGTGGTGAGCTCCACAGAGCTGGGTTAACAGTTGCACACTATGATCTTACAGGTACCTTCCAACCTAAAGAAGTCTATGACTCTATCCAGTGCATTAAAAATATTATCTGCTCTGTTCATGTTACTTTTTTCCCAGGCACAGACAGGAGTTGAGAAATTAATGAGATATGAAATTTGTTCAGGTTTTTTGTAGGTGCACCCATGCATGCCACTCCTAAACACAAAGATTATATTAGAATTACCTCAACGCTTTTCTAACCTACTCAAGGCACTCATGTCTTGATTGTTCAGAGCTTGTTCTCAGCTAGTTGTCCATTACTTGTATTAGCATTAGATCTCTCCTCCAACTTCTTTGTTGTCTCCCTACTGGTTGTTAGACCTTATATGAGGAGGTGTTCATCCTTACTGTGAGACAACAAGATTAGATGACCAATGCAAAGTCTGTTTTGCTATTTCTTTGCACAGTATGATTCTTCCAATATGTTACGCATGCACAGGTAAAGAAAGTTGAAATGCATTCACTGTTTTCTTTCTCTAGTGTTTGCACAAGAACATCTTCCAATGCAGACTTTTAAGAAAAGGAGAGGAGTTGGCCCTGTCACTGCTGCAAGTTGGTGCAGCTTCAGCAGAAGTGATGCAGTTATGCAGATATATGCCATCTATGTACCCACACTGATTGCTCTGAGAAACTGCCTGTTGAAGTGCTTGTGTACAACTGAGCATATCCAGGTGTGCATGTGCCTGAGCCCAGGCACAGTGAGGTATCATAGTTAATTTAGTTTGTGCAGCAATACCTGCTGAGAAGGAAGTTGTTTATGTGATTGTTATTGTTGCACAGCGCCAATCACCAGCACAGATGAAATTCAAGCTGCTTTACTGCTGGGATCATCTGTTTTGCATTGTGTATGGAGTCTAGCATGAGAGCCCACAGGGTCCTGGCCCATGACCAAAAACCCTAGTCCGTGTTTTTGCTCTATTTGTTGCTGTGCTTTTAGATTGATGCTCCTTGTTTCTGAGTTTCCTATGTGAGGGGGTGACTGGCTCCCTCCATTCACAGTTCAGTGCAAGCCAGTACTTAAGCAGTCTGAATGATCTAGAAGTTTTAGACACATGGAGCCTCAAGACCAGAACTACAGGGTAGGTGTATCATCCATTGCTCCCAGGATACAGGTAATTGCTAAGATCAATAGTAAAATAAAAACTTTAATGCCCAGTAATTGCATTTGTGGTAGGCAAGATGACTCTTGTGGACAAGTTGAGTAGATCTGTGCAGACACAAAGATCTTAGGGTATTAATATTGGGCTAGGTATCACACATTTCAAAATGGCACTGAAAGGCTGGGCAGAACAAATGTCAGAGACCGTGCTCTGTGCAGTCACAGGTGAACCATGGTGGACAGAATGTGGTGTGCTCATGAAAATGAGGTTTTGACTGGTGGATTTTTTGCAGTTGAATGTTATCAAATCCTTTGGCCATACATTGTCAGTGATTAGAAATATTACAAGAAAAGAAATGAATCAACTGAAGCTATATTTCAAAGAAATATCAGATTTTAATTTTGAGACCTCCCTTGATGAATTTGAGCAAGAGACCTTTGTTTTAAGAGGGTTTTCATATATTAAGTTGCAAGAGTTTAACTTTGCTACCCTAGATGTCAAAATATAAAATGCTGAAGATTCAGCAGCACAATGTTTGGGAAGATGTTTATGTAACAAGCAGTGCAAATCTAAATCTCAGTGGCTACAAAAACCAGTGATTTGAATAAAAAAAGTAATGCTCCTTAGGATTGTAAGAGGTAATATATGAATATTTATTCAATAACTTTATATTTTATTAGCAGCTATTCTGAAATAGTCAGATAAGATATCCTGCTCTAGGTCACTTGATAATAACACATGGAGCTTAAGACCATATAAAACTTTCAGGTAAACAGATGAAATGCATACTAGTTTAAGGCAAAGTCTGGATTGCTTTGCTCTTGTATCAAATCTAATGCAAAGATAGTGAAAGGTTTGTTCTGCTGCTCTGTGTTAATGTCTGGTGTATTGATAGCAGGAAGCAGGGCGTATTCTCAGTGTAGTTCAGTCTTGAGCCCATAAAAATACAGGCTTATTGCAAGTGCAAGAGGTTCTTAATTGCAGTCTCTTCTGCCTCCTGGCAAGACAAAAGTAAAATGCAGAGTGATATTATGGTGTTTCTGCAGAAGGGCTATTTATTGGAAAATGTGCTACTCTTGCTTCAAAAATAAATCATAACTAAAGAAATTTATTTGTTCCATGAACAAAGGATGACATTTGTAAATGGAGCTGACAAAAAATCATTAAGCATTGTTTTTGCAGCATGACCTGTTCTTAATCATACTGTTTATTAGACATATTTGTTGGAAAATACTATTTGTACCCTTCCTGTGTACATGTTGCACTTTGCAGTCTGATAATTTCTGAAGGCTCTAAGCAGAAGAGTATAATTTTCAACCATTATGCCTTTCAGTTTTCTTCTACTTTGCAGAAATTATTTTCTCAGAATTTGACAAAAATATAATTATGGTAGTGAAGTTGGACTAACTTGCCTTCTCTTTTACTGGGCTTTCCAATGATTATTTTGTTTGTCTTTTTTGTCAAGAGTAAATAGTCATTTTACTGCTGCCTGACTATTTAATTAGAAACTACTTTTTATCTAGGTCTTTTGAACTCAGAACATGAATATGAAGAGTGACAATCCAAAAATGGCAACAAATGTTTGACTAACATATTGTTTTCTGAAACGAGATTTTAAAAATATTTCAACTTTTAAGAACATCAAAGCATGGACAGAAACAAATGTGCGTACTTATGCTGTAGGTTTCGTCTCCTAACAAGAGGATACTTGAAAAGTAAGCAAGGTCATTATTTAATGCTGCCCATTTGTAGGAGACCGGAGAAATGATTAATGGCTCAAAACAACTACAGTGTGTGTTTGGCGGGGGGGAAGCAGGGCAAGTTCTGCGCAGTTGGTGCAGTGCACTGCTCCACACCCCACCCGCTGGAGCCTCTTGCCCAGCCCCAAAGCGGCTGCCAAGCCACTGGCACCCTGAAAGCCCCACCTGTGGGGAGGGACCAGAGCAGAAAACAGAGCAGGACAAGGGTCTGCGCCCTTGATGTGTCCCACTGCCTCGGACCTTGCAGCAGCTGAGATCGTGCTGGATCCAAGGCAGTGCCTATTGATCTCTCTCTCTCTCTGTCTCTCTCCCTCCCTACCCCTCTCGCTTTCAACTCCCCTCTCCTAACTTCCTCTTCTCAAAATCTGGGTAACTTAAAAGTTGGATGGGTTAGAGTTTGCTAAGTGAGTACTTTGTGCCTTACTTTAATTGGATGTTGCTTTAAAATTTGCCAAGTACTTTATTCCCTAAAGTTTGCAAGTAAAAGTTTGCTATTCAGCCTCCTGAGAAGTTTGTTGTCTTCTGCGTGCTGCCTGAGGGTACTGAAGTACCTCAGCCCCTCTAAAACACTCAGGACTGAACAGCATTCCTATGCTCTACTTCCTTCAGCTCTTAAAAGACAAGTGTAGAAAATGCTCTCACTAAACATAAAGCCGCACAGTTTCAAACTAAGTATCTGTCAAACTTGTGCCTATGTCTGAGAGGTTAATAATCTAGGGAGCAGGCAGCCCTGAGATGGCCCAGCTATAGAGTAATGACGTCCTTTCCCAGGGTCCTGAATTACTCAGGTTATCTGGGTGAGCTTTGGGAGCATGGAGTGGGGTGGAGGGTTAGCACGCAGCTCATTTGCTGAGGGATGAGGATTCTGGGAGAGTTGCCCAGCGGTTGCTCAGTAGCAGATTGTACATGTAAGGCTGCAGTGGGCTTGTTTCCAATTCACGATCTCAAAAAAACTGTGCTACAATACGGTGGCTTATATTTTAAAAGTGCTGCTTTAACATTGGCTCGTCCAATTGACTAGTGAGGTTAGGACTTTTGAGTTTGAACATCTGCTACCAGCATCTTTCTCAGCCTCTTAGATTGCCTTGATTTCCAGGCGCTGCTCAGCCTCACACTGATGAGCAGAAAGCCTGCTGAACCAACTCGTATATTGTCTCAGTTTCAGTGCATGATCTGAGGGTACTGAAGTTTCTGAGTACTTATTTCTTGGAAAAGCAGCCTTATTTATATTTCTTGGGTTTGTCATTGCTATCCTCAGAGCACAGTAGTAACCTAGCCAAGGCTAACTTCTGCAGAATTTTCACCACTACATGAGCAACTCTATGTCTAATGGAGTTTAACAAGGAAGTAACATGTTTTGTAATCATAGAAAGATTATGCAACAGAATCCAAGGGTGTCAGAGACCGTGAGCATAAGATTATAATCAGAGTTAATGCTCTGGGATGTCCACTTAGAACATCACTGGACTAAAATGAACACTCTATTCTGAAGCAAAAGAGCATTAAATTCTTTCTAAAATGTCAGTATGGCAACTTAAGTCCTAATGTAAGAAATGTCTTTCTTTAATTCTACCAAATGGGCACACCATGACTCTTCCCATAGACAGTGTCTGCTAAGTCTGGGCACGGTCTCTATGTTGTATTTCTGTTGTCTTAAACAGTTAGCTGAGGGGGGTTGGGGTTTGAGCTGGGAGGGTGTTTAGTTTTTGTTTCTATTTCCTGTTTGTTATTTTTTATTCCCTTTTAGTGGCGGGAATTTATGCCAGCATAAATAGTTTATGAACTGCAGATATTTTTATGTACAAAATGTGTTCCTAAAGCCTCTGAACACAAGAAGATTTAAGCAGTGGGGAATGGTGTCTTTGCTTTGAATATAAAGTTTTTTGTCACTAGCATACTGCCCAGAAATGCTTATATCCAGTTCTGTTCATGGCTTGCTGCCTTTGCTGTCTGCTTCTTTCTCACTTGACCTTACATCTCCTTCAAACATGCTCCAAGTATTTGCTTTCATCTCCAGTAACTCTTTTTTGTTTTACAGCTTGCCTCACAAAGAGGCCTGGGCTATTGCTTGTCTATAGGGACTGCATTTCTCTTTGGATTTTGCTTTTATTTTCTAGACAGCTTAATTGCTTTTACACTTTCAGTGAAGGGTTTCTACAGGTTTTGAGCCACGCAAGGTTTCCTGCAATCTGATCTGTGAGGAAGGAAGCAGGCGAGTGTTGAATCATTTTGGGTGAAAAGGAATGTACAGGAGTTTAGATTTTGCTATTTTTCACCATCCTTCAAGCACACAGGGCTGGTTCTCTGTTTATGAGTACTGTCTTTATTAAGTAAAGGACAATCCTGGAAACAAGCAGTGCACTACATCTCCTGATGCACTGTGGTGAGAGGGAGAGGAGGTGATTGGTCTCGAGTAGGGGTAACCGAATCCTTTGCCCCCATCTCTCTTCACCCTCCCTGTGCACATTCCCACTTCCCCAGCCCCACTGTCTCAGTGCAAAACTACCAAAAAGGTTGCTGCGAAATTACCTAAGCCTTGGATTTATTAGAAGGTCTGCTAGTCTGTAGACATGGACCAGGTTCCTGCTCTGAGTTTAAGGTAGGAGCAAGGTAGCTCACTTCTCAGGGAAAGTGAGCTGGCAATGCTGTTATCTAATCCAGACAGAAGCACAGGTATGTGGGGTAAATCCCTCATGTGCCCCTGCTTGCTTTATGGTGACAGGTTTTTTTTGTTGCCATGTCTTCAGAGAAATTCTTGGATGCATTGTCTCCAGCTTGTGGTTGTTCTGCCCCCATGACGGAGATTTGCTTTTGTAAGGACTGATTTTTAATTTAATGATAGGGCTGGCAAAGTAGAGTTTCTCTCTGGAGCCATATGTTGTGCAAAGTATTCCTGTTTACTACAGTTTTTGTGGCCAATTCTGAGTTTCATTGCCTTTAAAGGAATTTCTACTCTGTGTTAGTTTATTTTTGGTGTTTCTATGTTTTTTTATTTAAATTACTCCACATGATCTACTCTCACAGAGTCTGATCTTCTTCCTGCATTACATTGAGACTAATTTTAAAGGCTGATACGGTCCCTTATTCTTCAAGCTCACATAATGATTCAATTTGCTTCCATTTACGATGTATATCTATGCATTATATACTAAATGGCATTAATTTATATAAATAAGTAAAATGGAGAGGCTTTCTGACACATGCAAGAATGTTAATAGTTTCACTTAAGGAAGACATACAGCAGAGAGAGGAGTGAAAATGCGTGCAGCAAATGGAGCATAATGGGGTTGTGCTAGAAGAGCCATGCCCTGAGCAGGCCCTGGAGGCATCTGCTGTTGTCCTGTGGCTATTGGCAAGCTCTTGTGTCTGAGAGAAGGTGAGGAGGGAAGGAGGCAGCCTCTTCAGGTGTCTGGCTGAACACGTCAATCTTCATGTAATCCATGATAAAGCACAGTCAGAAATATTTTAAAGTTTATTACAGTGACCCCTTTTAGGAAAGTTTGTCTTAGTACCAAAATAGCACCCTTGCCTTGTCCACAAGTGACTCCTAAATGGTGGGGGACAGAGGCAGTGTGCATGGTGGGCTGTGTGGTGCACATGCAGTCACGTATGTTCTTTTCCAATGACGCATTCCCTCAAAACGGGAAAAAGCTCCATCTGTTCAAGCAGGAAGAGTTGAACTGCCACAGTTCAACTCAGGTCCAGAATGGTCCTCAGGAGCCTCGTGTTTTTTTCCAAAGCACTTGGGTCAGCGGTGATTACTTATCTGGGCAGAGCAGGGCAGTGATTCAGGCTGCAGCAGTGCATGAGAACAGACTTCCTGTCAGCAAACCCCAGCGTGTTCATCAGCCCGTGGGGACAAGGAGCCGGTAATCTGGGCCTGTTTCATGAGGACCGGCTATTGTGTGGCCCTGTCTGAGGGGACGGTGTGCCAAGTGGGCTCTGGGATTGTGGCAGGCAGGCACTAAGCCTGCCCCCGGACCTGGATTTATTATCCCACTCAGGACTGTGGGTGATGGAAAACCATAACACGGGTCAGGGCTTTTGCTCACAAAGGGAGAGGAAGAAAGGAAGCCAAGTGAACTTGCTAAACTCTCAGAAAATAAATATTTAAAAAATTCAGGAGCTGGTGCTGGAGCAGTCAGCCCGTCAAGTTGGAGCTGGCAGCTCGTCGCTGGTACAAGCAACACGTGCTGCCACCTCCTGGCACGGCGCTGGCGGGCTGAATGGGCCGCGGCGTGCTGGGGTTCGGCCGGCCTGTCCGCAAGAAGGGCCCCGAGAGGCCAGGGGTGGGGCTGTGCTGCTGAGAGCAGCGGCCGGGCAGCGAGCTGGGTCCCCAGGGGATGCCCAGGCTGTGCCCGCTACCACGGAGCTCCCTCCCCGGTCCCAGCTAACGCTGCCGGCCTGTGTCTGCTGCTCGGCTGCACCCCAGGGGTAATGAGTGCCCCAGGCACGCGCAGCCCTGAAGGGCATTCCCTGAGGCGCTTCATTTGGGACTCTGGTGCCCAGAACTGCCGCACGACATCGTGCACTCGGGCACGTGGCTGTGCCGGCAGCAGCAGAGGACCAGCTGAGCGCTGCTGGAGCCGGGTGGGCGGCTGCTACAGAGCTGTCCCCTCACTCAAACCTGTTGCTGGCCCCTGACTCAGCTCAGTGCCCAGGCTCGCTGCGTGCGTCAGGCGTTATCTCAAAAGGAAAGCCAGGGCGATGCTTAGTACACCAGCGCACAGCACGTCCCCGTTTCCAGGCGAGCCCGGAGTCAGATTATTCACTGTGAAATCATCCTGCGACTCCCCTGTCGGGTCATTACTGCTCAGTCTTCCTGGCTGATCCAGGAATATCCTAGCTATTTTGCAGAGTGGGAGGAATATTTTGGCTCTGCTATTTATTTCATGCTAGATTGGAGACTGCTGGGAAGTCAGAAAGGCACTGGATCATTCTGTGACGAATAGCATAAATGTCTGGAAAACACATGTAAGATGCCTTTGCAGAGGTTCAATGTTACCGTGATTATCGGTGACCACAACAAAGCAGAAATCCCCCAGCCGCACTCCAAACACATTGCCCGGAGGTGTGCAGGGCTGACAGGGCTCCTCTGCACCTCTCCGAGGCAGCTGTGCTGTGTGGCTGCCCAGCGTCCATCCTGGCTGGACAGATTCAGGCCACTTCAAAGCTAGAACGGGGTTAGGCACACTCCCTCCTCCCCTGCAGCAGACTCTGCTGTCCCCTGCCATGGGGATGGAGAACTGTTTCCAGGAACCTAGCAGCTGCTGGCATTCTGATGTGTACACTGCACAAGTATGTGCTTCCTGTCTTGCTCTGGCAGCAGCAGCCTGTGAAAGACAAAAACTGCTGCCTCCTCTTCTGCACACGCTTTGTCCTGCAGCTGTGCAGCTCAACTGCTCTACTGGTCATTAGCTGTGAGCTCATGTGAGGAGGACACAAAAAAATGACATGGCTCTGTAGAAAAGTGAGGGTGAAACAGTGGTTAGTGAACTGTTGTGCAGTAAACCAGCATTTTGGAAAAGGAGTCTTTAAATCTAATATGACAGAACATTAACTGGCATGACATGCCTGGGGTGGCTCTTCTGTGGCAGTAATAATTCCTGGTGACACATAATGCAACATCCCCATCCCCACCTCACTGCCCCCTCAGTTTCACATGGGTCTGAGCCTGTCTATTCAAATGAGAACTTCAGCCAGCAAGGGGATGCAGTCTTTCCCCCCGCGGCCCACCTTAAAGCCTTTTGTGAAGATGACCAGCCTTTGAAGATCCAACTGTGCTTTTTCAGTACTGTGATACAAGTTAGGACTATTCAGTACTGAGATAAAAGCCTGTGCGGGTCCTCCACCCATTAGAAACAAAAGAATCAAACCGAGGTGAGACAGAGAGCAATGTCAGACACAGCCAGGTCTGTGATGCCTTTCTTGGAAACGAGTCTGTGTGGGTAGACAGCATTACTTCCATTTCTAGGAGCAATTACAAAAGCAGGACTAAAGACCATTCACCTGCTGCTGAATGTGCCCACATGAGCAAGGAGGTAGCCTTGATCCAGGTGTATCATGGTCATGTCTCTCTTGTTTCTTGCCTCTGAGGTAGTGGCCCAGACTCTTCTCCTTCTGTGGTTACGACTTAGTCAGGCTTACAAAACACCGACTCCAACACACAAGGTAAGTATGGAATTTTGTTTTGTTTTCCTTCTGCATATTATGTACTACAGAAATGCAACATACAGGCTCAGTCAGGTAACAAAGAGGAAGACATTCAAAACTGACCATAAAATAAATTGTAAAAAGCAGATTTTATATGACAATACACATGCAGCTTGCAAAAGAATAGAGACAGTGAACTGGTATTAAAACACATTTCCATACAGAGACAGCTTATGCAGCAATTTACAAGTTTAACCTCTGGCCAGAGTATGCAAGCCCTTTAAAGCTGGCATTCAATTACCACTAGCTTAATCAGCCATACGTAAGTACATAGCAAAATTTAATTTAATGTTTACATTCACTAGCCATCCAATCCAGCATCAAGGCACTTTCCTTGTTGGTATATCTGTTCCTGTGACGCACACCTCCACTTACCTAGATGCATATATTGGCACAGCAAACTGGGTGACCAGTAACTTCTTATCCCCAAATAAAAGCAATTGGTTACTAGACAATCCCTGGCTGTATCAAAGTGTCAGGCTATATGTGACACTGTAAACAAAACTGGTGTGTTAAAAAAAACACGGCAAGTTGACTGGATCCATTAACAAATGTGCTTTGATGATGAGAAGTGATAGGTGTTATCAGTTTCAACACTGCAGAGAATGCCCATCTAACCACGCCCGTGATCCCCGGAGAAGAACAGCTGACACTTCAGTCTTAGCAGGAAGATGTGGATGTGCAGCTTTCCAGCCATCAGTCAACAGTTGTGCCATAAGTGTTTTACATCTATTGTTACAGAAGTGTGCTTCTGCAGAGTAGCAGTGACGTTATTGCATATATCCCCTTCAAGGTTGTCTTTGCAAATAAACACAAGTACTGGCTAAGGCTGCATTCTGGGAGGTATCTGCTGCCCACCCTCTCTCTACACTACAGTTAAGAGGAGGGGAGGAAGCAGACAATTGTTGAAATCTGGCCCTTCATCATTATTTTTAGGTTTGTTTTATTAAATCTTGTGGCCTTAGAAATGCATCCTTGTGCATTAAGTCAGCACTGCTTTTATTTTCAAGAATGGCTCAGATTGCACAAGTCCTACAAAGGAAATAACAGTGAAAGCAAATACATGTGCACTTTAGCTTTTTTTTTTAACTGATGCTTTCACTTTAAAGGAAGAGAAATAGGAATTCCTAAGTCCAATGCAAGATACTTAATTTCAACCTCCTCCAGACTTTTGCACTTACACCTCCGCTGCAGTTTTCTGGATCAAGAGCAAAGCTGAAGACTCTGGGATTGGCTGCAATTCCCTAACAGCTGTTTCATGGCAAAAGACTGAACATTTTTCATATAAATTTCTTCTGAGTAACATTAAAAGCAACTCCTGGAATTTAAAATGGCAATATGTATCCATCCTTGCAGACAGACAAGAGGTTACAGGGATCAATGAACTTTTACAGTCGATCAGTTGAGAGAACTTTTTAACGCAGTTAAAGGAAAACATCCAAGGAACAGTTAATCTCAACTGCAACCACTGTCTAATAGGGGAAATAAACTAGTGTATTTAGTCCCATTTAATGTACATGGATGACAATGTAAAATGTGTACATCCTGGAATGGGGCAGACTATAAATAATCTCACAGTCTTCGGAGTTTCAGATCCCACTGAGAAGTCAGTATCATAGCAGCAAACATTGACGTGTGTCTTGGATATTTGAGACCTGGCACTAATTATATGAGCTCAATTAGTGAATTAAAATAAGCATGGTGATCCCCACATACTGGGCATACTAGTGTAAGTTTTAACTGCCTGACAAAGCTCATGATTGACAGTCAAAGCTGAAGTTCCAAGCCCCAGCCAGGTCATGGGGCTTCTCCAGTGACCAAGAATGGAACTCAGCCCTTGCATGCAAACTCCCTCATCCTCCCAGGGCCAAGGTTTTTTCCAGTTTTTGCTAGGCTCCTGTACCACAGACAAGCACATACTCGTCATAAACGCTCCAGAACAAAGTTTAGAAAAACTTTTGTGCTGCTGTGCTTTGTGCTGCCACGTTATGGCTTAACAGGCAGCTTAGTTTTCTACAGAAGGGCGTATGAAACAATCCCAGGACTTTGACCGAGACAGGATATTCCTAGACTATCTGCCCTGAAAGTCAGCCAATGCATTCCAGAAACAATGCCAATCATCTCCTGGTCTAACAGTACCACCATAACAGAACTACAAAGATTATATATTCACTTCTCTTGCAAACAGAGGAGCATTAGCCAGCCAGCACTTAAGAGGTTTTTCAAATATGCTAATATATTTCTACTAGCCTCCCTTTCCTGACACCAAATTAACAGACCTTACAACTATTCTTCCACCCATACATGAAAAATTCCAGTCAAGAAAGCAAGATGGACATGGAAGTGTCTATACTGAAGTGTGATTTCTCTTTAATAATGCCTTTATTTTGTGCACCATAGCAATCGGTGAAGGGTGGGGAGTGAGGGAAAAAACCTTTTAGTTAATTACTATGTTAGGGCCAAGCTCAGAAAATTTCAGTGGATTGCTATAATTACACTACAGATACTCTTAAAAACCTGTATGCAACTGTTTGATACAATTAGATTTTTACAGTCCAAAGTACAAAATCTTGTTAAACCCTGAACACTGCATGATATATTTGGCACATAGGTTTATGAACTAGCTGTAAACCTGTTATTTATATGTATTGTGGCTTCTACAAGCTGTTCACCCACCTGGATCTCCTGCTTAGTCTTTAGTATTTTAGCCCTAGATAAATGCATAAGCTCAAAAGGGAGCATGTAATTGCCAGCCAGAAGTCTCTCTAGGATCCACTCCTGCACAGTTCTGTGAGTTTATTACCACTGGCCCATAAACGACAATGAAAGATCTTGGAAGTGACAGGCCAGAATTCTTGTTAGCACAGACTTAAAAAATGAGAACCTCTTGATGCTGTTTAACATTAGTTAAGTCTTGAATGGTTCATGATTAACAGCAACTGAGAAGAAAAGCCTTCCCTTTACACAACAGAAAGGCAAGTAGCAACTTAAGGAATAACTGACATTCTCCCTCAAATAACATATGCTATTAAATTAGGATAACTGATTCACAAAAACATAATTAAAAAATCATCAGAATGTTTTTGAAAACATTTAGACCTTTGAAGCAATATTCAGACTACACTGCGCTTAGCCAGATTGTGGCCTACAATGTTTCAGAAATGAGAATATGGATTAAATGCACGTGGCTGGTGGGTAGTTCTAACACGCATGCACACTGCTCAACAGAGACTTTCCCTTTTACTTGTGGTTTCTACAGTCACTGTGAAGTTTGCATAGAGAAGACAACCCATCCCCCAGTAAAGTAAATGCTATTTTTTCCAAGAGGAATGTGTTCTGACAAAGGAATGCTCCTTCAACCTCTGAAAAAATGAAAGATGGTCTCTGCTGTCTCATGACAGCATAGTTTTCATTATGCCTTTGCCCTCTGGGAGTCTGAAGGTGCTGAGGTGCAGTGGGGAGAAAAGGAAATGGACTGGTCTGAAGAAAGGTATAATTACAGCAAGCTGCAACATAGCCTTTTAGTTTAAAAAAAGTGTCCAGATACAGAAAAATACTGTCAGGAGAAATGAACCGTGGAATGCTGAAATGTTATTAAAGATTCTGCATTCTTTATCTGTTTTAAATATTCCAGTCTTCAAGAGGTAATCTTATGAATTTACTCTTGCACTGAATTTCTTTGTAACAGAAGCAAAAGACACATGTGGACTTCTACAGGTTTATGCATCCTTCCATGCAAGCTGGCAGACAAGGACAATGGAAGATGAAATGATACTGGCAGCTGCCTTTCAAGGGCTTTTAGCAAGTGCTCTGCAGAACAGCAGTACCAGAGGTCACAGCACAAAAGGTTTCAGGTGGTCTTAAATACATAGTTATTTTGCTGAAGGAGAAATAAAACACTTGTTTTAGTCTCACAAAGCAGCATTTAGTGTTTTGAAATAAAGTTTTATTAGTGTCAGATTAGAAAGCTGACTAGCCTAAATTAGAATTTAAAATCGTTAATTAAAAAAAATCTTTAAGAGTGTCATGAAATTTCTGGTTATCACTGGAGAGAGGGTTTATTGTCATGTAATTTAATTTTTCTTTAAACACTGGTAGAGGCAGTTTCCAAGAAATGTAACTTCTTCAAAAAAATGTAAACTGTATGAGTAGGGAAAAAGTGAGACACTAAGAAAAAAAGTAAGGAATTTTAACAACTACTTAAGTGTTTTTTGTGGCTCATGATTGTTAATCGATATATACTACCAGCAAAGTTCAAATTCAGGGTACAGGTTTTGGTTTTAGTTCCAACAGCATCAATGACTTCAATGCTTTGGCTGCGTTCAGTTTCAAGGAGGTCCTGCAGTATTAGCAGTGAGGTTACAGCACACTAATAGCTGCAGTCCATCAGGAAGAAGGTCATATTCCCTTTCTCCTGAGCAGTTAGAAAAATGGTAAAAACTTACAGCTTGTTACTTGCCTCCCAAGCTGCATACAGCAAAGGTGCACTTATTAAACAAAGGCATAGAGGACGAGAGAGGAGGTCTTTTATAATCAGACAGTGATGGGGGTACAAAGCCTTTAAACGTTGTCATATGATTCTCAAACTTCTGAACATGAGACTGAATTGCTGTGCGTCAAGTTGCAAGGCACAATTTTTAGGCCAAATTACTACACAGTTCATGTGTACACGTACCTAAGTGTAGGTAAAGTATCAATTGCTATAGTAGCATTCAGATTCAAGCAATCTTGGTGTTTTCCTATTTGTACACCATAGAAAGTTCTACTTAATTTTTAAACAGGAATGAACATGATTTGCATGTCTGGTGAGCTGAAAATTGAGGCACTGGGCCAAGTCAAAATTCAGTAAGTCAACTGAGTTACTGAAAAGTGTATCACACAAATACTCTTCCATGTCAGAATACTGAGCTTCAGTCTTACTTTTGCACAAAGCTGCTCTATGCAGCTAGTGCTGGCTTTTTAGGCTTGCACTCTGTCACCTATCAAAGTATTCCTTCTAGGAGGTCTATTGGCTGATCAGGTTATTTAAAATTTGCCCCTTTTCAATCATGTGAAATTCTGTTATGAAAAGACATAAAACCCCCAATGTAGCACAAAGGCTTGTTCAGCTATCCAGATATAAGATTTTACGTAGTGCATAAAAGTAAATCTCCAGTAGGTCTGGACTGGACATTTTCCACAAAAACAGTCCTTATTGTACTTTGTCAAATTACTTTTCACTTAATTTCAGTATTTCTATCTGCAGTCAGATAAAAATACCTAGCTTAATTTATCAAACACAGGGGAAAATGTGAACAGGCACTAATGAAGGCCTAAACAGAGCCAGTCTCTTCTCTCACTGAGGCATATAGCCCCCTTGTCTCACAGTCTGTGGGAGGTAACTTTTTGGCATTTCATCAACTGACAGCGGATTTTCTTCCACTGTTTCAGGTCTCACAGTTTGTCCTTCAGTACTTGTCTGTAAAACATTTGAGAGAGCAGCTTCCTGGGTATTTTTTTCCATCCCAAGGCCCAATGGCTGTGAACTCTGACCTGAGATCTGCAGTTGTACGAATCCAACAAGATCCCCCTCATTAGCATGAGTAATTTGCTTTGTTCTTTCAAAGCATGGCCTGTCTGTGCTGGTTTCATCCTGACCACCATTCTGTCTGAAATACTGCTGCCTCTGTGCTGTACTGTCACCTCCTCCAGCGTGATCCTCTGATCTCTCTTCTGAATCTAGCAGTGGTTGAGTGGACTCAGACCTTGAAAAGACTTGTACAGGTGTTTGGTCTCTGTAGCCATTAAGTACTACAGTTGAATACTGCACAGTGCTTGAAGTGTTCTGTGTCGTTTCACCTTCATCGCTGTCAGACACACTTTGCCTAGGAGAAGACATGCATGAGGAGCCTCCAATACCACTGCTGTGCCCTTCTGAAGTACTTTTTTCTTTTTTAAGCAAGTCAAAGGGTTTTAGATCTTGTTCTGAAAAAGACTTCTTGTCATCAGCTTCTATTTCTACGACGCTTACATCTGTAAAGCTGCCTTCTGGGTACATCTGATCTTTGGAATTAAAGTTATGCTGAAAGAAAGAGATGCATGTTGCCTAAGAGGAAGGTTATGTTAAAAATCAAAAGCTTCATTAAGTATCTTCATATTTATTCTACAATGTGTTTGAATTTCTTCATGTAAGTTTTTTCTTTACTAAGTCTGGCACTATTTCCAAAGCATGTATTAAAAAATGAAGAATACAACTTTGTTTCCAATACAATGCCTTAAATATGCAGCTATTCTAAAACCCAGAGTGGATGTGTGAGCAAACTTTGCTCTCATTTTAATTATTCTTACGAACTCTAAACACAGAACCATTTGCAGTGCATCACAGGAACATTCTATGCTAAGAACCATACATTACCTCAAATAAGGTATTCAACACTACAGTACTTCTTCACTGAAGTTAGCCACAATTTGTTGAACAGAATTTACTCTGTCATTCACCCCACATGGAGCATAAATTTTGCTGCTGTCTTCTCATTCATGAGGAACTCTTCAGAGTTTTCGCTCTTATTCATGACTGAACTATGCAAGTAAGTCACTTCAAGGTTTAAAGAATGGGAATCATGAGTTGTTTCATGAATGAGCAAAGAAATTAGTACTTGACCCTTACAACTAGTAAACTGAATCTAATTCACAATTTTAAAGCTCATGCTAGACTGAATTTGTGCTAAGGACCATGTATTTCTAATGAATCTACTGATGCAAGGAAGTCTTCTAACCAGATTGTATCACAATGTCAATGAAACGTAACATTCAGGTTTTCCCTTGAAACCATGTGTGCTAGAAGACAGAAGACTCCCACTGGTTAGTTTATCTGAAGCCTTGTGGACTAGGACTACACAGGATGCGGAAAGGCGAGTATTACCTTAGCTGGAACTTGAGGAGACCACTGAGCAATGTTACTCTTGGATGGATCAGGTACAATAGGCCAGATATGTTTTTTAATTCTATAAAGGATTCAAAACAGAATAAAGTCACAAAATGCACTCCCCAAGTTCCCATGTTCATAGCAACTACAGCAGAATCCAGGACACCACTCCCTTACACAGTAATTTTGCTTTCCAAATAGGAGTGCTTTCTGGACTACTTTCATTTTTGTATGAAGCTGTACTACTTAGCAAAACACAGCACTGCACTTAACTCTTCTACACATTAGATGCAGCCACCAATGTAAGGCAAAACAATAAATGGCAACAGTTAGTGAAGGATTTTTAAATTTATAGCACTCTAGAACCTACTACTAGAGCAATTACTTAGAGGTTATGATGGGTGTCATTATAAAAATACACTTCCATCTCTTAAGACAACTATGACTGTCAAAGGTCAAAACCTCAGCTAACGTCACAGTTGAAAATAAAGTGGAAAACTTGCTTTGTAACTCTTAAGAATAAATATACCATTACTTAAGAATAGAAGCTTCTGTTGACATATCACCCCCAACCAAACTAGCTTTGAAGTTGATACATTTATCTTGCTCTTCATACACAGGCTCCAACAACAGATCCTCTGTAGTACAATACTGAAGAACACTGCAAGATGGGCTTTCCAACTGATATCTATTGAAAACTGGTTTTAGGAGCAGCAGGGAGGTCAGAAAGAAGAGGGCATAAAATGCTGTCTTTAATTATAAAGAAATGATAGTTGACAGGAGCCATGGGAGAGGTGCTACGCCTTGCCAGTGGAAACAATGCAGCAATGAAATCTTGGTTAAAGCCACAGGCAAGTGCTCTAGGGTGGGGAAGCAGGAGGAGGCAGGTTCCTTCCCAGCAGACAGTAAACAGGCACAGAGTTACTGTAGATCAAGATGTCTGCCTGATTCTTTTAGCCGTAAAGCTTAATGTTTGTTATTGCTGTAAGTAAATAGCCCAAACAGAGCAAAGAGGTTTCCTGTGCTTCACAAACTATAGACCATCATTCCACCCAGATGATGACTAAAAAAATGCAGACAGTACATTCTGATCAAAACATAACAAACCTAATACTAACCATGTCTAGCAACAAAAGCATGAATTTCCTAGCAGGACTGAATCATGGAACATTTAGTATGTGCGTTAGAAATTAGTATCAGAAGGGGCCTGATTTCTCAAAGAAAACACAAAAGTTTCTAACATCAATCAATGATTGTATGTTTTAACTTTTTTTCTGATCTAACTGCAGAATACTTAACTTGTTTGGTATAAGTAATTGCCATTTCTGTTATGCTCAGACATACAAGAGAAAGAGTTCATTTGTACTTACAAGTCACGTTTGTTGAAGCAAAACAGAACTCCAAGGAGCACAATCAACAGAAATGCTAGACACACAGGTACAACTATGGCTTCAATTTCTCCTTTTCCTGAAGAAAGTGAAAAGAAGCAGTCATAGCCCACTTTAGCATTTAAGGAACTCAGCAACAGTACACATTTCCAAAGGGTCAGGGAAAACCTGAAACTGAAATACCTCCACACTCAGTCTCAAAGCTTCACATTCAAAAGAAAGAACCTTTTCACCATATAAGAGCCTGCTGGTGAAAACATGAAAAGCTCTGTCCTGACAATCTGATGCCTTGCATCAACAAAAAACATGGGTTGATCTACAGGTTTTAATATTGACAGATACTGCAAATAATATTTGCATTGCAAATAATATTTGCATTGCAAATAATATTTGCATTGCAGGCAGGTGTGAGTAACATTTATGTCAATGTCTGCTGCCCAGGTGTTTCAGTGCTCTGCTGGCTGCCATAACATGGTCAAACACGTAAAGTAAGCAAAGTCACTACTCATCTATCATTTTATTCTGCACCTACTAAAATTTACATTACTGTTATGCATTCCTTTCAATGTTATACACATTCTTACGTAAAACTTAGAAAATGCTTAGGGAAGAGTAACACTATACAGAAAAATAGCTTCTGCTAAATTTAAGTGTCTTCCACAACTAAATTCAGTTAATAATGTTGCTCTTGCTATTCACAAGTAAGAAACACCCTAAAGCTGAACATACAATAAATTTAACTATTCAAAATGAGTCTCTGTAAAGAATTGCAGGAAATTTTCACAGAGATAGGAAAGAGAATGTGGAACCTGAGGAAGGGCTGTAAGAATGGCATATGCTGACTGGTACCTAGATCAGCAGACCAAGTTCCAAGCACACCTCTCTACAGCTTCTCAGAACACCTTATCAAGATTAAAACAAAGACTCTGTTTAGACTCTGTTAGCAGTGCAGGTGCTACTGGACACCAAGAGACAAGGACACTGACTAAATCCTAATGACTCCTGAAAAGTCAGGGCAAAACAGTATTGTAATATAAAGTATACACAAAACACATCCAAACCAGCATGATTAACAACATAGAAAGTGCAATTCCTGAGACTTGCAAAGGATATCTTGTTGTCTACACAATCAGAAAAATCCTGACTAAACCACCTTGTGGTGAATGAGCACTAGACAGGCCACCTGGAAATCATGCACACTGCAAGTTGACTGTACATCAAACTTGTAAGATAAAATCACCTTCCCCTCCTACCAGATCTTGCACAGAGCCCTGATGTACTGTTGCAACATTACTTCCTACTTCCACCGATTGTACCACTCTGCCTTACCAAATTTCTGTGTAGTAAATGTGAAATCAGGACCACTCCTGCTTCCGTTATCTGTGGATGCCATCATCCGCACAGTATACAGTGTGTCACTTGTTAGAGAGGAAAGGGTGTACTCTGTCTTGGAAGGATCCACTGTCACAACTGAAGAGAACAAGAAATTTATAATAGTTTTCTGTACAATTTACTACATCTCCACAAAAGCAGCAGCATTAAGACATTAAGACTTCAGATGTTCAAGATAGTATTACTAGAATGCTTAGCAGTATGGAAAATACAACAAAGACTACAAACTTTTATGAAAAATGATGAGATTAATTTGTTTCTACTTAAGGGTTTGAACTTAGTCTCTCTCTATATTTAGTTTCCTGTGAGATTTTTTCCCCAGAATACACCTACAAACTAAACTAGTAGTAAAGTTGAGACTTAAGTGTGTCTAGTAAGCCAAATACATAACTATCTGGGAATCGCTAGTACTGACTAGAAAAAACCATGGTAGGAAACAGTAAGACATAGGATAGCCATAAGTACTTGGCCCTTCCAATTTAAGCAAATCTAAAAATGAGTTTTGATAGTGCTTGCTCCCTGTTGTATGCTTACAGGTCACACATGCTACTGAAAACTAAGATGCAATTCAAACAAGATGATTTACATCAGTACTATATTGATCTGTAGCTCCAAGAGGATTAAAAAACTCCTCCCCATTTCCTTTTAAGACTTTATCATAGCTAAGTGCAGTCAACTTCTTTTACATCTTGAGTGGTCTGCCACCATCTTGGTATACCACCATCTCATTATATATTTAGATAGAAATATGGGAGCACAATACCCAGAAATCAGCTTTCAGAAACTAAACTCAGTACCCTGCTATATATAGACAATGTTCTGAATTCTTTACAAGGGACTTTCTGTTCTATATGAAGGAGAATTATGCCTCAGACAACTTTATGTTATCAAAAGAGGTTGTCTGCCATAACTCATTCTGTATATTTTTTCAGGAAGAAATATTAGGAAGGAGACAGATGAAACACTTCAATGCCACAAAACACTCCTCTGTTTTCTGATACCTGTTTCATTTCCATCAATAGTTTTGTAAAGTATGGTATAATTTCGGATAAATCCATTTTGTTCATCAACTGTGAGATGGTTCCATGTCAAAACAGCTTCAGCTTTTCCTACTTTTTTTGTTTGAACGGTAGGTCCTTTTGAAGGACCTGTAAGAGGAGATGAAGATTAGTTTCTGCTTGGCATCCTTGCATCCACAGAAGCAGCACATTAGCAAGCACTGAACTGTTAAGGCATAAAAGCTTCAGTGACATAGTTTGACTAACTCATCTGGGAAGCACTGTTTTCAAACAACATTAAGAACTTCAAACATTTTAAAAAAGAAACTTTCAGAAAAACAGATATGAAAAGAATAATCAGCACGTCACATGAAAACTTGAACTTAAGTCAGTCTTGATTTTATACTTGAAATTTAAAATGAAACAGCATATAAGTATTACTATACTAATAAAATAATAAATTCATGTCAAATTATCTGATAAAGCTTGAAAAAACAAAGAGCCAGCGACAGACATTGGTTAGCTCCCAAATACTGTTAACAAGCAGAATGCATGTTAACAGCAGGGAATAGATCTATTATGTCATGTGATCCTCAAGTATTAGACCATTTTTCATTACATAGTCCACAGTAAAGCAAAGGTCTTGCTACTTTTTGTCAAAAAGGTCAGTGTATGTATTTCAAGGTGACGATTTTTACTTACGATCTTGCTTAAGATAAGCCTGCACAGACTGTCCACTTCCCTGGCCATCAGCATACAGAGGGTACACAGTTATCAAGTAACACTTGAATGGCTTTATACCTAATAAAAGGAATTTGATTTTAGATACTGGTCATAATCTGAAAAGAACAGTAAAGCCAACAAGTTTCAATATTTGAACTGAGTAATCAGAGAATTTGATTTTGAAGGAACTCAGGCTCTTCACTATTTTAATGGTTTCCAAAAATGGGAAGACTAAAACCAAAATGCAGATAAACCCCTTGCTGTTACGTAAGCTTCAAAATGCAATATCAGATACAGTTGTATACCTGACAAAAACATAGAAATACTTCCATGCACTCACGATAAACTAATTGAAAACCTCAGCATTAACCCCCTGTCCTACCATAAAATACTAATCACTGTGAGGATGTTCCTCATCTTGAGAATACTAAGTAGGTTTTTAGAGTGTCCTACAAACTAAATGTATATTTATGAGCTATATACCTTTTAAGTCTATTCCTTGAACATCTCCTAGTGCAATCTGCCATTCTATGATGCAGTCTGAGCTGCTGGACACCAGACACCATTCGATCACATATTTAAGAACGTAACTATTAGGAGCAGTCCACCCTACCCACAACTTGTCATGTTTAGGTAATGTTCTAAGATTCTTCACAGGAGCTGTAATAAAAGAAAACAGAAAAGTGATCAATACTGACAGTTCTTTCACTAGATATTCATGACAGGAGCTGTTCTGGCAAATGTTTACACTTTTGGGTTATTGTAATGGTGTCAATCTGACAAAACCTAAGTAAACGCAAAAGCCATTTTCTGAAACTTGGAGGTTAGCACCTGAATCTTTGTATCAGAGATCCAAAATAAGCAGTACTAAGCTACTTAAAAACTGGAAGTTAGACTCAGCTTCTCTATTCTCATAGACACTATGTTTGTTTCTTATAAAAACAGGGTCTATTTCAAGAGAGTAATCAGACTTAGGATGGGAGTTTACAAGTGTATCAAACAGTAACACTCAAATACCTTACTAAGTACTTATACCTTATGTATAGTGTACATTATATATAGTATATATAATGTTTATCCAGGTGTGGGTTGGACAAACACATCATGTGATGGGTGAGCAACGGGCCCATAGGTTGGGCACAAAGGGTTACAGTGAATGGGGTGACATCAGACTGGGGACCTGTCATTAGTGGGATTACACAGGGCTCCATCCTCAGCCCTGTGTCCTTCAACATCTTCATAAATGACTTAAGAGGCAGGACTGGAAGGGATACTAAACTAAGCTCACAGATGATACAAAACTGGGAGGAGCTGTTGACTCCCTCGAGGGCAGGGAGGCCTTTCAGAAAGATCTCAACAAATTAGAGGGCTGGGCAATCACCAACCATATGAAGTTCAACAGGGAAAAGTGCTTTATTCTGCACCTGGTACGGTGCAACCCTGGATGTATGAACAGACTGGGGAATGAGATGCTGGAGAGCAGTGCCATGGAAAGAGATCTGTAGGTCCTGGTTGATGGCAAGCTGGATCTGAGTCAGCAGTGCCCTGGCAGCCAGGAGGGCCAACTGTGTCCTGGGAGCATCAGGCACAGCGTTGCCAGCTGGGCAAGGGAGGGATTGTCCTGCTCTGCTCTGGGCTGGGGCAGCCTCACCTCGAGTGCTGGGGGCAGTTTTGGGTGCCTCGATATAAAAAAGACATTAAACTGTTAGAGAGTGACCAAAGAAGGGCAAAGGAGATGGTGAAGGGCCTTGAGGGGAACCTGTATGAGGAGTGCCTGAGATCACTTGGTCTGTTCTGGAGAAGAGGAGACTGAGGAGAAACCACACTGCAGTTACAACTTCCTCATGAGGAGGATGGGCATGTACTGATCTCTTCTCTGTGGTGACCAGTGACAGAACTGAAAGAAATTATCTGAAGTTGTGTCAGGGGAGGCTTAGGTTGGATATCAGGAAAAGGTTCTTCACCCAGAATGTGGCTGGGCACTGGAAGAGGCTCCCCAGGGAAATGGTCACAGCACCAAGCCTGAGAGAGTTCAAGAAGCATTTGGACAATGCTCTCAGACACTTTCTGTGACTCTTGACCTATGCAGGGTCGCACTCTGTGACCTATGCAGGGCTGCGAGTCAGACTTTGAGATCCTCCTGTGACCCTTCCAACTCAGCTTATTCTGTGATATATATTATATAGTACATATGTATACCTTATTAAGTACTTCCTCCTGGCTGCAATGCAACTTTGTTTGAATCATACCCTTAACTAATTCATCTAATAGTTTTAGAACCAGTGGCTGTCCCTTGGTGTTTACTTGAACCTATCTATATACTAATCCTTTTGCTTCCTGTCCTGGTACTGTGTGGATTGTCTAAGAAAAGGCTGGAAGTAAGGATAAACCAGCCCGTACTTACTGCACAATGAAAAGAACATAATGGTATATACATTAAGTATAAAACAACCCTTTGATTTTTTTTTAAGAAAGACACTGTGCTAAGAAAAGAAACAACAGGGAATACAGTACACAATAGCTCTAAGAATCAAATCCCAGCAAAACAGCATACATAGCTGCAAGTGACCCTGCGAGTATATAAATCCACACGTTCCTTGATATACATATGGTAGTATAGTTATAAAGGTATGAGACTGTAGATACATTTAGTAATACTTTAATTATGTGCCCATGTAAAAAGCATTGTTTTACAACACTGCAGGTTTCTTATAAGGAAGGCCATGCAGATTTATTTGACAGAGACTTCACTGGGACACTAACCTTTTGAATTACTTGCTGGAATAAGTAAAACTGATGGAGGAGATGCCCCAATTCTGTTACGGGCAATCACAGTAACTTCGTAAGTTCCATTCGGCAGTTGTAATGTATGGTTGGTGCTGGTAACATTGTATTTCTTCAGTGGACTGGAAAGGGATGATTTATCTCTGACAGTCACTTCATACTGCAAGATTACTCCATTGGCTTCAAATGGCTTCAGTGCCTGTCAGAAACATATCTTTGATTAAGCTGATACTGAACCAGTGTGATGTAACCCTTATTGTCTTTGAGGCACAGCAAAAAAAGATCAAATACCCATATATTTAGGAAAAGCATAAATAACCTGTGCTCATTTCTGTAAAGCAGTAACTTCCCAAAGTTATTCCTGGTTTTAAGACTGTTTTTCTTTGATCATGATACTACCTAGTCATTTATTACAAGCTATTCTGTAAGAATTGAAAACATGATGATGAAAACCTCTGTACTATGTGACTTTACCAACATAGTGACATTAAAGGAATCCCACATCTTAACGGGTGTTAATATGACAAGTATGAGACAGTTTACGGACCAAAAGAAAGCAGGGAATGGGGAGTGACCATAATTACATTCCCCTTCTCAGCTGGACTAACCATCCAGCTGGACACAGCAAACGTGCAGTGCTGTATTTAAGAAGCCTGGCCTCTGCAGTGTCTCAAGGCCTAATGGATTTTGCAGCTAGGGTATCACTGACCAGACAGCATTACCAGGTTTTAGGTTAAGCACAAGGCATGACATGAAAGTTTCTTTGTTCAACTGGAAGTTCTAAATCCACAGACTGCTTAAGGACAACAATTGAGGAATCTGAAAGTGTATTCTGTATAATCTGTGCCACGTGTGTCAGTTAACTGATGGCCTTTACATCTCTACTTTTAATTTCTCATAACTAACTATTATAGTAAGAATACTAAAGTCACATCTCATAGCAATAAAACCTGTACTACTCCAGCCATCTCTCAAAATTGTTGGGTTAAAACCTCATGTTTTTAAAAGAATGTTCAGTTTCTGCAATTTGCTTTACCTTCCACATTAGATGCACAGTCCAGGAAGCTGGTGAGTGAGATGCATCAATGACCCTCCATATAGGTGGTCCTTTAGATGGTTCTGATGAAAGAAACAATGCTTAATAGTAGAAATACTTCTATTTAATCTGTTTGAATTAATCCTTTGATTATCATTAGATTTTTACTTTTTCTTAAAAAGAAAGTATATTAAAAAGCATTTCCTTGCTTTCTCAATGAAAATAATGCTTGACATATTAAGTGAAACACCAGCATGGAAAAATTTCCTGACAGGATAAGCAAAACACCAGGTCTGCTTTAAGAGCACATATTTCAAAAGAAATGAGTCACAATGCTGAGCATCTGCAAGATTAGACAAGCTGACAATGCTGAGTGAGGCATGATCAAACCTACAATGTGCAGCCTACCTCCAGAGGCACAGCCCTGCATATCTGCATCCTGCAAACCTTGCTACAGTCTGTATCTACAACACTGTTCCTACCGCTCAATATCAAGTCACCTGAAAAAAGGAAAGTGCACAAGAGTTAACAAGGAGACTAATTTCTCCTGCCAGTAACATTCCTTGATTCTAAAAGGGTGACAGAACTGCAGTACTTTTGTACAACACACAGTACATTTTGGCATCTGTACTATAAAAAAGTGGTATTTCCACAACAAATTACAAGTAAAATGAACCAATCTATTATACTGAACAAAGCAATAAAAAGTGGCCAATCCTTTGTGAGGGCCTTAGCCCCAAGAGGAAGCTGATCTCAAAATGATGTCTTTAATCTTTAAGACTATTTTTTCTTGGAGTTTTTATAGCAAATTGTATATTAATTGTATATTGGCTATTTACCTCAAACACCCCTCAGTACCAAGTATACAGTGTGCATCTTACCTTTTATGTTTTACATTAGGATGGAAGGAGAATTAGGAATTGAGGCAAAGGGAGCACTTAACGTGAGTACCCCAATTTGATTCACATGAAACAGAAGCAATTGCGCATCTTGCCTAATATAGATCAGGAGTGAATCATGACCTGCCTCATGTTCATTTGCTACGACAACACCTTTGTTCTGAGGCTAAAATAAGACACAGGTACTTAATATTAGCAGTATTTTTGCAAAGCCAGTCACCACAGCAGAATACATAGCAATGCAATCTAAACAGGCAGGCAGTGCTGGAATCCTCATTGCTCAGCCTGAGATAGAAAACACAGAAAATGAAGCCATACTATAATTAGGAGTTGAAAAGTAGTGACCAGAATATTGAAGTATTTTACAGTATCTTCCCCAGAGAAAGTAAATTTTGCACAGAACTGAAGCAATGTATTTATGCACACAAATTCCACTATGTTTAAACAAAAATTACTACAATCTCCTTATTGCTCCAATCTAAGACAACAAACGAACTCAGGGGAAATAAGGAAGGATTTCTGATCTGTTTTAACAACAGAACCTGCATGGGTTTAACTTGACAGGCACTGAAACACTGCAGTAAACAGACTGCTTAGAAAAGAGTATGCCTTGAAAGGTACTACAGAACACACAGGATATTACAGAAAGAAGACCAGGAAGGTGCAAACTTGAAAAGCCAAAGCACATTAAAAAAACCCCAAAACAATCAGCTTGACACAGAAGCTAAACAGCTTGCTACAGTATTTGTAGCAGTTGGATGTAAGAGTAGATTCCCTATTGAATATTAAGTACACAACCAGAAGGTCCATTCACTGGCTCCATATGGAGTAGGATCAGCATAGGCCAGAAACAAAGCCAATCTTGCAGGCTATCAAAGGGGAAAAGAATTGAAAACGAATACCTTGGTAAAAGTTAAAAGTAAACCAGAATGTTTTCTTTAGATGCTTTGGCACATAAGAGGCTACACTTATCATATGCCCATTATTTTATAACATTGTTTTACTAAGTTTGTGAAGAAGTCTATGCATCCTATATGACCAAAATGTTATCTTTTGTAATTGTTAATGCTTGTTCACCTATGACTTTTATGGGTCTCAACATCAAGTGGCTCATAAACTAAGGCAGTTGGTCTACCAAGAAAGCCTTTTCCAACAGGCAGAATAAATTGTGACAGAGAATAATCTTCAGAATAAAAAAACAAGCATAAAGGCTGTATCTCTTCCAGAATACTTTGAGAATACAGTTTTCTGCAAAGAAAGCTCTTCTTCCCTACCGCCCACTCCAGCTGTTTTCAGGGAGCACCTCTAGACTAGCTTCATGGGAAGCTATTCTCATGCTCCTTGGAATGTATGGGGTTAAGTTAGTGCTGAAAGTAACTCAGGAGAGCTTTGTTGCATATATAATCAAGCTGCTCAAACAAGGATACATCATTTCAGATGGCCATTGCCAAATTGCTGAGTACTCACACACTTAACTTTGTACATTACTTACTATCTTCAGTAGTGATCCCAGCCTTTACTTCAGTCCAGTCACTCCAGTAGCCAACTCCATCTTCCTTCATGCAACGAATGGAAAAGACATACTCCGTGTAAGGTCTGAGCCCTTGAACACTGAATGAAGTTCTTGGGGAAGCCGTATCTTCAGAAGGAATCTGAAAAATGTGGGACAAATTTTAAAGGCACTGATCAAAATACTGTAAAGCTGAGTTCTGTGCTACTACTGCTGTCATCCAAGAAGGCTCTCCACCACACACACCCCTAATACAAACAAGTTTTCCTCCCTTATCATTTCCAAAAGCTTCAATTCTCAAACATTGTTTGGTGAAGGTTCAGTTAGAGTTGTGTTTTTACCAGGTATAATAACATACACACACCAGAACAGTTAAGCAGCTACCTCAGGACAATCTCTCATTCTTTTTATTTTAAAAATCAGTTTGTATCTCTCTCCTTTCTTGACATATAATTCTGCTACTTACTGATCTGTAATATCCTGCTTCACATTTCAGAACTTTGAATGTTACCTGCTTGATTATTGATTGCAAAATTATTGATTGCTAGAAGTTAGAAGTCTAGGATCATTGCTTCCACTGATACAGAAGAGTGGTTCTTTGGTGAAATTAAAAATAGTTTTAGAGTAATTTATTTTTGCTAATAAGTTATTTTCATAAGCTCTTTTGTTTATCCTAGGTGAACAACTGAATGCCAGAAAAGTATTCTTGGTGTACAGAAGTAAATTACTAATAGACACGAGTAGGCACACACACACACTGACTCTGTCACGTTATCCCACTTGCAACTAAGGGGTTTTTATATGAGGAACCCAGCAAAGGGAATGACTGTAGATTAAACACAAATGCAGGACACTTAAGAGGTTAATCTTGAGGGCAAAAAATTGTCAAAACAGTCAAATTTTACCATAGCTAAGGACGTTCAGTTGATTTAAAAGTTACTATTTCAATGGTCTCACGCACATGTTAAAAGGGCAAGACAAGTTAAAAAAGCTTTTCCTGTTGTCCTATAAGGACAACATATCCACAGATCCTGGCACTGCCGACCAGATCGGGCAGGCCAGTGCTCTTCAAAATTTCAATACAGGTGATCTTAATAAATAGTTTCTGCATCTAATGCCACAATAGTCACAAGAGGCTGTGTTATGCTACCTGGTACAATAACAGTATTTTGGTAAAATCAGAAGCAGTCTTCCTTCCAAGAAGTCACAGAATTCAGAATACTTTCAGGCCTCTGCTGGAGTATTGCTGCTCTGAGAGAAGGCTTAAAGTAAAGAAAAAACTTCAGACCCTTCACCAGCTATGCTGCCCTTCCCTGGACTCCCTCTAGTACTTCAATGTCTTTCTTGCACTGACGGGCCCAAAGCCAGGATTCAAGGTGTGACCTCACCAGTGCCGAGTCCAGGGGGACAGTCACTGGCCCTGCTGGCCACACTATTGCTGATCCAAGCCAGGATGCCACTGGCCTTCCTGGCCACCTGGGTGCACAGTGGCTCATGTTCAGCTGCTGTCACCAGCACCCCCAGCTCCTTTTCTACTGGGCAGTTTCCAGCCACTCTGTCCCAAGGCTGAAGGGCTGCCTGGGGTTGTTGCAGCCCAACTGCAGGTACAGGAAATTCTAAAAAGCATCCCATCATGGTACAGTATTTATCCAAGATTTAAATGACATTTAGATCACTTGTTTTCACATGCATGGGAAGATGAAAATTCATGGATGTTCTACATGTTGCATGTGCAAAATAACATTAAAAAAAAACATACTTGCTCTCTGATGGGGAGGGCAGCAGAGAAGTCCACAAAGATAAGAAAAGGTCACTGTACTCAGACTGTTCCAAAAAATACCTAAATCACAGCCTTCATGAATAGGCCAGATAAACTACCTTGGGTGGCCATGTAAGACATAAGGAAATAAAAGCAAATGCTCTGAACTGCAACAGCAAGGGAACTGCAGTCTGACAAATGGCTGGGCTACAGCAGAATCGTGGCAAGGGACATTAGTGGTATTACCTCCATCCAGTTTCTGTCACCAATGATCCTATAGCGAATATTGAATTTCAGCTTCATCACAGCATCTGAAATCCGATTCTCCCAGGAAAGCTTCAGAACAGTAGGTAGTATTCCTGAGCTGACTGATAAATTGTGTGGAGGCAGTGGTTTAACTAGAAGAGAAGAAGTTAAAGTCAAGTCCACAGCTGTACTTTACCATGTCTTCAGCAGCTGGCACACTGTGCTGCAGCCTTTCAGGAGCTGGAATGGCTGTTACTTCACGCTATTTTCTGAAGTAGACTACTCAACACAAACCTGCTATCAGAATTGTGATGAAATCTTTCACCACCCCTACCTTTACCCAGCACAGTTCAAGTTCTAGCCAACAACACTTTTGCACTATTAATTTTTATAGTGAAGAAACATTAACATACAAATTCAGCAATATGCACAGAAGCAGCAGTAACGTTCTATTAGAGCTTTAAGGAGCACATAGTTACCAATGTCAACAGGATCAAGAACAAGAGGATCAGATTCAGCCTTCCCAAGAGCATTTGCTGCTTCTACCCAGATCTCCGTGTTAACAAAGAACTGAACATCAGGAATTGTACAAGAATTGTTTACATCTTTCGGTATACAGTCAGGAAAGGTCTCTTGTGGCCTAAATAAAATAGAAGGAAAAACACGATACAAATTTCTTTTGAGAATATTTTAAGGTAGATCAGAGTGATCAGTAAGTTTATCTTGTATGTTTCCCCTCTGCCTTGTCTCTGTAAGCAGAGGGAGGGGAAGAGGAAGTGGGAATGGCTTGTTCACTCATAAACATGCAATTGCATTAGAATTGAAACCAAAATTAAATCTCTTGACTTCCAGTCACATATATTCAAAAGAACAGGCTAGAGTACTGTAACTAAATTTGTATAAAAACCCGACTTAGCTTAGAAAAAGGATCAAGAACTGATACAACTGATGAAAAGCAACACAGCATGTAACTAGAAGCATATTTATACATTAGAAAATGTAGTCAGTCTACCTACATACCTTTCACGAGTACAGTGCTAGAGGTGCAATACATAATTTTTATTCACCATCTTCTGCTACACTAAGACCAGAGAGTTCCAGGGCATCAGGAAATTGTTACAAAGTTTAACATTTTCTATCTGTGCATTCTTTCTATTACACACTTCAGCAGAATGGGGTAGATGGAAAGCTGTAGGCAGTCATTCCTGTTTCCAGAGCAGAGCAACAATTCTGTTCACTCCGTTTTAAACTACAGGAGACCATCTAAAGAATTTTGAAAGTAACTTAATTTGCTTTCACAGGAGAAATACTTTGCTGAAGCATTCATGTTAGGATTAACTCGGAATAGTTTTTAACCACAATTCTTATGAAGTGCAGAGTAGATAATACCTCTACAAAATTCAGTTATATGTTGGTTTCTCTGCTTAGAATAATAGAATGGTTTGGGTTGAAAGGGACCTTTAAAGGTCATCCAGTCTGATCCTCGTGCAATAAGCAGGGACATCTACTTGTTTAGAATGGGATAGAACACCCAACTCAGGAAAGTGTAAAATATACAATTCAGGCACAGCCCTTTATTATCAGAAGCCACACTAACTGTGTATTTGAAGAATAGAAAAAATATGAGATTACTGTTACTCCAAAACAAGTTCAGCAACAAAATGTCAAGTCTGACTTTAGAACTACTTTGAATGTCAACTTCTTTACACTCTTTCCTTCCCCGTCAAATCAGACAGCAATGCTTCAGGAAACTGGACTTATGCTAAGAACTCTTCCAAAGTATCATGGAATTTCAAGGAATGTTGGTTTAGCATAAAAATATTCTTCAGAATTGTTTAGATATTCTATAAAGGGCTACTTACCAGCTGTATCTCAACCTGAACTGAGTATCCAGGAATGTATGCCTTCCAGGGTTCCAGGTACAAGTCATAGGATATCTGAGCCTTGACAACTGATGCACAATGCAACTTAAGTTCCTGGGCTTCTCTGGGGCCACTGTACAGAAGGAGTTAGCAATAATTAATCTATACACACATTTCAATCCACGAAGAATCATTTTAAGTGTCCCACTAGAGCAATTTCTGTGAACATCAGAAGTATTTAATCAACACTTTTTCTAAATGATGTGGCAAAAAGTGCTAGATACCATCCTGCAATCAAAGTCAAGAAGCTTAAACAGGTGCTTTGACAAAGAGTAGGCTATATAAGGAATAAGCACCTGCTAGTAAGGAACAACGAAGATTTCTCATTCTGAGGCAGAAAACTTGATGTTAACCCCTCTCATCTAAATATATTTTAATTCACACAGAAAAAAAATTAATAACCACTACTGGATTGGCATATGGTGACTTTGCCAGTAACCTGAGCTATAAAGGCAATTGCAATAGGTCTGTTCTTCCCCAGCTAAGGTATGAAAGAAGCTTGAGCTGTGAACCCATACAAGAAAGATTAGAGAGCTTCATCAATGCACACTAGTGTGTAGGGAACTTCTTCAGAGTGAAGCAAAATATTTCCTTTCCTTCTTAAAGTCAAATTATAGCATACAAAGAGTTTGTTTCTACCTCCTATATTATCATTATTTACAAGAGTATAATGTACTTAGAGAATCTTATTTTCTTTCAAGCTGAGTGCTAGTTTCAACAGAACAATCTTATGAATCTTACTGCTTTCTTCCCAAATAATCGTATTCTTCTCAAATCTGTTGCTGGCCTCATTATTTAGCTTTTCTTTAATTGGCAGTATCAAAATATAATAGCTTTAAATACAAATGTATCTCAAGACTTTAATGTGAATTACAACTGCACAATATCATCTGTACTGTCATTGTGTTTATAATCTTAGAATAATTTATTTGTCCTCACCTTTTCATATATTTTACCTTTTTTACAGTACTTTTTATTTTATCTTTTCTGATAAAATACTTACTCCTCAAAAGCTGAAACAGAAAACATTACTTTTCTATTAAAGCATTTTTTCAAGTCATCCTACAACCACATAATTTTAAATTGTTGAACTCAAGACAGCCTTTTGCACGCAGACCATTCAGTAACTGCAGTATCTTTTGCCATCACTAGGAGACAACATAATTCCTCAGCCATATCACACGATATTTAGCGCACTTGAACAATTATCCTATTAGTAAGACACCAAGTAATTGAGAAGTAGTATATTAAATTATTCATGTAATTTTCTCAACAGAGTCTTGTTGAAAAGAATACTTGCTTTGAACTACGCAAGTGCTACCATCCTTGAACAAACAAGTTTATAAGTAGTTTAAAGCATTTACTTAGGTACAGAGGTAAAGAAATCCAAATAATATGTTCCTTCCTTTAAGCAATTCATGTTAGCTTTAGTGATACAGATGGACTTAATATTTCTCAGTCCATTAATGAAGAAAACATTGATTTCAAAATGTTAGTATGAAACCAGGACATATGACCCAAAAGTATTTCCTCCAACACTGATACAGAAGCAAGAAGGAAAAGTTAATTTCCTAGGACCTATTTCAGTTAAATTCAAACCTTTGTTCTGTAATTAAAATCTTCCTGCTTGCCCATTTTTGTTGTTCTGCTTTCTTCCTACTTCAACACTGAAGTACTCCCGGGCATTTTCTAGTTTTTAGAAAACTTTATTCAGTGCCGATTTAGCAGCTTTGGTGGCATGTAATTTGACAATATTTTTATACAATTATCCAGGAATTAAGGGAATAAAAATAAGTATCTCAAGATACACAGACGTTCTATTGTTGCATTTTCATGTTTCTTAGAAGCAATTTCCTTAAGACCAGAATCAAATGTAAAAAAATGGTACTCACAGCCTACAGTAACTGTAATTCCATAAATGTTCTGTTCAATCTGTCCATCTGCTAAAATGTTGCATGTCAGAGGAGTAGCTAGTGAAGAAGTGTCATTAAATGTGACACTGGAAACCGTTCTGTTTATTTCACGATACTGTTCTTTAGGTACCAGTCTATTTTTAATTTTCCAGATAATTTGATTAGCATAGATATTGCCAAAGTCCAGACAACTCTCATTCAGAATGCATAATGCTGTGAAATTGGAACCAAGGGCCAATACAGGAGACTCTGGGATGATGTGACCACATGACTGCACGAGTCCACCTGAAGCTAAAAAGAAAAAGAATTTCACCTTTATTAAAAACTGCAGAGCATTCTGTGTCTTAGCAGGTAGTTAAGCAGTTATTTGACAGTTATAAAACTGAAATGCACTAGCGGACCACCAAGAAGATTCAAGGGGAAAAACCAGCGTAGCGTTCCTTAGGCTTTGCAAAGGCGTTTTACCAAGCAAGAAGAGCTCTGTTAATAAGCAGGGGCATTTAGAGAGAGAGAGAAAGAGCAGAGTCAAGGGTTGAATGTTTATACGTTTTTAAGGAGGAAATTACTATACTTGAAGTTACTCTTATGATAATAAAGTATTTTCTGCTAAGAAAGTTAACACAGAAAACTTGGGGTAAGTGCGCATCTTTGTTGTGGTGAACTAATGTTAGAAGACTAGGCGTGTCTATCCTTACACACTTTGTTTTCTGTCCCCATCCTACAAGTATCTAGATAAAAAGCAAGCAAGTGCTTCAGACATCCAATTTAACAAGTTCTACGATCTCTTGTATAGGAGATGCAGAAGTCTTACCTTCAGGAGAACAAATATTCAACAGCAGATAGAAGCCACAGGCCACCCAGTTCCACCTAGAAAACATGCTGCAGAGAATTTCTGTAACAGAGAAGATACATATATATAAATTTAAACTGTTACTCTTTACTTTAGATCAATATCAAATTCAGATTTTTATTTGCTCTAAGATAATTTCTCACATATACAAATTCTTCCAGGAAAATAAATTTGTATCTTACTTTAGAATGGGCATATTGTTTCAATCTTCCCCACACTAACACAAAATCAAATGTCTATTTAGGTAAAATGAAGCCGTTTAAAGCTACTTTAGTTACAAATTTAAGAAATGTATCAGCTTAAGGTTTTCACATTGTATATGAAAAGAAAGGTCACTGGTAATTCTGTGGGAGTTTCAGTTAGAGTATAGAGCATAACGCTGTGGTTCGGGTTTTAAAACACAACCCTATGACTTTGATTATGGTTATCGTACTTACCTAACTTCCAAGGGCACTCATATAAAAGCTTTGGACAAGGTTCAGAACAACTCACCATAAAACCATGTGTCTCATTCACAAGAGTAACTTAAAATATGTTCAGGAATTACAAAGCACAATGCTTCCGAATCAAGAACTGTTGTCTACTATACAAAAAGCACGAATTAATTCATCAAAACTTTACAAGAGAGTTTGCAATTCCTCAAAAGTTGGAGTGCGTTTTGTAACATCTTACATTATTTATTTCTGTATTGCAGCAGAACTTGCTTGTTCTCACATGTTGCTGTTTCTACAAAACAGAGAAATTGGAGCCTTCACACAGTAGCCTCCAGCTCTGTTCTAAAGCCACAAAGTCTGTTCTAGTTTTCTCAACAAGCAGTTTTAAACCAGCCCTAAACTACTAGAAGTAAGTGACCATTCTTTACTAAGCATATGAGCTGTATTATTTTTAGCTACATTTACACGTCTACAGGAACAGGTGGATTGTCTTAGTGAAATAAGGCATTTAGTTCATAAGCTGATTTCAAGAAGCAGACTTCATAGTATTCTTACACCTAGAAACTAAAGGCTCTTTAGATTTACTAAGATTTGAGACGAGATGGCCTACGAAACCCTGTTTCTGAAGTTCTATTTTTCACTAACCTGACAACTTCCTTGGCAACTACTATTCTAAGCTGTACCCCATAAAAGGAAACTCACAAAAAAAGTTGAAAGAATTTCTCAGTATTCCCTAGAGAGGAAAATTTGTAAGTTACATTTACTATTATCAGAATAAAAGTAAACTGACATTTATGACAGTAAACAACCCTTTGCTTAGATTGAACGTAATTTACTTTATCATAGTGATAGAAAGGCACAAAGTATTTCACATATATAAGTAAATCTAGAAAAAACATTTAAGCATGGATGTTTCACTACCAAGCCAGAACCTCATTCCTTACACATCAACACAACTAAGCCATTTTTTCTTTACAAATCAAGACAAACACTTTAATGTAAAGAAAATATCTATTCACAGGAACAAATAATGGAAGCCAATCTCAAACGTACAGAGTCTTCGCAGGGCACCAACCTAGATCTCTTTCAGTTAGAACTAAAATAGAAGCCATCAGAATCACCCAGCTCTATCTTTATTTGCACCTATACTCATTACTCAAAGCCCACCAAAATTTGCTACATAGAAACTTTATAGCAGAAACATTGCTGATTGAAAGACTTTACATATATGTTAATGAGCATTTCCATTTGTCACTGGAAGTTTGTTGGTTTGTTTTTTGACTAAATAAGAAGTCGTTTATAATCAGACTGTAGCTGTATGGCATTGAGAATCAAAAAGCTATTAATTTTTTCGATGTTCTACTCAAGTATTCTCACTGGGCTGGATATGAGAAGCATTATACTGCTTTAAATGCAATGTGTATTTGGCTGTTTATTGCAAGGGTACAGTAAAATAACTACACCAATTGATTTTTCTTACTTTGTATGTAAAGTGTCTAATATCTGAAAAATAACGCTTCTACCCGCACATGCATTTCTGTATATTAGAATACCAACTAGTTTCACAAATTTTCATAATTTTGCATGTGAATACATGCAACGAGAACGAAGGGTATTCTCTTTTACTCTAAATCACTAAATAAATTCAGCATACAGGGACCTACTTTCGTGTCTTGACTTATGCTAACACTTACTAGGATAGTGCTTGTTACCTAAAGCATGTTGAGCTCTTCTATGGACAGACCTTAGGATCTGTTACTTCAAGCAAGATTCATTTAAAACTATTTAAGTGGAACAATTTGAGTTGCAGAAGATCTGAAAGTCATCAGAAGCCTGAGGGCAACTACAAGGTAGGTGGAAAGAAGCAGCAGCTCTGCTTCACTGCTGATTGCCAACAGCTGCAAAACAACAGCAGAAGCACCTTCCTCACTGAAGGGGAAAGAATGAAACAGATGTAAAAAGGTAAAAAAAAATTTTTAAAATGTTCAATACAGCATTTTTCTCCCATTTGACATCATTATTCTGCCATCTTAGAATAATAGCAGTGTCACCTAAACTAACTGTTACACCTTTACAAAGTTACTGGTTATCTTTTCGGTTGTTATCTATTCCAGTTAAATACTATTTCCACAAAACTATTCAATGATTTTCACACCAGCAGTTATTAAGTATGGCCTCAGGTCGGTAAAAAAAATATTGCAAAGCAATTCAAGGAATAAATAAATAAAAAACAATAACCAACTTAACAGAATTAAACAATAATACATAATTACAGCATCTTTTGCCCTAAAGTATGATTTTTTCACAGGAAATTAAATGTCTCTCTTTTCAAATAAATGCCAAATTTCAAATAAATATTCAACTGTCTTCCAGACTTAGAATTTCACTTGTTCCGAGCAGATTCATTCACACATAAGAGGCTGAAGTCCAAACCTCTACTGCTTTGCACTTTGGAAAGTTTAGCAATTGTTTTCAGGGAGCAGTGAAGCCCTCCACAGACTGCAGCACTTAATTCTACTGCACTGAGCTTCTCACAGGCAAGAGAACAAACAGAGCCTCACGCTCCATCACCTGCAAAGGAGAGCTAAGTGGAAAGCCCACCAACTACAGTACGGGAACCAAGCAGTTGAAAGGACAGGGTCAAAATCATGCCACAATTCAGCATATATCTGCTTTAGGCTGTTCTGGTGTATTTTACTTCCCCCCACCCCCTGCTGATCAGTGCAGTTTGAAGAAGATTGAAGCTACACACCTCCAAACCCGCTAAGGAGGTATGGGTTGCAATTCCTTCTAATGTGTGCTATTTTAAAAAACATTAGTGTCTCTGGCTTTTACAAGACTCAATCTTAATTGAAATTTAGTTCTAGGGAAAAGATCCAGAGTTACACTAGACACTTCCAGCCATCTTGCCTACATGAAAGCAGTAAAAAAAAAAAAAAAAAGCAGAAAACTGGTGGAATTTTAACAGAACAAGGAGTCAAACTCAATATTTGAATGAGGAAGATACTTCTATGCAAACTAGTGTTTTCTTATCTGAGCATGTAAAAATGCTCAGGCAAAGACAGTTCAGAACACCTGCATATGAGCCACACCAAACTTTAAAAGATAGTGCCATCATTCAACAGACAGGCTAGACACCAATTGTTTGGCATTAACTATTTTAAGTCAGACTAAGCTGTTAAGTCTAGACAACAGAAAATTCAGTAATTTCTTTCAGTCACTATGTACAGCCCAAACGAAGTTTTATGTTTTACAGGCTGTTATAGTGCATTAAGAACCTAAGATGAAAGCTGAACCTGATGCTTAATTAACATTGAAGCAGCTAGTCAATTCAGATGTTTTTTATTAAAAACAAACAAACAAACAAAAAGCCGAATCAACTAAGTGAAGAGGCAAGGGAGACAGAGAAAGAAACTGATGTTAGAAGTTGGTTGGGTTACTCTCATAGTTTAGTCTACCTAAGTGGCAAAAGATCAAAGTCCATCAAAATACTACTGTTTGAGTAAAACCAACACAGTCAATTTAGAACTGCTGCTGGTTAAAGTTCTTAACTCACAGAACACAAGTTATCTCTAAGAGGGAAAACTATGTTAAAATGCTCTGATTATTTCTGTAAAGGCAGACTGATAAAGCTCATATGCCATGAGATCACCTCACTTAATCTCTAAATCAAATGGGTCTTCTATTATTCTTCACATCCTGCAGCCATTTTGCAAGGTAAGCACTAAGCCTTTATGCCTGACACTTAAACTGATGCTTCATGCAGGGTCCTCTGAAAAGCTAATAATGACCCTAAAATCAAACTTTATATGCACAAAGTAGTAACAGTGTTGAGTATTATGATTAACCTGTGACTTACAGTCTGTGAAGAAGTGTCAGGCATTCACACAAAACAGGTATTACTACAAAACAGATATTACTATTTATTCTGAGCAAGAGAGAAATCTTAAAAAGTAATCTTATTTCATAAACCATGAGATCTACTCCAAAATGAATACAGGCATATGTCATATAACAAGTTATCATGTCTCCATTTCAGAAAAGTGACAATTAATGTCCAGGTGACCTACAAATGACAATGGCACCTTAAGAAACTATACCCAAAATAACATGTACTTGCTAGCAAAGCCGGTTTGCAAGTCAGGAAGTATAGATAACACCACAACCACCACAGGAAGGTGTTCAGTCTATTAAGGCTCATCATCGCATCAATCACGAAAGACCAAAGGTTGCTGGCAAACGGATTTCCAGAAATTCCTCAAAAAAATGAAGAGTTGTGTTTACGGCTTTAAGTGGTAATCTCTCACTAAGAATCTACATAGCTCAGGCAGACAGAACCAGTGCTGCTGCACAAAGCAGCTGCTGCTTGAGGTTTTATAACAAGCCAGATTGTACTTAAAGCTATCTAAAAGCTGTAACTATCCTCAAGGAATTTTGATTACTCAAACAGTAACTGCTTTCTAATAAGCATATTTAATCTGCAACCTTCCTTCCTTCCTTCAAGCTTACTTCCTTCTTGGAAATATTTATGAGCCACAAAAAACACCAAACACTTCTAAGAGAAGCACTTGAAAATATTACTTAACATTATAGGAACAGAATATTCTGAAATACATTTTCATATTTAAAATCTCTACATACAAAAGACGTGTCTATCCCTTTCACCATCTAGGCAAGTCATTTCTTTACATTACTTATTCCTCTGCCTCTAGAAGGAGGCTTATCCCTACCTACTCTATTCTGAGTTTTAGTAGAGCACTCAGAATAAAAAAATATAGAGAAAAAAAGAAACCCAAAAAAGGAACAGCGATTAAAATTACTGAAATACCTAATTATAGAAGCACCAAATATTTGCTTGCAATAATTAAGTTCTTTCTGGTACCTTCTTAAAACTGTAAATCACTTTCCCTAAAATACTTCAGAATTTTCTCAAAGCTAGAAAGTAGCTTTAGTCCAAAAATCAAATTAATTTATACAAAGTAATGTTTTAGCACTCCATGTTCTCATTTTGAAGTCAAACCTTCCAGACTGATCATCAGCAATGCTGTTCCTCTAATCTAGACAGTTCTTGCTAAGACAAGAATAATTGCTGAAAAAATGGCCAAGAAGTTTATTTAATTTTATATAATTGTGCTAGTGGTAATCCTCTAGACAAGCAGCATGGGAAACAGGGTATCTCCATTTTGCATACTCATAGATGTGCCTGTATCTTCCCCCTCAGCCAAAATACTTACGTATTGACTTTACCTAAAGTATCGCATTTCTAGACACATAAACAATATCCAAATAATTACTTTTAATGCTCAGCTTCTAGGAAGGAGTCTCAAATCTTCATCATTCACACTTACGTTCTTATTGTGCTACACCAACATACAGATTAAAAAATCTGTTAAGTTAATAAATTACATGTTTTCAACAGTACCTTTTACATAATCATTGCTCTGAAAGTAACAGCATATAAGAACACATGTATGAATTTTATATTTTTATAGAAAAGAGGATTAAAGAAAAACGACCCTAACTCTCAAAAGTATCCAGCCTCTTCAGGCTGAGGACACCCCTTCCCCCTCCTTCCCTCAGTGACAGGTCAGATCACTAGTGACAGAACTATAATGTCACATATTTCTACTACAAGGTTTCTCCTTTAGAATGCCTCAGCAGTAACAAGCAGCCACCAGCTGGCAAACTTCTAGTCAGCCTAAAACAAGTTTGAAAACTGAGACTGGGAACTATTCTCCTCTACCCTGCCAACATACTTGGCAGACCGCTTTCCTTTGTGCTTCAGTTTCATCATCTGAGAAAAGAAAATATCGATGCCGATTATTTTAGGGAAAGCATCAGATCCCCACTACAGGGATGACTGGAGCTGAGGAGCACACTGGAAGTTACCAGACAGTCACTATACCCGCTCCTCCCTAATTCCTCAGGGAATCCCCTCCAGTACTTGGACCAGTAGTAAGACGAAGTATACGTATCTTTCAGGGTAGCAGTTTTCTACCTTCTAATCTACAGGCAACAAGAGAAGACCATTTCTGGTGAAGGCAACAAAATGCAAATCTTTTCATCAAGGAAATGCCTGCCGGTGGCACAGCCAAGCTTATCCGACAGTCCAAAAACCCGAAAGAGGCGAGTCCCGCGAGGGTCGCGACACCTTTGCCAATTCAGGCCGTCGGCATTAAGCACCACCGCTCTAGAGAAGAGCCCAGATAACCTTCAGCCTGATCCTCCGCGCCACGCCAGGGGAAGGGCTGCGGATGGGGCACGGAAGACGAGGCACCACGAGGGGCTATGCAAGCCCCAGGCCCCGCAGCGAGCGGCCCCGGGCGGCGGCGGGCGAGGCCATGTTGCGCTCTGAGCGTCACCGCCGGGCAGCTCCGCCGCCGCCTGCGAGGGAAGGCTGGACGAGACGAGACACTGCCGCGGGGCACGGCTGGCGATCGGCCCGGGAACTCAATGGCGCAAGGCTGCCTCCCGCCCGTCCCGTCTCCCAGTCAGCCCTGGGCGAACGCTCCGGTGTCCCCGCCCGCGGACGCACGGCCCGGAGAGAAAGGACAGCCCAGCGCGGCCCCCGCCGCTGGACGCCCCCCAGGGAGAGAACGCTGAGGAGGTGGAAAGGAAGGGGAGCCCCACGCACGGCCACACCCCTCGACCCTTACCCGGCGCCGCCGCCGCCGCCCGCGCCCCGCGGCCGCTGCCCCTAAATAGCGACCCGGCCGCCTCGCGCCATCGCGCCGCCGTCCCACACGCGCGGCCCCGCGCACGGACACGCTCCTGCCCCGCCCCAGCCCCCGCGCGCCCTTCCCTCCTCCTCCACCTGCGCCGCCATTGGCCCGCGGGGGGCGTGACGTCCCGTGGGTGGGCGGGTCTGGAGGGAGGGGGCGGGGCTTCCCGTAACGCAGCGGCCGGTGCCAGCATCCCAAGGGGCGCGCGCGGGGGGTGGGAGCGACGGCTGGGGGCCCTGAGGGAGGCGGTGCCCCTTCCTCTCATCCTTCATCGCGTCCGTCGGCTGTGCCCGCGCTCTCCGGCCCCGCAGGGTGCAGCCATCAAGGTGTGTTTCAGCTCTGGGCGGCAGCCGCGGGATGCCCGGCTGAGGAGAGCCGGACCGTGTCCGGGCCGCCGCCGGTCAGGCCTCTGGAAGGTTCTCCCGGCCCTTGTCCGGCCAGGCCTGTGCGGGCGGCGCAGCGGGGGTGTTGTCCTGGGTAGGCCTGAGAAGCCAGCGGCCTTCCCGGCGTTTCGCAAGACTCCCTTGGGAGCACGGGCGGCTGGAGAATGCTCTTGTCAACAGCTGCGGTCTGAGCAAAGCGGTGTAATCCAGCGCAGTCTCGATGTTTCAGTCCCTGAAAACCAGTCAGAATTCCAGTCCCTGAGAAAGGTGTTTGTGAAAGACTGGGTTGCTAAGGAATGGTCCTTAATATAGATCGTTAATATGATCATGATCCAGAGGAGTCTCTTGGTTCCTTCCATGGTTATCCTTGCACATTTCTTCATTTAAAATAACCTTGAAAATTTACTTTTGTAAAGCAGAGTCATGTACTCTAAGATGCCCTCTTCATTCCAAATTAATTTTTTTTCTGGTTCATGAGTAAGAAGGAGCACATCCCTGTGCCATGCCACAAACTTAGTGGTTCTGAGAGTGTCAAAGGAGGCTGGTCCTAGTGAGGAAAGAACCAGACATCACTGATGAATGCCTGAACTCCTTCCTGCCGTATGCTTTAGGCTTTTGCCCCTTTACTTCTTAAATGATCTTTGGGCTCAAGTAGGATATGAGGTATATTTAGTTACATCTTTAGAAAAGTGGGCAGATTGACTAGATAGGTAAAGCATCCAGTTCACTATCCTGTTTCAGGCACTAGCATGAGCTGCTAGTAAGATTCAGAACATTGGAAAAGGAGTGGAAGGTGGTCTGTTTTTTACATATTTAGTACCAGTCTCTGATTATTCTTGGTTTACTCTCTGAGAGTAAAGTTGTTGCTAACTCTGAGAATATTGTATATTTTCTAGGCAACAGATTAAAGCTGGATGGACACTTTACAGGTCATTTAGTTTCTCCACTTTCCTAACAACAGAATTATCTGTACTTACATAATTTCAGACAGGTATTTATCTAACCTGCAGATTAAATTTATTACTTTATGTTCCTGCTCACAGCTGATGCTGTCTAGTAGCCTTAGATACTGCTGTTTCCCCATTGGTGAACTCTACACTTCGTAGGCTCTGTCCTTTCAATTTTCTTCTACACGGCTTTTGGTGTTCAAACTCTTCTTAATATATCAGGAGAAATGACACCTAGGGAATGTTTCACAGCTTTTTCAATATGATAAATGCATTACAGTTTGTCACTTTTACTTTCTCATCAGATTGTGGTTGGTGTGTTTGTGTTTACATTGATTCAGGGTTACAGTTTGAGGTTGTACAAGTACAGGTACAGTGTGATTGTATAATTGGTAGATTTCAGTCTGTATGGATACGCCTGCTTCAGCACCCTAAAAAAATTGATATTTGGCAACAAAACTTTAAGTGGAACCAGGTTCTAACTAGATGGACCAAAAAAATAATGGTTATTTTTCTCTTGTTTTATCAAGACCTTGTCTCTTGTCTCTGCTAAGATCACTTGAGTTCTGCTGCTAAATAGACATTCTAGAGGTAGATGCTCCACTCTCCTCCCTCCCCCAGCCAACAGAAAGCCTATGACATTCTTTTTCTGAAATCTTACAGCCTGAAGCCATTCCTCGTATATTGCCAGAACTTGTAGAACTGCCTACCTTCAAAACCAATCCTGTGACAGGCTTCACTTACATAGAGATGCATTGTAACTCTTCAAATAAGCAAGAGATCTTGTATTTCATGGGCTACTTATGGATTCAGTGTAAAACTATTTACACATATCTGAAGTCACATAGAAGAACAAAACAATTTGTTTGCAACTGAAAGTTGCAATTTTTTGGTATTGGCACAAAATATCGTATCTTCAGTAACAATTTAGTTATCAAAAATCTGATTGTTCTTAGACATCAGGCATTTTCTGATGCAAGCAGGTAAAAAGTTAATAGCATTACAACTGCCACTGGATAGAATCAGGACATTTGAGATCCCTGGTAAAGAAAAGAATTAAGCCATTCAAGCATGTTGTGAAGTGCCTTTTCTGCACATGGGCGATTTCCTGGAAAGGCACTTTAAGTTGATTTACTGTTTTATGGTCTTCCCTACTGAATCATGTTATATGGCTTTTTACTGTACTGTATATGCTGTATAGTACTGGTATATAGGTAATATAAACACCAGTAATTTAAACTTTCAAATACTGAGAGAAATGAAAAATTTTGACCATGTTTGAAAAATGTTCCTGACAGCTAGCATTTTAATCTGCACATTGAATAAAGCATTATATGAAATGTTTAGTTTATATATCTAATGAAATGTTTAGTCATATATTCCCTAAATGTATGAAGCAAGAATAAAAGGGAGTTAATTGTCAGGAATGGGAAGGTCTTTGAAATGAATTACCTGCTCATTCACTCTGCAGTTTGTATTCCAACATGGTGTTCAGATCAGGGCTATATAGGACATTTCCAAGCGCCCATGATCCACAGCTAGGCTATAAATAGGTGAAACATGCCTTCACATTCTATGCTTTTTAAGTACCAGGAAGAAGGAGATAGCCTGGCAGTGTAGAGATGGGCAGTGACACTTGAAAAACATGGCTATTGGCAAAGGTTTCTGTCGCTAGCGAGCTCATTAACCAACGACACAGACAGTCTTATGTAGATGGAAAACCGACCTCTTTATTAATTTACAAGGGTGCTTATATACCTTAGTATGCTGGACTGACATAAGGTTATTGGTTAACTGACCAGCCACCCCCCAGAGGGATTGGCTGGACCCAGTAACTCTTACCTCATGTATTTTCTTCTTTGGTCTCATAACAAGACCATAGTTTACAATACTTCTGAATTGTTTTCCTGCAGCGTCCTTGAGAAAGCCTTGCTTTCTCACAGACGCCTGTCAGGAATCTGAAATCTCTCTGCACCCAGGCCTGTAACATCCACAGTTTCTAGCTGCTCCACAGTGGGAGTAGAGATATTTTTAGAGAAGCTGCTAGAGATTGCTGAAGAACAAACTTGTACCACTGTTTACGGATATTTTCAGCAGCTTTGTAACTAGTTGTGACAAAGTTTGCAGTCTGGAAGAAACCTACTGCATCTTACAATAGATGTGCCACAGAGTGGAAAAGATCCCTCTGGAATGTATTATTATCTTGGTATAAGAACATGGAGCATCCAAGAGATGCATCAGGGGTATGAAAAGATTCTTCAGTCTGAATGCATGTGGGATTTTTTTGGAGATGTGCCACTCTCAGAACAGGGATGTTGGGAGAGATTTTCAAAGTCAGGAAAAAGCAGAACAACAAGACCCTTTAGTGGCAATGTTCTGACCCCTGGCAAGTCAAAGACATTTTCTGTGAGATGGCTGAACCACTGTGTGGAATCACTATTTGCCTGGGAGGTTCAGTGAGACATCCAAACCTCTTGCCAAAGTGATGATGTTATCTCAGCTTATATCAGATTCCTGAGCTTGAATTTAGGATCTCCAACATCTGACATTCTTTAACATGAAGAAGAGTCACTTTTTTTTTCCCTTAAAAGTGGAGAGAACTAGTCCTTTGGCCTGAGTGGTCGGAACAGCAGCAGACTGTTGTGTTGAAGCCATAGTCTTGTAGGTCATGAAGTCACGGTGAAGTCCTCTGAAGAAGTAGGGAGGAGGCAAGTTGGGAGGCAGCAACAAGGAGAGAAATGGCTGATGTAACTGTTGGAACTGATTTAGTGACAGCAACATGATTTAGTTGCAGCATTTCACAGCCTTATAACCAAACATAAGCTGCTCAGTGGCAGCAAAAAATAAGCTTGGTAATTCATTGCTTCCTTTTGAGGGTGATGGGAGCATATTGCTTTTTTTTAAGAGCAGGTAGGTGTTTGCAATTTGTGTGACAAATAGGTAAAGTCTACTGAGCCACAAGCAGCCATAATTGCAACCTAATATGTACAACTTGATACTTGATGGCATCTCTTGCACCAGAGAACGAATGATGCGTATGGCAACAGGATTGTCCTTGTTCCTTAGCAATGCTGTACCTGGTAAAAGGGCATACAGTCTGTGATGCTGGACAAGATCTTGCAAAATTTAGCAGGCCCAGTAGAGCTGCAGCTGGGCTTCAGGAAAATCTTGTGATCGTTGGAAGAAATTAGGATTAGGGATAGCTGACTCCTCCACATGTGATATGCCTGACAGGAAAGCTTTGGGTTGTTGAAGAGGACTTAATCCAATTCTTTTGTTCTGATTCTTAGGAAAAGGACTGGTAACACCATGATGCTGCAGCAGGGCATGTGGAATAGAAAGGAGATTGGTTATAGCCCACTTTTAATTAACAGAACAGCTAATGGAGCAGTGTGGAACTTAGCAAACTGCTTGTTTTTTTGAGGTGGAAATCATACAGCTGATGATATTTTAGACCTAGTGTGGAAGCTTTGACTGGTGAAACATGTTGCTAGGGAGTGCTTTTTCTGAAAGGTAGTGGACAGAACAGTCAGAAAAAAAGCAGTCTGGTCTTCGCTGGAGAAACAAGACCAAAAGTGAGACCAGAAGAAGGAAAACATTATGAAATTTCAGTGAAGATAAAATAAAACTACTGTAAAGGATTGAATTAATTAAACATGGAAAATGATTGTCAGAATGAGCAATCCAGTTCACTGCAAAGTGCTGGTTCAGAGCTAAGAGGAGGCGATGAAGAGGCTGCAGTGTTATGCTGCAGCCACTTATGCCACATGGATGAGCTGCCCATGAATTTGTATGCTTTTGGCAGCTGCTAGAGCTAAAATGCCTTTGGAGTAATTCTGCACACACAGACCAAAGCGTTGATGTGTCCTTAAGGCAGAACTATTGGACAGTGGGCAAGAAGATCCAGCTAGGAGTAGTGGAAGATGATTAAAAAGAGGAAGACGACATCTCAAATTGACTGGAATTGTCTTTACTACTTGACCACAAAGACTTTAATGAGTAGTATAGCCAACAGTAGTATTCCAGGAAATGTAAGTCAGTCATTTTTTTGCCAAAGTAATGTAGTATTTGCACAAAATAAAGTGATGTGTGAAGAACAACTGAGCTGGGCCTTAATATTGAGCTGACAAAAGAGATCCTAGCAATAGAAAAAGGCATTCTGAATCCAAGGCCGTGGTTCAGTCTCCTCCATTACAGGAAGCCAATCTGTGTTATATAGATGTAATTGTGGATTCCTTTCTGATGTCAACCTCTTAAAAAACACATAATTGGCAATTCCTGTCCTTTCCAGTGAGCAGAGGAAGTTAGGCAAATTAGCACTGGCTGTGGTTATCCAGGCCTTCCCTTGAGTTTTGGGCAGGCTGTAGCAAGGTTCTAATTGGTGCAGAACAATGCCATGGGACATGGCTCTTCAGGTTGTATGATGACTGGCATACAAGGTGCAGAACTACAAACAAAGCTTCTGTTCTTGGTCCTCAGCTACAGAGTGTAGCAGGGGTGCCTGGCTCCATACAACACTCTGGTTGCTCCATCGAGCAGTGGAGCTCTCCAGGCTAAGGCTCTAACATGTCTGTGTGAGGGCTGATCTTAGGTAGGTGAATGACTCTAAACACAAAGAGTGTGTTTGAGTTAAGATGTTGGAATGTTTGGAAACGTTGGTTTTCTGATCCTACAGCTTGTGACTTCTCAGTATAGGATGGTAGAGACATATTGAAGAAATAGTGTATATGGAACTTACAAAGGGGAAATATGCTACAGGCAAACTACTGACAAATCCTTTTTGTAATTTTCCTTGCTATACCTATTGTTCCACACTATACCACTGAAATCAACACAGTGAGATACCACTTGATTGCCAGGAAGAGAGCTATCAGCAAAGATATATAGATAATTGTCTTAAAGTGACACATTTTAAAAAAGGGGTCCTGACAGCTTTGTACTTCAAGTTTTCTGCTTGAACTGTGAGAAAATAAAAAAGGCTGGAGCCTGTTGCTACAAGCAAAGGCTGTGGAATTGACTGGGAAGTACATTCTCATCAGTAAAACTGAAACTAAGTTAGTATTAGAGAACTCCTCATTGACTGCTGCTTTATAGTTAAATTGACTAATGTTATTTACAGCAATTAAGGATATACATGGTAAAATATATTCAGGTCTGAGTATTTTACTGGTAATAGCATCAAAATGAGTCCTTTTGTGAAAAAGAGTAACAACTTCATGTGATGAAGGAATGAAGACCTCAGAAGAGGAAAAACTGGAAAACCAGTGACAAAATTCAACATGCCAGGTATATTTGTGTGTAAGTGTGTAACTATAAGATCCGAAAATGAATATAGGAGTTTGTACATGAAACTGTGTAGAGAATAAAGTAAACAAAATGAAAGAGAACAAAGGAGAATATTGGCTTTTGATAATAATTTCTAATTGCTGAGACATATTAAAAAAAAAATATATATAGTATAACTTCCGTCAGCTACAAGCCTAAATAATTTATATGTGGAGTGAACAAGTACCTAGGAAACTTGTGGATTCACTGGGAAGTTGAGGAAATAGTAATGATTTGTGTTAGCTAATTCATGTGGCAACTTCATATATGGTACAAGGATACCAATAAAGACCTTTGCCCCATATGTTTCACTACCTTTGAGGATCAGCTTTGCATTTCACATTTCTGGTCTCACCAATCTATCTTTTCTACTTCCTCTACCTTACCATTTATTTACCATTCTTTACCATTTGTTAATGGTTCTTCCTTACTTTTATCTCCTTTTGCTCTTTTTGTCCTTTGCCATTGCCAAACTTACTTTCATGTATTTTTGCTGTTTTTTCTGCTCCCTTTAGCATTACCATAAATACAGCTATTGTATTTACAACTTGTCCAGCATCTGTCAGTCAAAGTAGTTCCTTTATGGAGTTATCTTAGGGAGAAAGTTAGTTGTCTAAGAATATTTTTATGCTCCATTTATGCTATCACTCATCCATATAACAAATTAAAAATCTGAAATTACAGAGTTCCTTTTCCTTTGTCTCACCAACATGCCACAATAAGTGCTTTGCAGTCAGAATTTAGCAAACAGAAATGATGCTGGTCATGCATAAGGCATAGAAAAATCAAGCCCAGTTTCTCCATACTGAAACTTCTCTGTAGTGCCAATAGCAGTGAAAGCTTCTTTAAGAGATAATCCAGAGACATATGAATCACAGCCTGAGAGCATCTCCTACACTGACCTGTGAAGTATTCTTTTTAGAGCCAAGGCACCAATGTAGAAATTGTCATTGTTACTTGAAATTCTGGTATGAATATTTTTAATCAAGTTTTAACTTCCAAGAACAAAACTTTGTAGGTTTTGTGATTTCTTTTAGCTTTTGTTCTCTTACTCATATTTCCCAGACTGGAGTAGGAGCACATTGTCTTGCTGGAGTATAAAAGATTGGAAAAATGTAGACCTTCTCTAGAATCAGAGATCCTAAAAGATAATGGCAGACAAACATTAGTGGTAAAATCCACACCAAGCTATTAGCATAAACATAGACTAGTGCTCTCTCATTCTTTACTTTATCATTGTCTACTAGTTTCCTTTTCACTTTCCTGTCTCTTTTCTTTTGCCCTTCTGTTCTTCTGTAATTGGAGACACTTGTCATTCATTCTGTAAAGGTTGACTTCAGTACATTTTGTCTATAGCTAGTTAAGCAGTGAGAGAATCCTCCTGGAGAGATCTACATACTCAAGATCAAGTTCAAGTCACGTTATCATCAGTATATCCTGAGAGATATAAACTGCTCCTGTTCATATTTCAGTGCCTTTTCTGAATAGATCCCATATGAAACTACTTGCTGATATTTGCTCCAAAGTTATAGTTCATTATATATTACTTGAATTTTATTATATGACGGTCTGTGACAATCAAGATTAACTAAAAGAATAATTCATTCTCCAATCAGTTAGAGCAATTAAAATTCTTACAATCCTGATAATTTGGATGCAGTCCTTAACAATGTGAATAAATGTATTTCAGAAATGCTTATAAATTCATAATATCACTCATTATTGCCTGATAAGCTTAATTCAAAAGGAGTCATTAACAAATTACTTCTAATTCATTGGAAGTAATGAATGTGATGAAAATTTCTCGGGTTATGTTGACATTCTCCTGGTAGCTTCTTCTTGTCAGCTCCATACAGTAAATTACATCCATGTCAATGTGTAACAGCAATAATATATGTAGGTTCTTTTAAATTAAATGTTTGAAAAACATAGGTGTGTAGTTGGGTCATCTCATCTTTGGATGTGTTGAGTGCACTGTTCCTCCATAAGCTGATGGTGGATAATATGAGCTCGGAGAGAAGGGTGGAACCACAGTGCCTCCAGAGCTTGCTTTCTAAATGATTTACTAAATTATTTAACAATTCTATGGTAACCAATGACTTATCACTAAATATTGGGCTATTAGCCCATATGCTATCCAATGCATTTACTATCTACAGGATTACTGGAATATATTCAACATGTCTTAAATTTTTTTCTATGTTACATTTATGGGTACCTTATTACAAGTTTGGTTGTGCATCACTGAAAGGATGCATACTTTATAGAAACTTAAATGACCATTAATGCCAGGAAATACATCAATACATTCACAATAATCAACCAACTCCTTGTGAGTGATTCCATGTTAAGTGTAAAGATGTATTCCATATCATTTTGAGCCCTGGAGTACCTTTGTGTTACCTCTCCTAGTGCTGGGAAAGCTTTTCAAATGTGTAAGCTATGGTCTAAAGTTGCTTTGCAGATTGGTAGCTCAAGGCTTCATGGAATACATGGTGTTCTCAGGAATGACCTGGTAGTTGTTGTCTGTCTGCTCTTCTGCAGTGTTCTGGGTGTCAGGCTGTCCTTTTCCTGCCTTGTCTCATTTAGAGCTTCTTGTTCCACTGCATTTCTTTGCCCTGAATTTTGCATCTGGATTTATTTAGTGTTGTCCAGGGCATGTATCACCATCGAAAGGCAAATTTGGTTGGGTAGGTTGGTATCACAGCCTGTGATCTGTGGGAACCCTTGCTATTGATGGAAGTACTATGGAGAAAAGGAAGCTGTGAAGAGCAAGCTACTATTCTCAGTGTTCTAGGAATTAGCACAGGTGAGGTCACACCTCAAATCCTTTGTGGAGTTCTGGGCTTCTCACTGCTAGAAAGACATTGAGGTGCTGGAGTGAGTCCAGAGAAGGGCAGTGGAGCTGGGGAAGGGTCTGGAGCACAAATTCTGTGAGGAGCAGCTGAGGGAGCTGGGGGTGTTTATTTGGGAGAAAAGGAGGCTCAGGGGTGACCTTATCGCTCTTTACACCTGCCTGAAAGGAGGATGTAGCGAGGTGGGGGTTGGTCTTTTCTCCCAGGCAACCAGTGACAGGATGAGAGGGCGTGGCCCCATGTTGCGCCAAGACTGATTCAGACTAGACATCAGGAGAAAGTGCTTTGTGGAAGGGGTTGTTAAATACTGGAATGGCTGCCTGGGGAGATGGTGGTGTCACCATTCCTGGAGTTGTTCAAGAAATGACTGGATGTGTCACTTAGTGCTGTGGTCTAGTTGACAAGGTGGTGGTCAGTCAAAGATTTGGCTTGATGATCTTAGAGATGTTTTCCGACCTAAATGATTCTGTGATTATGTGAAGCTAGTACCTCACATACAGATGAACTATTGACTGTAAGGTGATGGGATCTTGTCCCTTGGGAAGCAGCAGTTCCTGGCTCCTGCTGTGTTCCTTCCAGCAAGTTCAACCACTGAGTTAGAAAAGAAAAACACAATCTGACATATAATCCTTGACAAATTGCTGACCCTTGTATCTTAGGGATGAGAGGAAGCTATTATCTATGTTCACATAGTTCTTTTCTCTGTAAGCAGCAATTCTTTGTCCACAACCTTAAGAAAAAAAATGTCTGAGTTGAAGACAGAAAGTTCTTTCTCATTTCTGCGTGTAAGACGTCACTTTTACAGATGATTAAATTCAGCCATGTCTGGAGTGAATGTAACAATTGTTTTAAAACGTGAAGTCTTAAATTGTATCCAGCTGATTCTGTAGGAGGATTTTTGCAGGCAGGAAGAAGTTAATTATCCAAAGCTGGATCCAGATCAGAATTATATTGACTCGCACACTGTAAACTTGATAGCTCTAAAGTGGTAACCTACATACTTTTAAAAAGATACCATTTTTGAGCAGGTGCAATGCTGTAAGAAGGTGTTTTTCCAGCCAGTTTAAGAAACAACTTTTTACCTGTTCATTATTCAATTACACTTTTGTGAGAAAAGGAATGTAACCTAACATAATATTCCAATATTTACTGAAAAAAACCCCAAGTAGAAGCTTTTTCAGGTCATGATTTAGGATTCCTTGTTTTTTCTTTTTCCCCCCTCAAAATGCTTAGGGTCAACATAACCAGTATGTTTTCAGTGTTCTTGTTTGTAGTAATGTGATGTTATCTTGGTGGTGTGATTATGCTGAAGAATCACAGCTAGATTTTAATCATATTAAGGGCCAGCTGACTTGGTTCCTGAACTGTGATGTTAAATTTACTGCTGAAAATCTAGACCAGCAAAGTTGGTTAGTGTTTTATTACTGACACTCCAGGATAAGGATGTTCTCTGAGGAGTTAAATCTTCAGCCATTATTAGAAAGTTAAACATATGTTTGAATTTATATTAACCCTAATTCTGATTTTATTTAAATAAATAGGTGTTTGCTGTTTAGTTCAATAACAGCTGGACTGGACTCCCTTGTTGAATTCTGCAGGATTCTGCTGACCTCTGGTAGCCCCTCTTGTTTATATGGAACCTAAGCTATTATTACCACGAATGTGTAAAGATTTTCAAGAAAATACTCAAGAGAATGCATTTTCATAAGAATGATTTCATCTGCAACTTCAAACTTGACTTAATACACAAGTTAAAAGATTTTAGAAGTTATAGCCCATACCTAGAATCATGTCAGTATTCCCTTGTAAAATAACACCAGGGAGGTGAAAGCTAGACTTATGAAAAAGTGGAATAAAGGAAATGAACATGTCACTGTGCTCTTAAGACATACTGGTACTCAGGAATTAAGAAGAAGAAAGTACCTATTTGTAGTTAAAAAAAGCAAGACATTTTGAGTTACTGACAAATAGGATCATTGTGAAAATACCTTGAACTATTCAGAAACTTCATAAAATATTGGTGCAAAAGCAAAGTTACTTCAAAATACAGTGGTATTTTTTTTTCCTTTTCATATGTTGTCACAGTTAACTGAGGAGGAAGTATTTTCTAGGACACGTAAAGCCTGTGTTGTGTAAAAGAATCTTTACTTCAGCAGTAGCCTTCTGCTGTATGGGACTTCATAGCGTTAATGTAGTGTATCTTTGTTAAATGAGTTTGATTTTTGTGCCTGTTTTGTAGAATTTTTTTTTTTTTGGTAGGTGAGTCCAAAATGTAGGCAAAAAGTGACACCTCTGGCAGACAGAATTGATTTTCTGCAAGGGGGTTTAATCTGTTTTGTGAACAAAAGATGTAATGCCCAAACAATATTTTGTGACATGGCCTATGTACAAATGGAGACTGAAAAACAGTATTTCCTTGGAAAGGTTTAATGTACAAAAGAAGAAGTAAGGGGAAAGTCTGTTCTCAGTGAAGTTAAATTTTTTTCTATTGTCTTTTACAAGGTCAGTTTTCATCTTCAGTTTTCCAAAACGGGCTATCCAGGTGAGTAAATGCAATCTAACCAAAAATGTAAAGAAATGCCAGAGTAACAGAGGTCATCTACATTTTCAGCCTTTAATGGTATATTTTTTACAATGTGTATCTTTTGAATTACCCTTGATTTTTGAAACATATCTTGATTTTTGAAACATGGATGACAATACTAGTGTCAATTCCTTTAGGAAATTGAGCTACAATATAATGGCAAAGGACAGGATGCTAACTGCTTGACTGACTGACACACAGCTTGAAAGGAAAGGAAACACACTGAATCCACTTCCTATTTGAGTCAAACCCTAGTGCTAAAAAAAGAATCAGTGATAATAACAGCAAAGTAGGTTATGTGAAAAGGGCCACAAATTGTCAGGGTAAAAAGGAGGAAAAGACAAGTAACAAGATTGTTGAAGAGATACAGAGGACATTGTGCCTCTGACAACAATATTTGTGGTACTACGAGAAAAAGAAAAGTTATTGTTTACCTTGCATAAATAACGCTGCAGATAAACTGCTTTAAGCAATAGATTTCTTTAAAATACCACCAAATATCCATCTTTTGTCTTCTCTGTTTCTTACACTAGAACGTCTGGACTTTCTGTTCATTTTTGATTACATTTGTAAAATGGGCATACATCTCCATCTTCTGAGAAACCAATCATATTACTCTAATTGTCATGAATGTGTTATATTTCCCACGTCACTTCTTTGGATTCTAACTGATGATAATATTTGCTTGCTTTTCTAAGGTATATTAGGTGACTATATTAGGTATAGTAAGTGTTATGTTGTCTAATGTAGTTGTGGGAAGTGTCTCCTAGCCCAGCAACTAATAACACGAGGAGATTTGATAATTTTGTCATCTTAGTCTAATGTTGGTTGTGGTATACTAGTAATAGAGTCAAACCCTACACCATTCCCCTCAGATACAAGATTGCTAAAACCTTTCCTAGCAGCCTATATTTCCTAGACAACAATCAACATCTAAGCAAGATCTTGCATTTAAATGAAGGGTTTGAATTTGTGAGCCAGACTGTATAAATTTACTGTCTCCAGACTTCTCAGAATCTGTAAAATTTTCATTTTTGGGGGTACGACTGTTATTTTGCTAAGCCCAATCATCAAGCAAAGCCCTTTGTGTTCTCCACTAACCATGATTAACCATCTGGCAGCTATCTGTAGATTTAGTTTCCCAAACCATAATTTCTTTCCAGTGCTAAGCCTAGGCGGATGACCAGGGGCCTCCATTGGCGTCTGCCTGTTATTTTAAAAAATTACTTCCAGTATTTCTGCCCGGTACTTAGCACCCTTGTTTACTTTAGAGTATTTCCAGCAGATGGGGAAGAATGTTCCATTTTCCTCACATTCAGCACATTTCCAAAGAATGCTGATTTCTTTTTTTCTTGAGCTAAAATGAAACAAGATACCACTGGAATAATACGTTTCTTAAGGGGTTTCTTTCATGGTTGTACTTCTTGATGATGATAGAGATCTCTTGAATGCCACTCTTCATCTTACCTTGTGTTGCTTTGAGTATGTTATGAATGCAGAAGCACAGTCTGTAGAGTGAGTGTGCTCTAAAAAAGTGCTCCAGGTCTTCTCCCCTGCTTCGTACAGCTCTATGTTCATAAAAACCATGATAACCATGGCTGAGAGTTACAACTGAGAAAACAAACAGCTGCTCCAGATTACAGGAAGAGCAAAATAGCGCTCAATTCCAAGATGAGAATTGTAAAAAAAAGTGAAAAACCCCACCCCAGTGTTACCTGTAGTTTTTCTCCTGGTTTGAAAGATTGCCAAATTGGCATGCTTTGTAGACTTGTAGAAACTTTGAGTTATAAAGACAAACACAATGCTTTTGGTAGTGCTTTTTGCCAGTGACCTGGCTTCCCCAGCTCTGCTCAACATAGAATAGAGTTATATTCTAAATGTATTAATCAAGATATTTAAATATATTTATCAATACCACTGCAAGACTGGAAAGCACAAATGCTTCATGCACTTAGCAGTGTTGGGAAACCAGTGAAGCTAAATTGAAGTTATGCTGATTCAGTTTACTTTTAGGAGTGATGAGGATGGTGCTTTGCTTCACCTGTGTAATGTATTGTCAGAAAGAAGAAAAACTGGTGTTTTCCACTTACATATTTTGTGGCTCACTCTCAAATTTTACCTAGGTAGTATTCTCAGCAGACAGACTACTACATTTGCACTGCAACAATTCAGTTCCAAGCCTAGAAAGTACAGATAAAAAATCAAATAGAAACATTGATCTAAATGTTGTGGTTAAATAATTTTTGGTAGCAGGAAGTATGCCTTCCCATTTTATTCATCTGCTGATTCATTTAGATCAGGTCTGATATCAGTTTTGAATGGACTGAAATCAGTGTAGTTTAGAAAGCTGTCATAGAGGTTTCTGAAACTTTTCCATCTTATGTTAAGAAAGGCTGTGGGTTGCATAGCTGCATGTTAGGACTCTCTGTATGCATAAAAAATTATTACGCAGTACAGAGAATACACTCAAATAACAGTAGTGGGAAAAGTCCAGGGAACTATCATGGGAATAGGTCACAGTTTCTAATCTCCCCAGCCTGCAATACAGAAGCTGTTTCAGAGTATATTCTGGAAGAGGGGGTGTGGAAAGTTATGCAGTGCTCAAAGAGTTCATGATTTGGCAGGTGAATTTCCTCTTCAAAACATGCGCATAGCCTGTAGCTCCTGGCATCTTGCCTGCTCTTCTGGTTAGAAATGGGAGAGGTGAATTTCCATGCATAAAAGTACTTTTGTCTACATTTCACCTCAATATAGTTGTTGAGCAGCTGCCACGCTGGCCTTAAGCCTCAAACTCCAGGACAGAGAAACTTTTTTATCTAAAAGCACTGGAGAATATAAATATATTTTTTGTGATTTTTTTCTTTCAATGTAAACATCTGAACTACATTGGAAATCTTGTTCAGATACAAATTAGACTTTCACTTAAAGAAGCCAAGAAATATCTGGGGAGAAAGATCTTTGTATTTCTGTTTTCACTTTCTATATTAAATCATTCAAAGCTTGTGGGTGCTGATTACAGCATTTCCTCTTTACTTCTTGTAATGCTCTTCTCTTAGAGAAACACTCATATAAGCATTGCAGCAAATGGGTCAAGCATGTATTTCTTTTTTCTCTTCACCTCAGGAGTATAAATGAGCCCAAAAAAAGATACGCAAAATTCTAAAAAATGCTTTAAATTACTAACAAAAGTGAAGAATTTATACTAAATATATCTTGAGATATATTTATGACGAGAGAATAGGGTTCTGAAAGTCCTACTACACTTACCTACTAGTATGTTTTGCAGTGCAACAGCATTCCAGTGCACTAGAAACATTATTTTTAAAATGACTGGAACATCTGAAGCTAAATCACTTACTTGGTTCTGACTGGCCCCACGTTTCCTCTGCAATGATTTTACACTAGCATATGCAAGAATTCCAACTGCTGTACTTTTCAACTGGCCTTGCAATCTTCCATTTTAGAGAATATGTTTACATCTCTGGCTTCTAGAAATAGTAACAGGAATGAGGTAAATGGTGAGAGATGCTCTGCAGGATAATTAAAGACCACTCTGTAAAAGATTCTTGAAAAGAATGAAGCTATGTAGCTGTTAAAAGAATGTGGATTTCTTACTTAATATACATTGCTGACAAGTTTTGAGAAGCAGAGGCGGTTATCACTAATTTAAAAATAGTTAATAGAGAAAGTCTAAGCAATTATGCATATGTGATAATTACATTTTATCCACTGCTAAAATGCAGCCCCCTCCTAGGGTGATAACCTAGGTCTGATAACCAGAGTGACTGATATTAATGGATGACTTGAGAATACCACTATGTTCAGTAATTAACTGCAAACGGGCACCATGTTTTCAATTTCAGAAAGCTGCTACCAGTATACATGGCTGAATCAAGAAACCAACCAAGATATCTTTGCTGTATGACTTTGACCAAAATAGTTTCATTTTTCCATTGTCTGTGTATTCTGCTTATTTCAGTTATAAATTTAGGGATTACAGAGTCTGTTTCTTGTAATGGAATTGCAAAGTAAGAAGCACAATGATGTTTAAATCTTCACTGGAATTTCTAGGTGCTTTTTTGATATGAGTAAATAAATTAGAAACAGTTAAATATGTAGTCATATCTTATGTATAAAAGATGCACTTTAGTGCAATTGGAGTCTAATGGAACAAGAATGAATAGCAAAAGATTTGCCTGCAGCTTGGGAGAGGATGGATGCAGTCTGAGACAATGCTGGCTTCTACCACAAGCTGTATTTCCAGTTATGCTAACTGCAAAGTGAAAGAATATTTTGCATAATAGCATTTGCCTTTTTTTTTTCCTGTATAAACCAACCGCACAAATCACACCCTGAATGGTTGCTCTTTTATAAATCACAGTACAGATTACTGTCATGTGCCCTGCTGCTCAGTGACATTCCACTCTTCCGTAAACATATTTATTGCTTACTTTCTTAAACTCCAAGTAGAGACTACTGAAAGTACTTGCCAGTAAGATCTTAATTTAAACTGGGTAAGTGTTCCCAGAAAGTCAAAACTGTTAGCATAATCCTGGCACTATATGGCATAGCTGTATGAATCTAAACAGTTCGGATGTATACAGAACACATTCCAGAGGTGGTGTGTGAGCTAACTACATTGGTGCTGGCCAGTATGAATAGGTGTTGTGAAAACCAGTGTATGTTCACAGCAGAAGGTGGCCAGGAATCCACCAGAAGAGAGACACTGTTAGGGTGACAATGGGAAGAGAAGCAGTAGGCTCCTCTGGCTCTGCCTGGAAGCAGGTTCCAATTTTTGAATACAGAAGCTGGAACTCTGTTCTGGTGCTTGTTTCTTTGTATATAGGAAGCACAACCCTGCCGATGTTCCTGGAAAATAATCAGATCATCAGAGACCATGCTGCTTACCTCTTGTGTATCTTATTTAGGTTTGTTTGCTAGTCCCTTAGGATCCATGCAATAGTTGCTCTCACAACTACTGTGAATACCTCCCTGAAAATTCTTAATTTAACTCAAATTACATTGTCAGATTCACCTTGGAAACAGGGCATCATGTGATTGTTCCTTGGTTTCTTCCTTCCCCCTTGCAAGAGCTTTCCAGCATGCTTCTGTATGGACACATCAGACTTACAGCTCAACACATTTTTGAGTTTCATTTTGTTGCTCTGCTGCTCTATTCTGTTGAACTAGACCCTGCCATTTCCTGTTTGCAGAGGGTTGGGGTGGCAAGTGTAAGTTTCAGGAAGCAAGTTCTGATTTGAAAATAATGTATCTTACTAATCCATTGGAAACACCATTAAAATAAGTAATTGTAATATACCATTTTTTGTAAAGCAAGTGACTTTCTGAGTACACAGCAGAAATTAGCTGGTGAACTGTTTTTGTTTTCCTAGAACTTCAACATTCAGCTGACACTCCTGAAAACAAAGCAAAACCACACCCAACTACCCCACATTACCAAGTATTTTTATTCAATGTTTTCTTAGTCATTGTACAGACAAGACTATATACTCTGGGAGACCTGCCCAGGAAGATTGGGTATTCAGTTTAAAAATGACAGACTTAAGAGTTTTAGTCCAAAAATTTAATGCCTGAACAAATACATGTCATTACAGTGAGATAGTACACCATACTGTGATGTACTGCAACTAATTACAGGCACTTGATGTTGTGACATGGTTGTTTGAGCGAGTTCATGTGTTATCATTTCCAATAATGTATCACTATTACTGTGTGTTGTTGGCATTGAGGAATTACCACTCTTGCCCTACCATGTAGATCACAATTCAACAGCTGGAGGATCAGTGCCGGCTACTTTCAGGAATCACAAATAAACAGAAGAAAGGAATACTCCCCTGCAGAATTCAGATTCTTGAAGAAGTCCAAATGATTGCTAAATCAAAAATATCATAGAATCACAGAATTGTTTAGGTTGGAAAAGACCCCTAAGATCATTGAGTCCAATCGTTAACCCAGAATTACCAAGTTCACCAGTAAACCACGTCACCAAGTGCCACAACTACATGTCCTTTAAACAGCCTCATGGATATTGTCTGCCACTTCCCTACACAGCCTGTGCCAGTGCTTGACAACTCCTTCCATGAAGAAATTTTTCCTAGTATGCAACTTAAATCTCCCCTGGTGCAACTTGAGGGTGTTTCCTCTTGTCCAATTGCTCGTTACTTGGGAGAAGAGGCTCACCCACATCTGGCCACAGCCTCCTTTCAGACAGGTGTAGAGAGTGATAAGGTCACCCCTGGTTCTCCTTTTCTCCAGGCTAAACACCCCCAGCTCCCTCAGCTGCTCCTCACAGCACTTGTGCTCCAGCCCCTCCCCCAGTTCCATTGCCCTTCTCTGGACTCACTCCAGCCCCTCAATGTCCTTCTTGCACTGAGGGGCCCAGAACTGGACACAGGAGTTGAGGTGTGACCTCACCAGTGCCGAGTACAGGGGGACAATCCCTGCCCTGGCCCTGGTGGCCACCCTATTGCTGATCCAAGCCAGGATGCCCTTGGCCTTCTTGGCCGCCTGGGCGCGCAGGGGCTCATGTCCAGCTGCTGTCACCAGCACCTGCAGCTCCTTTTCTGCCAGCCAACTTTCCTGTTACTCTTCCTGCAGCCTGTGGCGCTGCCTGGAATTGTGACCCAAGGGCAGGACCTGGCACTGGGTCTTGTTGAACCTCACACCATTGGGCTTGGCCCATTGGTCCAGCCTGTCCAGATCCCTCTGCAGAGCATTCCTGCCCTCCAGCAGATCAGCACTCCCACCTAGTGTGGTGTCATCTGCCAACTGTCTGAGGGTGCACGTGATCCACTCGTGCAGATGTTTGATGAAGATATTAAACAGAACTGCCCCCAGTACTGCACCCTGGGGAACCCCACTGGTGCCCAGCCACCAGGTGGATGTAACTCCACTCACCACCACTCTCTGGGCCCGGCCATCCAGGCTGTTTTTACCCAGTGAAGGGTGCACCTGTCCAAGCCATGGGCTGACAGCTTTTCCAGGAGAATATTGTGGGAAACAGTGTCAAAGGCTTTACTAAAGTCAGGTAGACGATATCCACAGCTTCTTCCTCATGAAATCAGGTGAGTCAAGCAGGACTTGCCTTTCATAAGCCTGTTCTGGCTGTGCCCAATCTCCTGGTTGTCATGCAAGCATAGTGTGATGACACTTAAGGTGACCTCCTCCGTGACCGTCCCAACATCAAGGTCATGTTGACAGGCTGGTAGTTCCCTGGATCCCCCTTCCAGCCTGTCTTGTATTTGGGCATCGCAGTTGCCAACTCCCAGTTAACTGGGACCAGCCTGCTGAGACAGGATTGCTGGTAAGTGATGGAAAGTGGTTTGGTGAGCTCTTCTGCCAGCTCTCTCAGTATCCATGGGTTGCTTTCATCTGGCCCCACAGACTTGTAGGGTAGCAGGTAATTGACCATGTCCCCTTATATAAAGGGGGCTTCATTCTCCTCCCTACCTCTGTCTTCCAGCTCAGTGGGCTAGGTATCCAGGGAAAAACTGGTGTTACTATTAAAGACAGAGACAAATAAGGCATTAAGTACCTCATCTCTTTTCTCATCCTTTGTCACAATATTTCTGCCCACATCTAGTAAAGGATAGAGATTATCCTTATCTCTCCTTTTGTTGCTGATATATTTATAGAAACATGTTTTACTTTTGCAACATTAGCCAGATTAAATTCTCATTGAGCTTTGGCCCTTCACTAGGATGTTTGTCTCTGTAAAAAAATCTTTTGAGCTGAGACATGATTTCTGTTATGAAAATATATTTAAAAATATCTTGAAAGATGGTTTCTCAGACTAACGCTAGGATTGAGATTGTTGGTAGATATGCTTGAAAGGAAGTAGTTCACACCTGTGGTGGCATTTCTTTGAAGTTCTCTTTATTTAGGGAACGTTTTGACACAGAGCTCTGACATCTGTCAACTTCAGGCAGATGAGGGATTTTATTTTTTCTTGAAAAATTTTGGCAATAAAAAAATCAACTTGACTGTCAGTGCAACACCGTTACTTAGTTAAATGATACAATGTGATTATGCATAGCAACGGGCAGGAAAAAACGTGCCAGGCTGTTGTGTGGAATGCAGAATTTATCACGCTCTTGCAGACTGTGAAGTTGCAGAAATGCAAATGAATGTGAGAATTATCTTGATGTTCTGACAGATTTGAGAAGATGGGCCAGGAGATAAGTAAAGCCTCTATGGGTGTAAGAGTGTATTGAAAGAAAACCATAAACAAGTGACATTTAGTGCAGAGACAAATGTTCATGTTTTAAATTAGGATGATTTAAGTCATCTCTAGTTTGAATTGTCCCAGCTGTTGAACTTAGCCCAACATTTGGGTTAGTAAACTTGTATTATGAAGTTTAGAATATTAACCAAGGGATTTAGCTAATAGGGATTTTATTTTCATGACTGTGTGTATTTGGTTGGCACAGTAATACAAGAAACCTTTCAGACCAGCCTGTTGGCTGAAACAGAGTGTGCCAGTAAGAACTGAACTTGTCCTATAGCTTTCCAGTGGCCTCTGTGGTTTGAGCTGATGATTTTCGTCCGCTCAGAGAAGCCAATTGTAAGCACTGTTAGTACTGGCCTTTTAAATCTTAAAGACAAGTCAAAGAACAAATAAACTTATGATTTAGATTTTACTGTGAGAGCTTTCCGTTTGGTCCAAATGGAGGACTTGACAACCTCACCATGTCCTCATCACTTTGCGATAGTGAACCTGTAAATACAGCTCTGCATTTTCAAGTGCAGTTCACCCAGCATCTTGTTTGGGTGAAAATGATGTGCCGAGGCGCTTATCAAATGGTGCTGCCCCAGAGACATTGTGCTGACAGCATGTACCATGTCTGGTGTCCCTTCATGGGTGATGCTACAGGGGAGCAGCATTTTAATTTGGAACAGCTAGAGAACGTGAAAAAAACCTGACCATTGTAATGATGAGTATTTGATGGGTTCAGTTAGAACTCACAAAATCTATAGGAGATCAGCGGAAACATGCTCTTTATGAATTAATTTGTTTAATCTCTTTTCTGTAGCTTGGAATGGCAGAGTGAGACTGTGACTACCAAACCTCTACCTGTGCTCTTCCATCATCTAAGGAGATTAAGGAAATGAGAGTACAAGGATGATCAAGGAGACAAAGGAAGAGCTAATCTGAACTGGCAGCTCTATGCCTTTCCTAGCCCAGAGAGTAATCACACAAAGTAACTGCTGCACTTAGTATTCCTGAAGATACAGACTGTTTCTCAGTCCTTTCCTACTTCTCTGAAGCTGTGGTTCTGGGCTAAGATTTCTGAGTGAACTGTCCATAGCCATGGGTGATGTTGCTTTTCAGTCTGTCAGTGGTAGCCCTGTGACTACTACATGGTCCCCAGCAGAACCCTTGCAGCTGAGCTGGCCAAGGAAACTTTTGGTTAAGAATAAGCATAGGCCAGTGGCCAGGATCTGCTGTCAGACTGACTCTCTGCACTGGGCCCTGAGAAGAGCTGTTTGTCATCTTTACATTTCAGCTCTTAAATTGCTTCCTGCGTTTCTCCACTTAATTGTCATAAACACTGAACACTCAAAGCAAGTTCCTGTAAGGAGGGGATATATAAGCCACATTTTGGAGGATTAACAGCTGAGCACTGAAGTTAGCCCCTGCTGGCCCCAGTTCTAAGAAGCCAATATTGGAAATTTAGTGTCTAATTTTTCTGCCTTGGTTTCTTCATATGGGACATTGGTATAATACTATTTACTAGCCTGCTGAGAAATCTTCAGTGAGGGAATGATTTCTTTTTTGTTAAGCGCTAAATTTCATTAGAACATAAAAATATATCCTCAAATTTGCTACAAGATCTCTGTGGATTTTAGTAACCAGTTGTTATTCTCGCATAAAAGCTGAGAGGAAGATAAAACCTCTGTGAAAGCAGACTATTTTCCTGTTTGCCACCTTAACAGAAAACACCAGAAGTGTGCAAAAACTGGTACTTGCATTTTTCTATTTGCATAAAGGACTTAGCCTGATTCCTGCCACAGTTTTACAGTGTGCTTTTTACATTTGTTTGACATGTGCTGATCTTAAATTTACAAAAATAGCTTTGGAAACTAGTGTTGATAGATCAGTCAGTCAAATGAAATTTTCTTTGTAGAAAAGAATTTCAAAAAGTATTTCCTTCTGGTTTGTGTAACAGTTGCTGCAGTTAAGAAGGTAGCGTCTGAATTAGCAGTAACTACTCCAATAAAGAAATAATATAGCTGAAAGTCCTGACATTGATTTTGCATTTCTGAAACTAAGTAGTACGAGCTCTGCATCAGAAACAGTGTAGGAGAGGCCTGAGCTGTGCTTTTAAAGAGCCTATAAATGCAACATTTGATTAACTGTGCAGTGGGTATGTAAGCAGGAGTGAAAACAGTAAAATCCTGATGTATATTCATCAGGCATAAATAACCCCAACAGAACAGAAGGAAGTAGAAGGACAGCAAGGGCACAGATTGCTCCTCTTGGCCTGTGCCACTGACAAGTCATTACATGGAAATTTCCATGTGTATTACTTATAATGAACCCTTTTAGTGGTTATGGTTTTGTGCTTCATGAAGAAACCTAAGCAGTGGCAAATCAGAGGCAACTTTCCCAGGATATGTATTTGTATCTACAAAAAAAGTAGATGGCATATTTATTACAGGAAAATCAATCTTTTCAAAATGTTTAGCTGAGAAAGATTACAGAGACAAGGACAAACTTCAAGTAGTTTCACTATAGTTTCTAGGACATTATGGAAAAATGGCCCAAATCAACAATGGGAGGAAAATCTTTGTAAGATCACAACGTAGTGGATTGTGGAAAAAACACTAGATACTGTAAGAGGAGAGATCATAGCCCAAAAAATAATTTTAGAATTTCAAGTATTAGAATTTTTAAAAGTTTCCAACTCCTGTCTGATAAACTCCCTACACAGGATGTCTCTTTGGATCAACAGCTGGCGGGTGAATGAATCTTTAAGAAGCTCCAGATCTTCAGATCTGAAAAAATTACATCTCTTGGGTGCTAGGAATTGGACAGCAGGGGTGGCAGAGCCTCTCTCTGGGTTCACAGAATTATTTAACAGTTTGGTTTATCTATTCTTACTAATAAATCTCTGCTTACTTCCAAGAGTCTACTGCAAGAGTCACTTCAGGAACACTACAAGATTGGCAAATTTTAGAAACTGAAAATACAGTCTTTACAACTGTATTGTATAACTAGCATTTCTGGTCAGGCCTTATATTTCTTCCTTCCTTAGGTTATATTTGCCCTCAACTTCTGTATGTGAAAGATACAGTTCCATTTTTCTTCAATTACTTAAGTACAGCCAACTATTGCATGCACTGTGCATGCACTGTGGGAAGATCTCCCTCCATAGCTTTCAGTGCAAAGCTACTTTCAGCTCTGTTGGCAATCTGAAATTATAGATGAAGTTCGTGGCACCGTGTGTAACACGGACATCTGGTTCTTCTGCCCCTTTCCCTGAGTTCCACTCTTACTAAAATAATCTTCCTGATGTAATCTTGATGGGAACGGCTTTGCAGTGGTGATGATGGGTACAGAGACACACTGGGAGAGCTGGACCTATTGCCTTTTTAGCCCCTAAAAATCAAGAGCCAAACAAGGTGCAGTTACAGTGAAATACAGTGAAATACAATTACTGATTTAATGAAGGTCCCTCTAAGTACACAACACACTGAAAATGTGCGGAAGATGCCCACCAAGGATGCACACGTGACATAGAGCAAGTACAGTTTTATAAGTTTAACAAATTAGCATAACTGACATGAATCCCCAGTTAGAAACATAGGTGATGAAGTAATTGACAAGAATCCCCACTTAGGAGCACAGGTGATGAAGTAATTCCCCCCTTGGCTCAACCCTCTCCAAAGCATCCCTCTCCTTTGTAATTGTTATGAGAAAGTATCTCAGGAAGGTACTGGTTGTTATGAGAAAAGTGTCCCTCCTTGACGTTTGTTATGAGAAATGTCTCTGGAAGGTGCTTGCTGTTTATGGGAAAGTATATTGGGAAGGTGTCTAGTCCTTAGTTTCCAGAAGAAGCCAGATTACACCTGGCCCTCAGGAACTTGTTTATCTAATAGGAAAAATATTGAGGCACTGTAGTTAGTAAACTATAACTATATAGTAACAACCTGCAGAGCTACAAATATGTATGAAGAATATATATATAAAAAAGCAAAATATCATTTTGGCATCAGACCAAGCCTTTTCTTAGTGCATTAATTTGTTCAGACAGTATCAATCTGCACCTGTGTGATACAAGGAACTCTGCCACATTCATCTTCCAAAGGATGGAATTCCACACGGTGAGCACAGAAAGCTGTGCAAAGGTGCAGGAAGGCACATGTGTGGAGTCAAATAATCCTCTTAGACAGTATGAACATGCCCTTGACTCTGCAGGTTCTTCCTGGTGTTTGCAGAGCTACAGAAAATCACACCATGATGCCAAGTACCCTAAAGCACCACAAACAGCAAGATGGGGAATGGAAACTTACTGCAGAAGGCTGTACAATGTAAGTGAGCAGAGATGGTGGTCCAGATGACTCACTGTGGTCCCTTCCAATCTGTGTTTCTGTGGCCTTACTAGGCTCAGTAGCGGCTGCATCACGCAGGCCCTTGTCGGTGTTGGCTGGCTGTGAGGAATGAATGGACTTTAGGATCCTGAGAGGCATGGAGTTAGTTTTTTGGCTCTGTGTCAATTGCTTCACATCAAGTACCACTCTGTGCCCTTGGTCTGAGGTGGCTGTGAGGCTGGGCACATGACAAACTGTGGTCTAAACTCCCTTGGTCATAATACTGAGCTTTTCTCCCAGTAGGGCCAGCACAGAAAAATCTTCTCTGAATCTAAGAAACAGAGCAGAACCCTATGAAAATAATGAGAAAAAATTTCCGCCTTTAAAATACAAAGCCAGATAATGTAGGCTTTCAATATTTCTTCTAAATCTTCTTTAAAATGCAGATGCAGATGAGTTATGATCACATGATCGCTTAGAGGCCTCTTAGAATTGTTTTTAAAGGATTTACTTTTATATTCCAAAGTGGTAACTATAATACTTCTGGTATTTTACAGTGGAAAAACACATGGATTGTGCAGGCAATCCTTTGGTGATGCTAGCAGAATACAGTGTATTAAGTGGTGAGGGGACAGAGATTTCCACCTTTGGCAGAGGTAGGGGTATTTAAAATGCTTTATTAGGGCTCAGTTTTGGAGGATATAGCTTTCTCTTTAGGTATTTATACAAGAAAATTAGCCTGCTCATCAGATATTCTGCTTATCAATAGTATAGCCTTTGAAAGATCATCATCATACTGGGTGATCCTTTGTTTTACATATGAATGTTTTTCCCTGTTTTAAATAATGAACTAATGCTAATCACCTAGAAGAGTAAATCAGTCCATCCACTATCGATGTATAAGTACATTCTGCTGGAATAAAGGCTGGACTATTTTTAAAAGCATTTTGAAATTATATTCATAGGAATAGTAGAGCATATGCAGTGAGGACATATATTGTGTTTTGTTCAGAAAATATATCCTGTATGTGTATATAATTTTCTTATCTCCCTGTGCCAAGCTGAGCTCCCCAGACACCTGAGTACTGCATACTCTACGAGTAAACACTCAACTATTGTCACAGGAGAATGTGCCAGGGATATTTAATCACTAGACAGAGGGAAAAAATTCTCTGTCATGACCTACCGACCAGACATTTCTTGGCAGTTGCTAATCAACAGTGTTAGCCTTTTATTGTCTCTCCTGCCATTATCTTCCAGGAAAGGTCTGAGCAAGAGGTCAGAGTATCTTAAGTAAGTACTGGTTCATTTGTTATCTTTCATGCAATATGCTGCAGTCAACAGCCTGCTCTCCTCTGAAGGTGAAAGACTTCACCTTAATTTGTCTTGTTCATATACTGTAGAATTTGGCTACCAAACCCAAAAGATAAGAATAGTTTCTGGTGGAAACATTTCTGAGAATAATTTTTAATGCTTTCCACGAGCATTAATTTTTAAAAGATCTATATTTGGTAAATCACAAACTACTTCCTTATTGACAGTCTGCAGAAGAAACACATTAGAGAAGTGACCTGGATCTTAGTTTGGATACCAACTTTTAAGACTGTCTCTGTTCCGGTAAGAACAGTGCTCTATGCTTACCTTTGAACAGGCACTTGAATTTGCATTCCTTTCTGGAAAAAGCCTTTCCTGGATTGCAGACCCACAGAGGAAAACATTCATTCCCAAAAAGAGATGAGGAAAAAAGAGGCAAATTATAGGAAAAAATTACCTAGCCAGCTGCATTTTTGAAGGAATCTCATTTGAAAGACAGCATTATCTTTGATCAAAAATGGTTCATTATTCAGCTTTGTCCACCCATGCTGCCTTAGAAATCACTGCTGAATAGGAAAACCAGAAATCTGATTGCTTCCTTTCTGGGAGTTGAAGTGTCTAGCCTAAGGCATGGTGGAATTTCTCTCCCTTTCTCTCTTGCTGTAATACTGGAAATATTTGAAATTTGTTTAAGCCTCTATGGGAAGTCAACATAGACTGCTCTTGTATCTTTGTCTCCAGCATGGAACAGCAGCTGGCACAAAAATAGGTGCCACCACAGCTTTTATGATTGCCATTAGGCAGACCGGGACTCTCCTGGTCCCTGGACCGACAGGGTAATGCAAGAAATGTAAAAGATTCACCTCCTCTCTCAAATCCAGTAGTAGCAATGAGGATCTCCTCTTATTCAGGAAAAACTGGAGTTGCATTCCATGACCTGCCACTTTTGAGGCATCCCAGTAGATGACTAAAAGCATGGTTTCCATACCCACTGAAAAGGGCTAATGTGGCAATGGAGTTTCAAATGTTTGACCTCACTGGGATTTTCTTATTGTGCTATTTGGTCTTCCCTTTCTTCCATGGGCTGTATCCATTCCCAAGCAGTTTGTTGAACTAAAGATAATTAATCTCTGCCAGAATGGTTACTTTAGACTTTCAGTTTGTGAAGACAAACCTCATTCTTGTGATAGCCAGAGCTGTATAAATCACATTTCCCTTCTCTTCTGTGCAGTCTGCACCAAAACCTTTTGCTTTGTACCAAGTGATATGGCATAAAGTCTGCACTGAAGCTTTAATGTTTCTAGGAAATGATTTATGAACCATTTGTCTATTGTGTGAGTCCACAGGGAGAGGTATGAAGTGGCATAAGTCAGAATAGAGATTTTGGGACTTGCAATAGGTGGAGTTTCAAGCAGAGAAGCTCAGGGGCTCTGTAGAGCAGAACAGCTCAGGCAGTGACCATGTGGAGCAAATACCAGTCTTCTGCACTCTAGAAGAGACTCTGGACTTTGCAGTGAGCTGGACTGAGAAGGATTGCTCAGGTGTAAAGACAGAGCATGCCAGAATTGGCTTTTCCTTTAGCAGAGTATGCATTTGTCATGCAGTGTTTTTTCCATATAGCCTCAGAGAGTAGATTGCCTGTGAAGTCCAAGCACATGGGCTTTTTACTCTCACGTGTTTCATCAAGAAGCTAGATGCTTACATCACTTGTTGAGCTTTATACCCTGACATTTGGATTAGATGTTTAAAAATAAAATATTCTTTTATGTGTGTGTAAAAGTTCCCTCTTCAGTGTGTTGCATCAGAGCAGCTGTTGAGCTCTGCTTTTTTCTTTTTGGGACTGTCTGTGACAGCTACCAGCCGTCCTATTTACAGTCATTACCGCAAGGAAATTGGAAACTGCAGCTACTGGAACATGATTATCTTCTTCTTCATGTCAGGTTTGTCTTTTACTGTGACACAGCAAAATAAATGTTTGTTCAGCTAATCAAACATTTATCTAGTGATAAACAGAAGTGCCATGTCCTTGTTGAATGAGCTGCTGAAGTAGGGCTAATTTTGGACCGACTTACTAGAAATGGTGATACAGAAGGGTGACAAAAGGGCGCTACCTCCCCCAGCCCACAGCCCCTTTGTAATCAGAAGTGGAGAAGCCTCTAGAGTAATAGCAGTAAGATTTAGATAAGAATCCTGAAGCAAGCAGAGGCTGGCATCTTTGTTAGCCTCGAGGAAAGGACAGTCTTGTGCAATGTTTAGTCATACCACTTGCAAAGGTTCTTGACTGAGCAGCACTCTAGTTAAATTTCCTTCAGTTCAGTGATCAAAGTGAAATAGTGCCTAAAAACTCAGGACTGTGCAATCCTTGTTTTATGAAGATAATAATACACAATTGCATTTTTGTCACCGAGTATGAAGAATTAAATAAGACCTAAATCTATCAGTGACATGAAGTTTTGAACAGTCCATGCTATAGCCCTTTCTGTCCCACAGGAATTAGTGTTTCATTGTACTTTTTTAGCATGTTGAATTCACAAAAGCCACAAACTTACAATTTAGAAAATATGTGAAAAACAAAGAGACAGACCTCAATTGCTAAAACTGCCTTTTATTTTGAGCTTATTATCTTAAAAATATTTTTTATGGCACACAGCATCAGAATCAGCACCTTTGCATTTACAAATTACACAGAAACCCTGTCAATTTATATTTCCCTTGTTCCAGCTTTTAAATCATTCAGAAAACCTTACTCTTTGTTCTTTTTTTCTGTGTAAGGCTTAACAGCACATTGTTGCAACAAAATCACGTTATGAGGATTCCATTCACAAAATAAATCTACAGCATGTAAATATTGATTTAATAATTTAATAATAAATGAAAACTATAATGAAAATGCACATATATACATATACACACAAAATGCAGCTTTTGTGATATGCTATCTTTTCTTACTTTTTGTTATACTCCAGTTCACAAGAGTGAATAACTAGTGCAAATTAATGAGATTTTACTGTACAGTTATCTTTTAACAACCACTTAGACATATTTCAACTAATTTAGGCCAGTGTAATGAGTTAATTTTCAGCATCTGATTTTGTGATTGATTTCTCAAGATTTTCTGCAGGATTAGATTTCTTCTGACTTGGGATAGCAGGTAAGATACAGCTTGGTTTAAGAGGCTCTCCTGATAGACCAGGCAAGAGAGAATAGAGGATCTGACTCTGAGAATGTCCTGTTTTCTGGGATCTGGAGACTGGAGCTGGTGGGAGAGTAACTGCATTGGTCCTTAGGGACTTAAACTTCTTAGCACCCTGAGATGGTAGCTGAACTAGAGGGGAAAAAAAAAGGGAAAGAGTGCACAGAAAGTTAAAAAATGAGTTTGCTATTTTCTCTGAACTGTTGTCTCTTATTGTGTGTACTCAAGCCTGTATTTGAAAAATGTGATCAAAGTATAAATAAAAAATTGCATAAGCCTGGCAAGGCTAATCTTCCTCTGAAGAAAGCAACTTCAGTGTTAAGTGATTTACTTTCTGTTTAGTGATCAATAAGTCTTGAAGAGTTCAAAGGTTTAAGCAGAGAATCTATAGTTTGTCTGGAGCAGACTTGGTCTGTTTGGAGATATTTTCACAATGTATTTTCTTGTCAGAAATCACAGGCTGACTGTAACAGAAGTGTTCAATGGGAATATATAATTTTAACAAAAATTCTCAATTACCAGAGATAAATGCCAATCAAAATCTTATGAAGATGAAATGGAATAATGTGAGACACTGTGTCCAGGTTTTTCCAGGCACAGTCAATTATAAAGATAGATCCACACATGCTCTGCTGTTTACAGGCCACAAAAGTAGCCCATGTAGCACACCAAGACACATCAAAACACCTGAGGCACACCCATTGTATCTCTCTATTGTAGTCTTGTAAGAAATGGTGGATTTAGATAATCTTTAATTTCTACCTCACATTCAGTGGTGTAACATTGTTTGTACTTTAAATCTAACATAGTTCTGTATTTTATCTAAATTGAAATCCTCAATCTTCATTCAGAGAACTCATTAATTTTATGATTTTTTAAAAGGAGAATTCAAAACCTTAATTGTAGACCTACTTTTCTCTGCCTTGGGATTCATTGTGAGTCACATTAGCTTCTTTTCATTTTATTCTCCATTTCATTCACAAGCTTATTGTATACAAACAGGTTGTTTCTTTCAATTTAAGCGTATGAAGAGTTACACCATCTCTGTTTTGGCTACAGAATCTTTCTTTCAATTTTTTACGTTCTTTTTTTTTTTTGCTTCTGTTCTCATTGCATTGTGATTTCCTTCCATCTGCATATTTGTGATGAATATCTGAGAGACTATTAACATTTTCCTCTGAGGTGTTCTAGCTGGAGATTTTGTGTTTTATTTAATTTGCCCTGTTGAAAACAATTGTTACCTCTCTAGTGTCAGTGGGTCCTGACTGCATATACATGTATATATACCTATTTTAACTATATACATCGTGCCAAAGAGGCTGGAGTTCTTGTAATAATCTCCTGACCCTTACACCTTATACTTATTTCATCATTGATTATTTATTTATCAGGAGCAGTATTTTTCTAAAGCTTACCAAGTATCGATTTAGGGCAAAGCTGGATCTTTATAGAGAGGATTTAGAAACTTGGTAGATTTTTTTCTTTTTAAGTTAATTTCAATTACTATTCAAGTTGTGAATACCTGAACAGACAATGTTTACTAGAGCTGCCTGACCTCCAGCAGTGTACTGTAATTCATGAGTCATATTCAAGATTCATTCATGTTCAGAAATTCAGGAAACCACTTCTCCTTTCTATTAAAAAACCCCCAAACCCTTAATACTTTGCTTTAGTTGGTATTGCATTTGTGTGAATCATAGAGGGCTGAATACAATAAATGAGCCCATTTGTTTTCTAGCACGTGGTAGAATGGTTGAGTACACTGAAATTTTGGTGTGCAAACCAAATGTATGTTGAGAGGGTCCCTCTTTAGAACATAGTCACATGATAATGTATTCAAATTTCACACCTGTGTGAAAAATATCTATAGCACTTTATGTACTAGATAAGCCCTTAACGATGGGTTTGAGTAGGGCGAAAGCACTGTAGCTTAACCTCACCCCCATGACAGGGTAGCCATCACAAGCCCATATTCATTCAAAGAATTTCCACCTAGTCACACATACTGTGCTCAGTTTAGGATATTTGATTTGGGGTTTCAGGACTAGTACGTGTGTGGTTTTGAATCAATGCATATAATGACTAGTATTAGTACCTGTATTGAAACACATGAGCCTGGACCCAGAACTGGGATCTGTGAGAGGCAGAGCTCTTAAGGCTCCAGAAGCTACATGCAGCAAAACAACCAGTAATTATTCACATGCAGAGGACAGAGTCAGCCACTGAAGACCTAATGGTACCACAGGAGCTACTAATTCAGGGAGCCTTTTCCACTCAGTAGTGACTCTCAAGTGGGTGCTATTGCAAACTGCAGAGGCAAAAATAAGGCTGTCAGAAAGGCATTGTCCAAGGAGTATGTGTCCAGCAGAAGGGATGGCTCTTGGATTACCTTCCTTTGCAAGTAGTGGACCACAGTGGCCTTCTGCAGAGATGTGGTGCTTTGTGGAATGCTTTGCTGTTAACTTGGGAAAGAATAAACTTCAAATCATGATAAATAATGGCAAAACCAAACACTGATTCCCAGAAAATATTGTTATATGACCTGTAGAAATAGATTTTTAAAAAATTTTTAATTGCGTTGTCTTTTGTTTTGTTGGGTTTTTTCCCCAACAAGTAATAATATAATTTTTTGTGTGTCAGACACATGGTTCTCCTCTGATGTCTCCAGAAATGTCAGACCTTATAAGCTACATGAAGAAGTGAGAGCAGCAGACAGTTCTCTAGAAGTCCCATATTTGTTTGGAAAATTATTCTGGCATCGTGTGAAGGGTGTGATAGTTACATGCCTGTTTTCCAGAGATTGTTGGGAGCATTGTGTGGTGAGACAGAAAGATTGTGCTGGGAATGAAGTAGCAGCATGTGGAATAAGAGATGCAGTCTAGGCTGAGGCTACTGAAGAAGTCATGTGAGGGATGTTGTTGGCCCTGGGAATATCTGAAGTGTGAGAATTTATAAACTATGGTTTAAAGTCACTCAAGTACTCTTCCTAGGCTACTGTTTCATTCCTATTTTCCTCTTTCTAATGTGTATTTTTAAACCTTTTTACTTGGAGATTTAATCATTTCTTCCTTTTTTTTTCATTGCCCTTCCTTTTTTGGGGGAGATATTTCTTCTTTTTGTTAATCTCTGAGTAGTTTCAGTTCTCTTTCTAGTTTGTGCTAATTTTTTTGTTCTAGCTTCTTGGTTGCGCTTTTTTTCCCCTTTGCATGCTTTTAGCACACATCTTGTGTATTAAAAATACTAGAGAAACACAAATATTTATATTCAGTCTTTGTTGCTGGAGCACTTTGCCTGGATAAAAGCTATGTCGAGAAGGGTAATATTTTTTGGGCTGGATGGAGGATGAGTGAAATCTTGGCTCTGAAACAATTATTTGGAAAGCTTCAGGAGCAAATATGTAATTTGTGTTAATGAAGAAGAAATGCAATCTATTTTGCAAAAAGTTTTGCTTTTCTGTTAGTGGCTTGAACTAATAGTCAAGCAGTAATGGCACCTGGATAGATGTACTGTGTAGTTAATTAAACCATGATTCTTAACTGTGATAATTGTATCTTATTTGTAAAACACAATGTTTGGCATGAGACTGGAACTAAATTCTTGACCATTTGTATTAACTACTGCAGGAACACCAATGATTATGAACTAATTTTTTAAGGATTTTTCTTACAGCTACGTTTTAACTGGAGGACATAGAGAACATTAGTGGAAAGCTTAAAAAATAGAACACTTGTAGCTGGGGTTTTAAAAGCAATTAGATTTTCTTTCCTCTGAGCAGACAGAGAATACCACCTCAGTAATTCACACATCTCTTCTTTTTATTACTGGCTGATTTACAGAGCAGCAGCCATGCAGGATTCTGTACATCCCCACCCAGTCTGATGTTCCTTATAAGGCTGCCTCTGCTGTTTCATTTCTAGTAATGTCATAACTGCATAATTGCTTCTGATTATAAGAGTGAATCTTAAATTTAGGTCTGAAATGTAAACTCTTTAGGAACTAACTGGTCTGCAGGATGATTAGTAATCCTTACAATTAGTAAGCTGCAAATCCTCATCCAATGTACACAGAGAGATTTGTGCTTTGTGGAGCACAAGGCATGAGGGTAGGACACTGCTGGGGGTAGTGCTAGTGTTTGTGTATGAAGAACACCCCAGCTGCTGGCTTGATTCAGCCTGAAACATTCACTAAGTCTTGACACTCTGCTGGGGCTATGAGAGTGGAGTGAAGCTCTCCTGCTCTTTGGTACCACTACTTCACCAAGCTGAACGTGAGCCAGCAATGTGCCCTTGTGGAAACACAGCCAACAGCATCCAGGGCTGCATCAGGAAAAGAGCTGCCAGCAGAATGTGGGAGGTGATTCTTCCCCTCTACCTAGCTTGGGTGAAACACATCGTGTTTTGAATCCAATTTTGAGGTTCCCAGTACAAGAGAGATGTGGACATACAGAAGCACATCCAGTGAAAGGCAATGGAGATGATCAAAGGATTGGAGTGTTCAACCTTAAAGGAGAGGCTGACAGAGCTGGGACTGTTCAGACTCACGAAGAAAAGGCTGTTCAGGGGATCTTGTCAATATGTAGATATGTTTGATTGAGGGGAGTAATGGAGAAAGAGACAGAATCATCTCAGTGAAGTCCTACGGAGGAAAAAGAATCAATGGCCACAAATAAGTAAGAAGAAACTTTTTTACTCTGGGGGTGGTCAAACACTGGAAGAGTTGGCCCAGAGAAATTGTGTAGTCTCAATCTCCATTCATAGAGATATTTAAAATGCAACTGGATGTGATCCTGGGCAGTGTGCTGTAGCTGGGTTTTCTGTGGACAGGGGGGTTGGACAGTCTCCAAAGGTGTCTTCCAACCTCAGCCATTCTATGGTGCTATGAAAAACAAACATGAACCTCTCTCAAGCCATCAGATGCCAGCGATGGAGGCACAAAGTGTGATACTGTGACACTTGTCTGTACTTACTTTTGTGAGCACTGTGGTTGGGTATGGGAGCTAGGCTGTTCTGTACAGGAATAATATCTTTTATTTTGTGTTGGTCTGTGGACATCTGCTGAAAACTTTTACCTGTGAAAGAAAAAGATAATCTGTTACCATATGGAAATAATTGTAACTAGTATGGTGCACTGTGCATTTCTGGCTTCTAGAAAAGAAAAGAAAACTTACTTTGTAATTCTCAGAAATATGTAACAACAAGAAAGCACTGACTGAAAAAAAAAAGCTGTTGCTTAGTTCACTTTACATTCATTAAAAAGACTGATTGATTTAATAATCTTCACATGTACCCTTATCAGTTCCTGTCATACAATATGGCAAAAGGTCTTAAAATGGGCACAGTTCATTAGCTAGGTCTGTGTAAAGTGTTTGGACACTACATCTGTAGAATTATTCAACTAGATAATTTGATTTCAGAATTGAAGCTTTAGTTTGCAAAATACCCTAGTACTGGAACACAAATAGAATTCAATTGCTAGTTGAAAAAGGAGACTGAAGTCTGTTAGCAGTAAAGATGAGCTTTGAGCAGGTTTCGCTGCAGATAAAAGCATATCAGAACTGATATAAACTGATACTGCTCCATACTAAACTGCTTATGGCATTTTCATTTTTACCAAGAACAGATACTGGAAAACAGTTAATCAATACTGGAAAAAGGTTAATTGGCTACTTGCGGCATGTCACTGGTTAAGATTAAAGTTAAGTTGGTCTACTTAGACCATTAGTTTGGTCTAATACTATTAAAAAAGACAGGATGTTAAATGATGTAATGCATTTTATCACATAAAAGACACGTCTAATATGAAAAATGTAGAAACTCAAGCACCAAATCAACATTTTCCCCACATCCTTTTCCTGAGCTGATTTTATTCTGTGATGCTTGAGTCGCTCAAATGATTGTTCTTGTTATCACCAAATGTGCGATGAGCCTTGTAATGAATTGTCTTGCCAAGCAGCTGCTCATCCAGTATGGCTTTGCAACACAGCTCATTGAAGAGCTGGCATATGCTGTGTCAGCACACAGGGACAAGGGGAGGCGTGGGGTGGGTATAGCAGGACATCCTAAGAAATAGGAAGAAATGGAATTATATTAATTGCCTTTGTGGCTTTGCGGTTAGTACTTGAAGATACCTATGTGTTGTTGGGCTGTGCAAGATAAAGAAATAGAAAAATAGTTGTAGAACAGTTTTCTAAGGGTGCACTGAAGTAGCTGTCAAGATTGCTGTAACTATCTTACTGACTAAATGGGTTCTGTGAGGAAGGAGCTAAAGTGGTGTTTATCAGACAAACCACCATGTCATAGTGCAGGCTACAGCTCAGCATGGAGTGAGGTTCTGGTCCAAAAACCACAACAGCAGATAGACATTGGGTCAGTCTGCTGGATTGTGTGGGTAAAGCTGATGTGTATTGAGCATGAAGAATGTTGTATGGATGAACTGTGCTTAATAGAAACAGATTTCAGTTTTCTTTTCCCATGTTTTAGTCTTTATTTAGTCTTTAACACTTCTGCTGTCTAGTTGGTAAATTTCTTCTATAGACATTGCATCCATTTTGCACAAAGAACTAAATACATCAATTCCAATATAGCAGAGAATAATTTGTTGCTCTCAGGGCAATTCTAATAATATTGGTTTTAGTGCTGCATATGCTGAGAACTACACTACATTGTGTATGTACCATTATGGCTTTGATGATGGGAGGTTGTTGCTATCAAGAGATATGTTTATTTCATAAATGGGGATATCTGTCAGCAAAACAACAGTACAAAGCATAATCATATTTGATATGAATGCTTGGAAAAGAATCCTAGTTGTTAAAAGTTCTGGCTTCAGAAGTATTTTTCTGCTCTTCCATTCTATCTGTTCCACATAACATCTGAAAAAATAATTTTTCTCTCTTTGAGACATCATTTCTGCTGTCCCCAAGAGCACATTTATGATGGCAGTTATTTTTAAATGAAATGGCAAGGAAGCAATTTCATTCTTATAAAATGCAGTACTGCATTTGGGTTTTTTTACAAGTTTTGCTTTTGGATTTTGCTTTGCATTGACGAAGTTGAACCACATAGTGGTGTGTTTTGTGTAAAAGTTGTTCATACTATGATGAATGTCTCACTGTATTGATTCTCCACTTTGAGAAAGCAACAGCCACACTGATAAGCTTTGCTCTGCTCTTTCCTAGCCAAGAAGTGCTTGCTGTTGAACTACACCATACTGCTTATACCAACATAATAGCCTGTTTTTCACATTACCTATTCAGGCAAATAGAAGGTACTGGGCTGCAGTAATAAAATCTGTAATAAAGTGCCGTCTTAGATGTGGAAGTCTAATAATCTCGAAGACGAGTGGGTAATAGGTGTCTCAGAGCTGCCTTATACTTGAGACAGGCTTCCTTTTACCAAAATCACTTGGAATTTCTCTACGTATACCATTTTTCCCTGTGGAATGTAGATGGCAGTACATTTTGCAAAAAGAGATGACTGCAAAGCTCGTAAGTACAAAATGCTTCAGGTTGTTGATGCCAGCTCAGGCCTGTGGCTGGCAAACACTCTTGCAAGATTGGCAGTAGTTTTTGATACAGACTATTTTTGCTCTTCTCAGTGGAGGTTAAGACAAAGCAGTAATTCTGAGAGAAACCAATGGCATAATAGTAAGGTAACTCTCATTGCTACCCACAGCAACCTCTCCCCTTTGTGTAAGTGCTAATGTTCAGCTAGTAAATTGATTCATCTGTCATTCCCAGGAGCACCGAAAACAGAACAAAAAACCTCCAAAGGCTTTGGCACATGCATGTGCCAGCTACCTTTGTAGCAAGTGAGCACAAAAATTAGCTTTGACTTTAACAATAGACATGGCCATGCAAGACAATCAACACTGTGTGTCAACAGAGAAAATTATTTACAAATTGAGTTCCCTTAGATTATTGATACCCATAATCCTGGCCTACATAATCAGTGATTAGGAAATTACATGTAGCCCCCACAGTCATGAATTGAGAAATGAAGTATTAATACTTCAGTGTCTTCAAAAACCAGATGTTGTTTTTTCCCCTCAGCTAAGTATCCTGCAGAAAGAAAGAAAAACCAATTAAAAAAAAAAACAACAACCAAATAAAAACCCCCCAACAAAAACCAACAAAAAATATTTATCCTCAGAGAGAGAGCTGTCTGCACAGCCCTGCTGGCTGTGCTGGAGTCAGGCTTACTTTCCTTCTCATCCCTGTAAATCCTGCAGACACAGTGCACTGGAGACCTGGAAGCCCTGGAGCTCATACAGTAAATGCAGTTCTAATTTGCAGAAAGTCAGGTGGCTTTAATTAGAGGGGCAGACAGATTTAAACCACACAAATAGGCATGAAGAGGGATAAGTAGACCTTTTTATCATGGAGAAATGTTAGACAATATCTTTGTTGTGCAATGTGTTCCTGACAGACACTCTCTTCCTCCTTACAGGATTTTAATTCACATGTATCACAGGAAGGTCCTTTTTGCCTGCTACAGGAATCATTTTTATTGTTGGAAAATTTTGTTAAAGGGAGCTGGCACAAAGAGAACTGGGCTTAAAGAAGACTCAGCCTTTTTATTCTCTGAGGGAGATAATAAACTGTCAGAAATAAAATAATTACTTTTCCTTTGGACATGCAAAGATGGCTCCCATTTTAACAATTAGATTCTTATCATAGAATGTTCATAGGAATATTTTTCCTAGGAAAACCACCTATCCTTCTATCCAGAGCAAACAAGGATTTAAACATTTTCTTGAGACTGTAGTGTAGTACAATAATAAGAAAAATCTATAATCACATTTTAAATAACATGGTAGATACTTCCATATCAAATGTGTTAATAGTTTAGCAAATTCCAACAAGAAACAGTTCCCAGAAATAGTTGTCTTCCAGTTTGGTTTATCCAGTTTGAGTTCATTCCTCCTACTGCTGTCAAGTTCAATGATCTCAAATACCTTAGCCTCACTGTACCCTATCATACTGAGGTTGTAAAGTAGCCCTGCAGGTATTCTTGTGTTCCACATGTGAGCTGAACCTTGCAGAATTCAGCGTAGAATTAAGTCGTGCAGAAGCAATCATTGCTAGGCATGTCAAGTCTGGGGCTCGTATGGTTGAGTGAATAGCTGAAGAGTGCATAGTAAAAAAGAAGTGACACCCATGAAGCAGCTCTATAAAGCTTTCAGAAAAGTGGCCCGATGATCAGAAAGTGGAACTTTTAAAATAGTTCCTTTTTACATGGAAAAACTATTTCCAGCCTTTATTTGCACAATGTATGTAGAATGAAATTGCTGTCTCCACTCTCCTTGTCAGACAGGTGTGCAAAGATTTGCTTTTTTATAGTTCACTACACTTAGATGTCAGTACAGTTTGCACTATCATGCAGCTAACTGGAGCTTCCTCTCAGGTAGGGTTTCTGTTCACTCATCTTTCCACTGGAGCGTAATGGCTCATGTCTCTTGGGGTGACTGTAGATTAACATATTTTATAATGTTTATTCCTTTTAATGGTGTACTGGTAAGTTTTGGGGATTGCTTTTGCTTGCTTCATTTTCAGTTGGATATTGAAGTGGTTGGAAGGCATGCTAGATGTGTTTAATTTTGGCGTGGGACTAATCCCAAAGGAGATGAAATTGGAGACACTGATATGTTGAAGTAAATGCCAGCGTGGAGATCAGCCAGCCAAATTCATTTAAACATGGATGTGAGTCAAACAAAACACTAGATCCCAAATCCAGCCAAACCCCAGTATTGAGTTCACCTTAGAATTCTAATGCTCTACTTCATTACTGTTGCATTACAATTCCCAGACCATGACATAAAAGCATTTACCCCACCACTGAATTTAGCAACATGAATCCGGCTTTGGGGAAGCCATAAGAACAGCATGTCAGACCAAAGAACTGGCACTCAGGGTGGCATGCAGAGTGGGAAGGGGTGCCACCATAGCCTACAGTCAGACTATACCTATAAGGGTAAGTGGCATGGTGTAGAGCTCCCTAGCATGGCAGTGGACCTGGCTGGATCCAGAAGGAGCTCTCAGCACAGTTACAGATTTGAGTGCAATACTGTTCCCTTGCACATCCAGGACTAGATGCAGACACAAGGCAGCAGTGTGGTAGTGGGTGTTAATGTGCAATTTACAAAGCATTTATATGATCTGGAGGCACGTACTGCTCAGGTACCTTACATGCTTCCTAGATACCTGCATTTCTGCTTGCTCATCAGACCTACTTAAATCTCTTATTTCCCACACCTAAATCCCTTGCTTCAGCTTTCAACTGATGCCTCATCCATATGCTGTCTGTGATGGCTACATACAGGAAAAACTGAAAAAATATATTAAAAATGTAGAAATGTTATAGGTCCCTGTTTTTTTCTGACTCAGCCTGCCACATCAGTAGGTATTAGAGGATTTGGGATACAGAGGAGAAAAGAATTACCTGATGGAGAACTGGGAAGCGAAGGGAGGCAGGGAGGGCACAAAAGCACATGGTGAGATCTATCAGAGTTGAAGCCATTAATCAGTTTGTCTGAAGAAGTCCTAGCACAGACTTTGTAGGAGAGTAGTTGGTTAGAGTCTGTGTTCCAGGGATCTTCCAGCAAAGCCTGGCAGTTGTCTATGTGGTCCAGCAAGCTGTGCTCTGTCCTACTCTTTTCAGACTTGTGTGGAAAATGGTGGATACCGGAGCTGGAGGAGAAGCTTGACATTTTTCTCTGGGAAGCAGTTAGGAAGGAATTGCCAGCAGTGATTGGGGGGAGGCTCAGGGTGCTGATGGGAGGAAGTCCCTGACATGCTGGTTGCTTCTTTTCTGCTATGAGGGACTTTGTGTCTGTGCTCTTTCTTGTAAAGTCAGGGGTGGTCATACATTCATCTGGAATGTCTTTGCAATTTTTGTTCATAATGGAATCAAAATGGGTGATGATATCATCTACTTCTGAGGTCTCTTCTCCAGGATATCGATCCCTGCTTCTCTCCTTCTGACTGGTTTTCTGATCATCTTTCTTCTTTTTGCAAGAGAAGATGTGGTTCAGCATACTGAGTCGACCTTCTTTCTTTATAAGTCTGTTGTTCTGGGAGGGAGACTGATGAACTGACTCAGGTCTACTGCTAATACAAACCAAAATGCAGTAACAATATTACCAAACAATGAAAAAGTAGTGCTTGTGTTACTCCATAAAATGAGTGATATCCTGTCCATATACATTTTCAGGGGTGGTTCAACAAGGCAGGAAACTAGGACTCCAGATCTGTAATTAACAAAACCTGAAAATGCTCTGGTGTTACTTCACTCTTTCTTATTGGCAACTTGCTTTAGAGTAATCTTAATGTGATTTAGAGCAGCTATCTTGGATAAACAAACAAACTTTTCTGGCTTCAACATCTACCAGCTGCAAAGAGCCAGTGATAACAAGAAGGACACACAGTGATCTTTTAAACAAAGTGGTGTTTGTATTATGTCATGTTTGGAAAATGTATTTCCGACAGTACAGTTGTTGCTAACATTCTAACAAAGGCAGTAGTTCATTCCTGCCCTCCCTTTCCCCTTTCCTTTTTCCTCTTTCCTCTTTGCCCTTTCCCTTTTCCTCTTGCCTTGCCTTGCCTATGCGAAAGTCTGGCACAGTTTCAGATTTGTCAAGATAGTTACCTACAGTGGTATTGCTGTAGTGGTTTTGAGATGAAATTCTGGCTAATCTCTGATCTCCTCTAACAGACAGAGTGCAGGAGAAGGAGGAGTGGTAATATCACCCATGTCTCACAATTTGTAACATAGGAAATAATACTAACTGCTGACTGGAAAGGAGGGGAAAGCACAAAGAAATGTGAACATAAATGTAACTTCATACTCATGTACCAAAGTTAAAGAATGGAAACTAACTAAATAACAGCTGCTGAAACATGAAAAATACAGAGAGGAAGATCATAACCAATAACTCTTTTGTTATACTTTTTAACAGAGAAGAGCTCAGAATAAGAAGAGACAATCAAGGCAGAGAACTAAGGAAGGCTCTGATAATACTCCCAAGCCCTTCTCCTGAGGATGAAAACTTGAGGTTTATTTTACTGTCTTTCTGTCAAAGCTGCTTTTGTGTTCAATCTATCTGTCTGATTACATGAGCACAGATAGTGCACAGAGATTTCAAAAAAGTGGAAGATGTATATCTGAGGGCTGAAATTTTTCTGTTATACAAATTTTCTGCATGAAGGTGACTGAGCAAGAGCTATACTCACGTCTTCTTCAGAACCTTCTGCTGATTGGTAGACTAGTAATGTAACCTCAGTGAAGAGTCTTCACTGGAAAACTAATCCTGATATTGTGACATTGGTGGAAAATGAACTGAGTATTGCATATGAATCAAGGAGATATACCATCCAGGGCTCAAAACCTTCAGTACCATTCAAAAAGTAAAAAATTTGTTTTCTAGTCAGTGGGAACATGTGAGCAAGACGTGAACTTTACCTGCTCTCATGAGACAGCAGCTTGATGCATGCTGTGTGTCCACAGTACATTGCATATGTCAGGGGAGTGTTTTCATTGATGTCTCGAGGGCTGCTGTCTATCCCCAGTTCTAGCAGTGTCTGCACACACTCCGCTTTCCCTGCTGCTGCAGCCCAGTGCAAGGGAGTCCTACAGAAGAGAGTATCGTTAAAATAGATGAATATCTTTGTTATTGAAACTATTAATGATGTAGGCAGATGTGCATAGGCTATGTTACTTGTCCAGATTCATGACATACATTTTAAGGAATTCTCCAGCAACTTATTCCACACTGGTGTAGCTGCGTTTATTGGCTGCAGATAAAGTAGATATGGGACTGCAGAATGCCTACGCATACTGTATAATAGCATCTTTTCCACTGCTGGAATTGTAGAGTAGGAGAAGTGCCCAAAGTTTTCAGAGCAGAATTAGAAAACAAAAAGTAGGAACAAAGCTCATAAGTACAAAATGCTTGATTGTTGATGCCAGCTCAGTCCTGTGTCTGGCAAACACTCTTGCAATATTAACAGTTATATAGGGACAAACTGCATGGGGCCAAACTGCATAGAGAAAAACTCTTCTCATCTTTACACCAAGCACAGTTAGCAAAGGTTGGCACAGGGCTCTCCGTGAAGGTAATACCATGGTGATTACCATGAAGGTAATAAAAGAAGCCTCTCCCAGTTGAATGGGAAGGTCTGAACACATCTACCAGACTGCCACTGCCAGTTTCCATGTTCTATGATGAGCACAGACCAGAGCACATATAATTGTTTTGAATCTGTGCAGGAGAATCAAACTGATTTTCTACTTGGCAGAAAATTTGCGTCTTGTATTTGGGAATTTCTGTCCAGTTTGCTAATTGTAGTATTTTGCTCTTGTGAAAAATCTGAAAGCAAAGTTTTTAAGAATAAAAAATTAAATTGACATTTCTCTGTTTCTTTGCAATCTCAGTGATTTCGGATGAATGCAGTCAGAAACAATAGAATAAAAATCTATTATATGTGCTTGTAATGAACAGCTTCTCTTTTCCCCTCTTCAAGTATAATATATTCTGTGGAAATACCTGGTGGCCGTGTCTTAATGAACTCTGAAGTGTAGTTAGTCTCCTCCCTTTGCCCTTCTTTCCACAGAAACACAGCCTTCTCAGCTACATTTTAGTGCTGTTTAGAAACTGCTCCAGAACCCTGTTCATTTTATTTCTATTTCATTTTATTGCATTTTTCCGTGAAGAATGATATTTTAAGTACCCAAAGGCCTAAGCCAAGAAAACCTTGGCTTTTGATTCACTGAGCTGAATAATCAGCATGAACAGCCAGTTGGTTCTGTTTGCATGAAATAAATTTATGAGCAAAGTTTCAAGGGAAGTAGGTGTGGTGTAAAAAAGAGGCAAGATGACTCTTCTCTACTTATGTAGAGATTTCATCATGGAAGGAATCAAATGCCTTGTCAGAATGCAAGGTGAAGGTCCTCTGGTCCTATAGGAGTATTGCGTTATCATCTTAAATGCAACAAGAGAACACTGCCATTTCTTAAATATCAATAGCGGCAGGATCCTGGCTTCAAGTTGCAGGATCCTGTTCTATTGTTTTGAAAAGAATGTTCCCTTTTGATTGAAAGAAGTTAGGTTGAGTGGTGGCAAAGTCCTTTCACAAATAACCTTATCTTTTCCTACCAGATACACAAAGCTAAATATCATTTCTGCTAGTCAGTTATTAAACTAGGTATGATACATGTGAGCTGGGCTGGTTTGCAGTGTTGCTGAGCAGGCACACTTCTCTGTGTAGTGCAGGGCATTAAGCAGGCCATGGCCTGTGAAATAGGAAACGTGCTTATATCATAAAAAGAGCGGTCTCAGGTTAATAGAAAGGAAGGAGCAATTTCAGAGTTTCCATGGTTACCTGTCATCCACATCAAGGGCCTGCAGGTTGCACTTTGGGACTTTAGCCAACTCAATGATGATATCACTGTAGCCTGCAGCAGCAGCAATGTGCATACATGTTTTGCCATTTTCATCATCATAGTTTATTATTGATGGCCCCTGCCAGTGGTCCAGAATGATGGAACACAGGATCCTGTTGCCACTCTGGAAGGAAGTTCAGAGAAGAAAAGCGTTTTACAAAGGAGCTCACACCAGCCTGCATTTTCTCTGTTAAATACAGTAAGGGTATTTTCCTTGTGTATACCAGATTCTCTCAATATGAAAGCCAAAAGCTTCCAATCTCCAGCTGGGAATTGTGCTTACATTATAAATTTTCTAGAATACTCTAAGCACTGGAAAAAATAATAAATAATGTACCACTGCAAATATCTCCAGAAGTTGCAGAGTGTAAATTACTCAACAGAAATTACTTGTGTGTTTTGCTGTTTTGCTAAGCCAGAGTCCAGAAAGATGCGAGCTTATATTTTCCCATAGAAATTTAAGGCTGGAAAGAACCTCAGAAGACCAACCTACATCTGTAAGTCTGTCTCAGTACACCTAGAAAAGCCATGTCAAATATGTGCTCAAGTGATTCTTGAAAATTTCCTTAGCTAGTTTCCTCCAGTACTCTGGTATCTTAATACAAAGTTGACACTGTTCTCTAACCTGGAAATGAAATTGAAAATTTAATATCCTGACTTAGTGGAAATAGAGAAAAAGAATTCATGATTTTTTTATAACAACAGAAACACAGGGTTGAAAAGGTCTTTCTCTATCATCAAATTCCATCCCTGCAATCACTTCCAGCTTTGCTACATCATCCCTCTTGAAAACTTTGCTCATTAAAGGCAATTAGGTTTTTTTGCCCCCATTACTCTCAAAGGAATGCAGTTCAAGAACTTTATTGTTTTAATGATTAGTATCTCTAATTTCTATTCATACTCAAGGCTGATTATATCCCTTTGTTTCTGTTCCAGCATTATTATTTGGATTAAATACTTCTTTCCTCTTACTGGTACTTATTCTTCAGATGTATTTATAGGCAATCATCACATCTCTTCTGAATTGTTCCCTTGCTGCTCTAATCAATCATGGTCTTTTAAGTTTTTCTTGAAAAATATGCTTTCAGTTTCTCTCATCAACCTAGTAACCTTTCTCCTTTTGTGTTTTAGTTGTGTTTCCTTGAAGAGAGATGATTAAAATTGTACTGAGTCATACACAGACATTTTTGCCAGATCTTGTACAATGACACTAGCTCTTCCCTATTTGTGTTAGAGATATTTGTGTTAGAAATACCTCTTTTGGTATGTCATAGAACAGCATTTGCCTCATTCACAGCTGTGTCCCATTAGAAACTGCTAGTCATTTTGGAATAACCCTTTGCACCTCAGTACTTCTCTTCCATAGTTGTTTCCAAGCACAGAGTTTCTAGTTTTGGGGAGGACCTTCTGTTACTAGCACCCAAGTGCATGACTTAAACACTTTATCCTGTTCAGTTGTGTCCCATTTGTATTACTCAAGACTTAAAGGTATTCTCCTTTATGATATCCCCATTATTTCCTGTTAATGTCTTTCAGTTTTTTATTATTGGTCAATTTTATCAGAAAGCCCCTGTATTTTGTGCCAAGTTATTTTGAAAATATTAAACAAGAATAATTTCGAGTCTTATCCCTGAAAGTAATTTCCTTTCAGCCTCTATTCAACATTTAATCATACTCCTGCCTTCTGGCTTTTAAGACACAATTTCTTTTGCTTCTCTGTACTTTTGTATCTTATTTTGTAATATATCTTTTAAAGACGGGTAGACATCCATTATCTCAAGCCTCTTGTATACACTTTTCTTCTACACTCTTGGGATGCAGCTTCCTGCTATAATTTAAACCATTGGGAGGATACATTCCAGATCCCTGGAACATTCTGATCTCACAACTACTCACTCCAGCTGAGAATTCACTTAATTTATCAAAACATGTCCCCCTGAAATCAGGAATTTTGTTTTGCATATACTTTGTTTACTCAGATGTTTAATTTAGAGTCTACTTTTTATCATGTCATTCAAGCTTATTTTCTATGACCAAGCATTTTATAACATCCTAATTAACCATGTTCAAATTGTTATTAATTTATAGTTGCCTGAATATCTAATGAAAAAAGAGTGTTGATCTTCATGTTCAGGAATACTGAGGTCCTATGAATTGTTGTTTTTATTGTCCAGTCCCTATGTCAAATACCAATATCCTCCATACTAGCATAATTCGCAGTTACATATTTGTGTCATTAACATCAGTGAAATTTCTAGTCACATTCAGGGCTAACTGAATATACAAGTCTATTAAATACTTCTAGTACTACCACAATAAATGTCTTATCTGTTACCATCCTTCTCTAAGTCAGTTTTGATACAAGAAATTGTCAACTTTAGCACCTTACTATTTCCGTAATCATGTTTCAGTGACTCTACTATTCCTCCAATTGTATATTGTCTTGCTAATAGAAAATTTGCTTCCAAATTTTACACCCTGCACCTACATTTTCAGTCCCTCAATGTTCTTGCACAAGTCAGCATTCATGTAAGAAATTTCCCACTGTTCTTACTGGCATTTTATACTTTTACAGACTATACTGTGTCCCACCAATCTTCCATTTACTAGACTAAACAATCCGTTTCAACCTCTCTGTGCAGGTCAAGTTTTCCAGCCCACTTATCATACTTGGTGCTTGCTTTTGGCCTGTCTCCAGTTTGTCTACAGTTTTCTTCAACTGTGGCACTCCAAATGACATAACTATCCAGCAGAGTCTTCTCTCCTGACACTGAAAATGGCATTGCTACTTCCTGTAGCTCACACATAGCATACTTCTGTTAATATGTCCCAGAATGCTGTTTGATTTGTATCAACTGCATAACTTAAACTCCTAGTCACCTTTGTAATCTACTAGTCTATTACTCTTAATTTTGCACAAAACCCTTTAATTTTTGTATTCAATGTTATTTTATTAATTTCATTTAATTCCTAATATTGATCAAAATAATTATTAATTTCATCATGACCCATGACTTGGTGTCCCTGTAATTTTGTTCTTGCTGTGGGTTATATATGTGTTCTGGATTTCATCACCTCATAATGGAACAAATTAAAACATTCTTATGATAAATCCCTGGTTGGACTGTCTCTGAGATATTTACCTCCAAAGATTAATTGAACTGTCCTGAATGTGGCTGGTAGAGAATAAATGAAGTCCCTGGTTGATTTTGATTGCATCACTCCTTATTCCTCCCCCTCTGGGACATCCTATCTTTGGACTGAATTCTGGGTCTTTTATAGCAGGTTGTGCTTATAAAAATTGTACTATTGATGTCATTCACTGTGAAACTTGCATGCATTGCTCAAACCAGAAAGACACAAAGAATTAGGCTTGTAATGATCACTCTATTTGCCACGTTTAACAAGGCTTTTGTGCTATGTGATGATCTTTATCTTGTTGTCACTTTTCCAGCATTTTAATGTTTTACTACATGGGATTAAACATGATTAAATAACATTCAAACATACTATATCTAATAGGTTTTTGTCTAAGGAAGCAATAATTGCTTTGAAGATGGCTATGAAAATTCTGCCTCATTTTAACAATTCAATCAAATTATTACTTTAATTTAAGTAATCGAAGGACATTTCCAAATCTTTTGAACTTTCTGCTAATGAGATATCTGGCCAACTGCTCAGTGACTTTCCAGCTCTTTCTTCTTAGGAATGCCTTCTTATCTTTACATTCATCTCGGCTTTAATTACACACAAAATTCTCCTAAAACGCTTACAGTGCCCTTATTCTTAGATTCATAGCTTTGAGCTGTGGTCACCAAAAATGCAATGTTCCAGTGGTAATTTTACCACAGTACTATTGTTAGATCAGGAGGTTCAGTGGTAAATTTACCATAGGAAAATTACGTGTTTTTGTAACCTTACTGTATGCTTCATTACATTTCTTCTTCCCTTTTTGTATTCAAATTCTTTTCAGCAGAGATTCAAACGTTCTCAGAGATTATCAGTTATTCTTGATGTGTGTTTCTAAACAGTTTTGGAGGACTCCCCCTCAGTTTTTGCTACACTTTTGTCCCATCTCACCCTTTTTTCTGCTTCCACCCATTATTCATTCTCCTCAGTGAGCTTTTCTTCCTTAGATCACTCATCTCAATTAAACTTACCTTATGAAGAAGAAATATCCTAAAGCCTGAATCTATAAGCCCTTGTAAGAAAAACTCTCTTTGTGCTTTATGCAAATTTTCATCTGAAATTTTCATCTCCAGAGAGTGGCAAACAGCCAATTCACTAACACTGTAGTTAGTTCTCACACTTGATTACAACTCTGGTTGCTATAGGCTGGCTAATAAAAGTCAGACTTCTGAGAGTTGCATCTCTCAAGTGCTTTCTAAATAAGAAAACAATTATTCAGGAAATATGTACCGAATCAAGTACCATGAGGAAAATCCTGAAAATCTGGGACACTTTTCTGGTTTTGATACTTCTTTCAGCTATGTGTACTCAATTTATCCTCATTGTTACTACAGCTGTTGTTCTTATGCTTCAGCCCTTTCTATGTCCAACTAGATAAGTAGAATGATAATTTAACTTGAAAGTTTATTGTCACTTATGTAATATTCTACCATAACATTGCCTTTTATTCAGCCAGGTCTTCAGTCATAAATATTGCGATGTTTTCTTTGTTCACTGCACTATGGAGAGGGTTAATTTCTTTCTCTCTTCAGAATAGTCTAATAAACTAGGTAATGCGGTGCCAAAGAGAAGAGTCATGTGAAAGGAGTTTGCTAAGCTGGCTACCAGTAATGTAGGTGGGAGGGAGAGAGGGACAAGCTATGGACCACTTTACTGTTCTCAGGAAGTCAGGACAAAATATTTTTCTTCTTAGTAAATGCCTCTGGAAATTGTGCAGTTAGGTTGTTTTAGTTATCCTATATTTCCTGTCTGTTTGTATTACCATGCAGTTTAAAACCTTCCTATATCTATAGCTAGCTCTGCTGAATGGAAATTCCCCACCAGAAGCTCTTGATGCTGCTTCTTGTCATTAGCATATATCTTCAGGTCTGCCTGTGTTTCCTCATCTTCTACATTCTTTCTTCTTTCAACTCTACATCTGTGAACCCAAAGCTTTGACTTTCTCTTTGATGTCTTTCTGCTCTGCCCCTGAGTGACTTGGGACTTTAACCATTATTTCACTCCTTTCTGCAGCAACAAACAAATTCTGTTCTCATTGCACTACTCTGGGAGGTAACTGATTTTTATAAAAAATCAAAATAAATTACTATAGATTAAATAAATAACATTTGCATAAGTACTTCTGGCTTCCTCCTGGAAACCATCTATGTGCCCCATTGGGTGCTGTTTGAGTTTTATGTTAGAGAATCTAAGCCCTTTTATCTTTCCCCTTATCCCTCACAAACAGACACACATAGCATACTTTAATATGAAATTAACTGTAAGACCAGCAGGGCCATTGGAAAACAAACCAGCCAAACGAAACAAAGATATTTTTCTCCTTTGCTGAAATAAAGAAATATGAGCCATTTCAAGTATTTTTTGAGCAATCCATAGCAAAATTCAAACAAATAACTTGTTTGTGGATTTTTTCCTTTATAATTCCAGTTGAAACAATTATGTTGGTAAATACACCTTTCCCTTCAAAATCACCTTTTAAACTTTTTTTTTAATTCCAAAATTCGGTATTTGTCAAAAGCAAAAGCCATTTTACATTCTTTTCCATGTGGGTCTCTTGGCTGGATCTTGAAAAGCCTTGATCTTCAACTCAAGGCTATTCTGGCAGAGACTGTGTATTTAGTTACAGCTATACTGGCAAAACCCAACTATTCCTCCAACACAATTTTTTCCCTTATGTGATTAATTTCACTGAAGTGCCATTTTCCTCATGTTCATGTTCAGAGCACTGTAGGAGTTTATCGTGTCATTACCTTTACTGTAACACAAGTTCAGAATTTCATCCTAGAATCATAGCAAGCAAATGTTGCATAAGCTGTGAGGATATGTCAGGTTGGAATCAGATATAAAGGCTGTATCAGAACAACATGTCCTTACCTGTAGAAGCAGTGTCTGCTGTTTTAAGGATGGAGAATGTCAAACTCAAAGGCAGAGACATAATGTTGCTTCTAGTCTGCGTAAACAGTGCAGTGCGAAATGTCCTTAAACTGGCAGCTTAGGTTGCTGAAGAGTTTTGCACACATGGGAGCTTTCTGCTGTGTATTAAGGACTTCCAGCATCTCCCCCTTTGCACCCCAGACTAGAGAAAGCTAAGGAATGGAAACACACTCACTCTGCCTTGACTGCGGCCATTCCCCGGCTGCTAAATGGTGGCATTGCCAGCGGAGAAGTGAGGAAAAATTCAGAGCACCCTGTGGTTTCTCTACCCCGAGAGGACACGAACAACTGGTGTCTGTGATGAGGAAAGAAACAATTCATAATACCATCTTCATCTTTCCTCCTGCCGAGAAATTGTGCCAGAGGTTCCCCAAATGCATCCAAGGCACTTCACAGGGTGTGCTTCTGATGGCAAACCAATACAAATTAACAGCAACTCTACTGACGCCACTGTAGTTATATTGGTGAGACTCTGTCAGCTCAGAGAGAAGCTCATTTGTCTTCTCCTAACCCGAGTGCTGCAGCTTTACACACCCACCGAGACAGCGTCTCCTGCAGACTCAGAATGACCCAGCTTGGCTTGACTTTGTGGTACTCTTGGAAAGAGAATGTGTTGTTGTACAGGATACTTTGTCCTGTGGTCCTGAGAGCACTGCTGCCTCTGGTACAGCTAGGGGACATGGTGTTTTTAAAATATTTATCCTTTTAGCAGACTTAGTGGGTGTTGGAAAAAGCTACCAAACGACAAAGGCAGCCATGGAGGCATGACTCTAGCTATCACGTCCCTGCCTCTCTTACCCTCCCTTTGCTCAAACAAAGCACTGCATGAAACACTGGCCAAGTCTCTCTGAGAATTTATTTTCACTTGGAGTCTAAGTGCATATGATTTACTGTGTAAATGACTATGACTATGACTAAAATTACTTGGCAAGTTTCCCCTGCTATTGCATTGTTGTAAGGACTGATTTCTTCGGATGAGCTGTTTACATGCTTTGAAAAAGAGCCAATTTTTAAATTCTGCAGTAGAATAAGGATTTATTCTATCAGAGAAATGAAAACATTTGTCTTCAAGTGCCTTTTTTCAGGCATAGGAGATCAGGATGTGTATAGATATGCAAAAAGTGTGTTGCATGTACATTACTCATATTCTGGCACCCACTTGTTGAGTTACACATAGATTGTGTGCTGGGAAGAGGTCTGGCATTTATCCTGTACTTACCTACAGGCTTTGCCTGGGACGAATTCCTGCTAAGCTCAGCGGGAGTTCTGCAATTGATTACCTCAGAAACATGACTGGCATGAATAATTACATTGTCTATGGCATGTTCATACCTGAATGACTTACTATTTGACAGTCTGTTATTTCAGTAAAGGCAGTTTTTCTGATGATCTGCTTGTACTGCTGAGTTTTTATATCAGTACTGCAAGTTCGCAGATGACACAAAACTGGGAGGAGCTGTTGACTCCCTCGAGGGCAGGGAGGCCCTACAGAGAGACCTCATCAAATCAGAGGGCTGGGCAATCACCAACCATATGAAGTTCAACAGGGAAAAGTGCTTTATTCTGCACCTGCATGTAGGGACAGACTTGAGAATGAGATGTTGGAGAGCAGTGCCATGAAAAGGGGGTCCTGGTCAATGGCAAGTTGGATATGAGTCAGCCCTGGCAGCCAGGAGGGCCAACCGTGTCCTGGGGGGCATCAGGCCCAGCATCGCCAGCCGGGCAAGGGGGGGATTGTCCTGCTCTGCTCTGCACTGGGGCAGCCTCACCTCGAGTGCTGGGGGCAGTTTTGGCTGCCTCAATATAAGAAAGGTACTCAACTATTGGAGAGTGTCCAAAGGAGGGCAACAAAGACGGTGAAGGGCCTTGAGGGGAGGAGTGACTGAGGGTACTTGGTCTGTTCAGTGTGGAGAAGAGGAGACTGCACTCTGCAGCTGCCTGATGAGGGAAAGAGAAGGGGCAGGCAGTGACCTCTTCGCTGTGCTGACTGGTGACAGAACTGAGGGAATGGCCTGAAGTTGTGTCAGAGGAGGTTTAGACTGGATATCAGGAAAAGGTTCTTCACCCAGAGGTGTTGGTGGCTGGGCACTGGGACAGGCTCCTTAGGGAAGCGGTCACAGCACCAAGTCTGAGAGAGTTCAAGAAGCATTTGGACAACACTCTCAGGCACAGGGTGTGAGTCTTGGGGGTGGTGCTGTGCAGGGCCTGGAGTTAGACTTGATGATCCTTTTGAGTCCCTTCCAACACATGTTATTCTGTGATTCTGTGATAAATTATAATTATATAAATTGCAGTTATATAAAAGACTAAGTAGCACTAGCGAACATCCTTCAGCACTGGAATTCAATTGCCTGTACCATATAATTCTTAAAATCCTCCCTGGCATGGTTTTGTCCTGGGTCAAATAACACTTTCCCAACCAGTTCCTGGAGCTAGCATGGGCCACAGACAATTCCCAGTAGGTGATCTGCGCATGACCATCCTGTTTTAGGGAATAAGAGAGTTTAGCAGTAGGTACTCAGGTTGTCCCATGATAGTTGGCCTCAGGGCCAGAGCCAAGACTCAAGCCTGTTTTATTCACTATTGCAGACACTATCGCAAATATTTAGGGCACTTTATGGAAAAAGCTTCTGTTGGTATGAAAGCAAGTTTATTTCTTGCTCAAAACTACTTGCAAACTCTCTTCCTTCGTGTTTTGCAACTTGACAGCTCACTCTGTAGGACGCTGCTGCTTACAATGTTCCAGCCTCCACAAGCAATAGCTGTATCATTGCTGGAATGACAATATTTACACAAGAAATAGATTTTTTTAAAGTGTATACTTAAAAAATGTAAATTGAATATCTTTTTGATTTGTTAACAGACAAAATTGTCTTTAAAACTTAGTGACATAAAAAAGATCACTACTCTCCCTTTCAAGCCATCTCTAGAAAACTGCATGAAACAAGGAGAAAACAAGAACAAATTTGCAGTGAAAGAAATCTGCCTGAAATCAACTAGACAGTGAACCATGTCTAGCACATGCCATTTTTCTGGCCAACCCAACTACAGACATATCTGCCATAGAGAAACACCTACTAAGTTTTAAGATGTCTTTAAAATCTCTCTGAATTCTTCCACTGTATGCAACCCATATGAAAAAACAGAGTGCTGAGCAGAGAGAAGTAGTGCAGTGATCCCTTGAGAGAGATCCTGAGCCACCACTGCCTTCCCTGGCTCCTTTCTCTGCTCTGGCTGGATGGCCAGCTGTGCTCTTGAGATGTCCTGCAGCAACAGAGAGATTCTTTCCTGGAGATCCTGATATTTAAGTGTGCTGTCACCTTGCAAGTGAATATAGAGAGGCTGCAATGCTTGGTCAGCCAAACACAAATGAATAATTACCTATGCATTTCTTTTACAACATGTTTAAAATATACAGGTATTTCATTGTCTTCTCAGGAAACAGGGGAATGAAATAATCACATTGTTGCTATTGAGAAAATATGCTGGTTCCTAATTTTTGAAAACTTTGCATTTCAAATCAGCCTAGTGAATAATCATAAGCACAACTCCACATGACAGTATATTATTTTTAATAACTTCTTTTCAGTTGCTTCCTTTTTTGTCCCTTTGGGTTTGCATTTCTTCACTTTAGAAAAAAAATCTTTGTTAACTTGTTTATTCTTTAACTGGAAGCTGATATTTTTACATAATCATATGACATTGAGAGCCAGAGACTTTGACAAAGAGACGAAGAAAATTCGGGTAAAAATAATGACAACTGGTGAGGCAGTGTAGGAAGATTCCAAATCTTCCCAGGCTATTACCAAAGTACTACTAATACTGTTGTAGTATAGTAGTATGTAGTATGATAGGGTATGCTGTATAATAAATACTATATTTTACTAGGATTTCAATACCATTATCTAGAATTGTTTGAATAGCTTTACCCTTTGTTCCAGTATCAGTTAACAGTTTTTTGTTACAAAGATGTGTTTTCTTTTCATTACAGTAATTAATGCTGGCTGAAGTGAAAGGAGAGAAATACCTCCTGAGACACTTCTAATAGGCTTGTCTGCACCAGCTTTTAACAATATTGCATGTGTAAAAAATGTGGCATGAGATATTTTCACCCCAAACAGTCATGATCAGTGGTTTTGACACCGATGTTACACATTTGCTCTTAAGATGTGGACTGTAATGACAGGAGGTTTCAGCTTTTTGAAAGACCTTGGTGTGGGCAAGGTCTGTCTCGTTACACGGGATGGGATTGATCAACCCATGATGTTTGACGGAGGACAAAGCCACAAACATGCAGTCTGCCAAAGAGCCAGCATGAACAATGATTTCATATGAAATATGCCACATGCCCAAGAATTTCGTTTTGAATGATGGGCAATGGATTTAACGTGTTCCGCTCTGTGTTCCAGGCCAGTGTGCACAAACTGCCTCTTTCCTGCAACTTCTGAAACAAGTTTCTGTGCAGTGTCTGGTCTTCCCCTTACTGCATTTAAAAAAAAATGAAATTAAACACAGGGCCCTATTCAGCCAAAAATAACCCCTGCAGCTGGTACTGCCTGAGCTCTGTGAGTCTCTTGTTCTCTGAAGATATTTATACAATTCTTAAAGAAAAAATATCCCCTTTCCAGTAGCCATGGAGGAGGTTATTAGACATAATGATGATCCCAGCCAGCAGAGCTGTTCTGTTCTCTGTCATAGCAGAGAAAGTCGTGCCTGTCCACAGTATCTAAATCTCCTGGGCCTAATAGGGCAGCAGAGAGTGCTGGCTGAAAGTGGTTTTTCTCTTGGCTGAACTTGAGTAAGAGAAATATGAACAGATCTATTTCATGCTCTGATACTTCAACTGCCCCTTATGGACCTAGAATATGGAGAAGTGTTTGGATGGAAGAAGCTATTTATAAGGTTTCATGGCAGAAATCTCTTCAGAAGGAAAAAAAAAGGGTGCGAGTGTGTCATTCTGCACATTTCGTCTTTATTTCTGGGAGCAGCTTAAAGGAAGAGAGAAGAGGGATTTGTGATTTGCCCCCACCTGAGGCCAAGTGGTGGGTTTTGTGCAGTTTCCATTTCCCCATTTTTCAAGTGTTTTTCTGCACATTTGTGAGAGAAGGGTGGAGGTGGGAGTTAGCAGTAGAATTAAATAATGAAACATACAAAATACAGAATCAGGGAAAGCTGAAAGAAGGAGAGGAACCCTAAAGGTCATGAAGGGGTTTCACTTTTGTCTTTCTGTTTATGGGATAGTTTGTCCTCAGAGCTATGATACAGACCACTGGGTATAATGCAGGAGTTTGCATCCGTTTCAGGGTTTTTCCACTGGATGCAGCTAGAACTGGAATAAGCCTGGTAAAAGTGCATAACAGGTAGTAGAGTAGATATCTTTAGTCTCCTAAGGCAAATAACAAGTCCAATTTGATTAGGATTAAAGAAGAACAAGATTAGTATTGAAATAATATCATTTGCAGAGGTCAAAATATACTTCTACTTAAGAAAAACAAAAGTTGAGCCTATTATATGTTAACCATCTTTGCAAGGCTATGGTTGAAGGAAATAGATTGTTTTCTCTATATCCCATAACAAATACAATATATGGCAGTTCAGAGCTTTTAAATTTCTTTGTGATACTTCTTTTAAGAAGAGCAAACTTAGACCAAAAGGTGAAGTTGCAAATATTTAAAATTGTATGAAAATGTAACTGGATTTTTGTGTGGATTCTATTTTTGCTTATCTGTTGTGCAGGTGTTTTGCACATTAATACTGGAACTTCCTATGGCAAGCAAGCAAGTAAAAACATACAATTTCATTTAGGAAGTTTTCTGAAGTAAACTAGGATAAACTTAGTAAATTATGCTGTATTTTAAATCACTTACTACCAATTACATAATATATTTTTAATGTCACATTAAACCTGTGTGGTTTGTTTCTCTAATGATGGCCTGAGAATTTGACAATTTTTTTTGCATAGGCGATAGGAACATACAGTTCAACATGAAAAGTGTTTGGCTCCATGTCTTCCCCAGTCTCCAGACAAGTAGGATCTCAACCCTTCACTAATTATTCCACAGCTGTAACTGTTTAAATGTGTTTTAATTTGTGTTTACATTGTTTTATTCCCAAAGGCCTTTGACAAGGCTATTTAAGCTGCTGATTTCTGCAACCCTGATTTAGTGAAAAAAAAAATTAAGCATGAGTTCAAAATGAAGCATACACTTAGTGCCAGTAAGATAAATGAAAACTTTCTTTAGGGCAGCAGTGTTAAGCCTATATTAAGTATGTGTTCCTCTCCAAAGAAGCTGCTAGAGCCTCAATCTGTACCCACTGGCAAAATGCTGGGGCTTAGTGGGCATTCCTAGCATCCAATTTCCTTATTTCACAGCCAAAACTATTTCCTTAGGAGTATTCAGTACACCACAATTGCCAGCTTAACTCAATAAACATCCCAGTGGGACTGTGGCGTGGCTCACCTGTACTGCCCAGTGCAGAGCCGTTTTGAAGTCCTTGTCCACCAGAGTCGGGTCTGCTCCCTTGTGCAGCAGAGTCTGGATGTGCTGGGGTCTGTTGTGGAATGCAGCCCAGTGGAGTGAAGTCATTCCCTGTAAGCCACAAACCCAAAGGGCAAGTTATTGTCATTTGCAGGAGCACCCTCCAAGTGCCTGTAGATAGGGTTGGCAGTCCTGAAACCATACAGAGTGAACAGACTCTTCCCTCTTCATCTTGGTTTGAAATAATTAGTAGCAGCTTCAGAATTAGTGGAATCATAAGTGGGAACCAAGCAATCAGCTTTTTGGAGTTGTTATGGAAAATGAATACAAGTATAAATGCTTCCTCCGTATGTGACTGTAGCCTGTTATAAATAATGTGTGGTCAGGACCACGATGGCTGGTGAACAGTTCCTCACTGCTCAGCTTGGATCCTGTGAGAAAAGCCTGGTTTACACTGGTGCTTTGGCATTACATAGTGTGAAGTTTTTGTTTGGTCTTATCTTTGATCCAAAATAAATATTGTAAGCTATTATTAGAGCTGGCACTAGTCAGCAGGCTAAAGAACTGACACAGTGATGTCCGGATAAAAGTCATAATATAAGCATTTTATATTTACTGTTTAGGGTGAAAGCAAAGCAAGTGTTAAGCTATTAACCTGCATTTTCATTCCATCTTAGCTGCATCCAGTCAGTCTTGGTAGATCAAAGAATTCATGGCCTATATCTGTACCTTCAGCATTCTTACACACACCTATATTTTACTCTGTGTCCATAATTAAGATCTTCTATATACATTTATTAATTTATTGTCTTTCTAACAACTTGTTAGTGTTTTCCATGTGTGGTAACATTTTAGTCTGGGCAGGTGTTGTTTACTCTCTTTTACTGGGAAAATTGCATTTCAAGGGTCTTGCCTGATTTCCAAAATGACAAAAAGCATGGAAAAAAAAAAAAGGATCGAGTGGAGAAGGTATTAAAACTTGAAATAGAACCCCATAAAACCAATTGGTAACTACTCGGGTGAAGTATGAGCTATATTGATGCAGACAGTTTATCAGTGCATCAATAGTGGAAGTTTGCAGTGATTTTCTGACTAAAATCTTGAATGCCTTAAGATTCATTTGTCTCACTCATCAGATATCTTATCAGACTTTAAAGTCCCCATGTGGCTTAAGTATGGGTGATGACAAAAGAGAGCAGTTGAATAAGAGCAGTTTTGGTTTTACTTAGGGTTTGCAAAGCTTAATCATGGGGGTTTTGGTTTTGTAAAACCAAAATTGAGGGTAAACGCTTGCACTGACTGAAATTAATGGTAGCTCTGCCATTGATGTCAGTAGACAAGGTTTTGACGTGAGGGACTTAGTATTGTTGATGGACACACATTATCTGTGAGTGCTATGACGTGAGGCTTCAGTGAAGTGATATCCAGCTGGGAAAAGGGAACTCATTGCTAGTCCAGGAGAGCAAGAAAATTACTGAAGAGGGAGAAACTACAGTGTACCAGGCCAGCTTTCTGTCATCCTCTCTCAATCTGTTGATATGGACAAACAAAATCCTTGAAAAATGAACTTTCTCTCTGTTTCTACTGTGGTAACCAGCAGAATAACCTGTAACGTAAGAGTGTAAAACTGTGGATAGTTTTCAAAGATCTCCCTAATACAGGGACACAGCTCAGAGAGGTCAGTTAGGAGAAGCATAGTGCAAAAATATAGGAAACAAGGTTTGACAATATACTGCCACCTAATATTTGTTAATCAAACGAAACACTTCCTATGATATCCAGTTCTACAAATGGTTATGCTGTGTTTTCTGAAAAAGTATTTCTTTTCATTTTCTTTGAAACTATTGCCTGATAATTTCTGTAGATGTTCCTATGTTTTTATATGAAAAAAAACCCCAGTTAATAATAATTCTCTTTTCATCTCCACACAATTTATGATACCATGGGTTTTTATCATCCCTCTGACATAGCTGAAAGTCCTACTGTAGTTGTTTTGTTCTAGTTAGCCTGCCCGTGTAAGGAAGCTGCTCTGTAACTATTATCATCTTTGTAGTCCTTTTTCTGTTCCTTTTCTTGTATATCCTTTTTCAGATTACTTGTATAGCCGACGTTTGCTATGTGGCTGTACCAAGGATTCAGACAGAGCTTCCTGTTTTGTTCTTTATTTCCTTTCTAGTACTTTGTACGTTCCACGTGTCCTTTCAGAGCACCCAACTGAGCAAAGAGCATTGAGCTGTTTGTAGCAGCAGCTCACACATGTGGGCTTTCTACAGCAGGCAGTGGCTGCCTGGACCACACCATTTGATTCGTGCATAGTGCTACCACCCTTGAGTGGCATCAGTAGGTAGATAGATTGCTATTTGTGAGTGGAAGCATGAGACTGATATCAGAACTGTCAAAGCTGAAGGTCCAGCAGAATATAATCTTGGGGGTGAGACAGCCAAAGAATTGCACATTTATAAAAAAATTAGGAGCAACAGGGGACATAAAAGGACAAAACCCAAGAAATGGCTGTGAGAAATACAGTGTGACGCTCGTTTTGCTCAGATTCAAGGCTTTTTCAGGGAATCTTTCTTCACATTGTCATCTCACAGGTTTCACTAATAAACCCACAGAAAGGCACAGTTGTGGAAGCTATGAAACCTCCAGATGTATTTTTTACTGTTTATGGGTTCATGCATTCATCAGGGTGTTTTTCTCAGTGTCAGATGGGAAAACTGAAGTGTTTTACTAGTGCCAAGAGAACAGCTCTATTAGCTGCAATCATTTATGAGGATCCACATCTTTCAGAAAACTTGAGTATTCAGGGCTTAGTACTGCTGACACTTAACAAATATATTGTTAGTGCCAAATGACAGTAAGATGGACTAGAGGTTCCAAATTACATGTAGCAATGCATTACAGCAAAATACTATGGCCTGAAATGATGATCCATTGTTCCATGCAATTGATTAGCAACATAAATCCACACCAAGACAAAGCATATGTCTGGTTTAGGGTGCAGTGCGCAGGGTCTGCAAACCTTTCAGTGGGTAAGGAAGGGGAAAAGTTAACAACCCTCTGGCCATTCTGGCACTGTGGAAAAAAGGCACATCCTCGAGCAACTGTTAGAATGAAGAGAAACATATGAAAAGACTCTCTCTTGAGAGAGTCTCTCAGAATCTCTCTTGTATCTTGGCTTCTCTATTTGGAGAAAAACACGTGGGAAGTTAACACTCTCCTATGTACACTATATATAAACACAGAATACAATTCCATATGGATCAGGGAACAGCACAAATTTTTGCACTACCATGGCTCTTCTGGGTAACACCAGCTCTCTGATACTTTTACTGAGAACAGTAGTTGAATGATGGGATCAAGTAATCATAGAATCATAGATTGACATGGTTGGAAGGGACCTTAAAGTTCATCCAGTTCCAACCCTGAGCCAAGGGCAGGGACACCTTTCACCAGATCAGGTTCCTGAGAGTCCCATCCAGCCTGGACTTGAACACTTATGATGGGTAAAGGTGAAGATTTGGTCCAGTGCCTAACTTCAGAAGAATCAAGGACAAATATTATCTTGGCAAGTGATTTAAGAGATTGATTCAAGGTACCTCATAGTTGGCTGAATACACAGAAGGTTTATTAGCCTACAGGTGCATCGTGTATAGATGGAAAAATGAGATACTACTTTGCAGAGTTCAGCAAAAGCATTACAGAAGTTTTTGACTAGTTCATAGTCTCATCACAGAATTGATAGTACAGTGGACTCTTTCTGAACAGAATGCCTTCTATGGCTCCAGCGCCAGGGATTGTGATTTTTTAGCACAAGATCACTCACCTCATTGTCCTGATGATTAATTTCACTAAGATTTGACTGCTGCAGAAGCACGCTCAGAAGTCTGTGGAAACAATGATAAGATCAGTGTGCTGTACACCTGACTAAACATGAAAAACTGACAGCTTTTTAAAAAACAAAATGTGCAATTTCATGAAAAATCAGTATTAGTGATGGGCACAGGTCAGAATCTCAGGTCTGAGCTTTGTCATATAAGAAAAACAAATACGACTTTGTGGCTTGCTGTAACAAGAGAAGTTTAGCTCAGAATTAAAAGCAGATCCACTAGGAATAACTCTTGTGCTGATTGCCAGGCTAGAATCAGAACAGAGTACTATACATGTGTGCAGTTTTTGGTAGTTTAGCAATTTACTGTCAATCTTTTTTATAATATCTTAAAGTAATATAAATACCAGCTTCTATAAGGATTTTTCACTCTGTTTTACTCTTGGAGTAATGTGGGATAGTGTATATGTTTGTGTGCATGCCTACTTACTGCATACTGACACACACAACCCCCAATATTTTACAAGGCCTTAGAGTATGCCTGCTGGAATAGGGCCGTTATTATGGAATAAAACCTAGCAATGCATGAGATTCACATTTTATAGAATATTGGACCACAAACCCTCCCCTCTGGTGGAGGTAAAAACAAAGTAGTTACATGAAATATTACACAAGTGCTATAATATTTGCAATACTTTATGGATTTAATTTTTCTTTTCCTTTAGTTATGCTGTGAAGATGTTCTGAAATCACTATAGGTTTGGTAAATATGATTGTGTTTTATAGTAGGATGCTAAGTGTTTGGATCATTTGCATGGCTGAACCACGGAAATAAAAACCACCATCTTGTCACACGCTGTAAGAAAACCTAACAGCACATATCCTAACATGAATGTACAGTTCTTATGACTAGCAAAGGGAAGGATGCATCTTTAGTGGACCATTGTGCAAACCTGCGGCTCATCTGCAGGTGTGAATTTGCTAGAAACTTTTGAAACACGGACATTAAGAAGACATGCTGTTTTGCAAGTAAAAGACAGTGAAATGTAAAGGAAGGAATCTGATAAATGTACAGATAATGCACAGACAAATGTATAAAATCCTGTGTTTATTCCCATGCAGAGGAGACTGAATGAAAATATATGCAGCTTTTTGTCAGGATAATCTTCAACAACTTCCACTGTGTTTCCTGGATTGAATGTGCTCAGGTGTGTGCATCAGATCAAGTTGAGAACGTTGCATGCCAAATTTGTTCTCCCCTGTCAGTAATAAAGAATTAGATATGTAAATTATTCAAAAGACGATATTTACGGTTACTTAGGGATGATTTTGGCAATTCTGCAGGTGAAAAGCTTATCTATAGGTAATACCTTCCTCAGGTGTCAAAATCCCAAATTTAGTGGCTTTTTAAAAGTAGAAAATCCCTAAGGCATGACAATGGGGCAGATCCCAGCATAGAGACTTTGCTTTGACTTCAAATCCATTTGTGTATGGATACAAATACTTGTAGAAAAGAGGTGTTACACATCCTTTTCTAAATGTAGTCATACTATAGGAACTCAGAAAAGGATGACACTTTAGGATTGTTGTGATTAGTTTGGTAAAAGTTTGTAAAAGGGAAGAAAAATTTTGTGGTCATTTAGCAAAATGCTTCGGAATCTCAGAAATACAATGTCTGAAAACAGGTCTGGATAAAGACAGATCAGTGAGCAAAAAGAAAGTGAAATAACCATAGTATGCTTGTAAAACCCATTTATCACATAATTTATAATATGATACAGGGCTCCATGGTTCAAGTCCAGATATGATCGATGAAACCACTGTATGTGAAGGAAATCTAATTCTTTGAGTGTAGAATCTTTACCAACAACAAGCTTTGACTCAATTACATCATGAGATCATTATGGCAACGTAACTGCTGCCATTGAAATATGAGATATTCAACCATGCAACTGGGGTTTCTCTGATATCTGCTCCTAAAGGCATAGATCAGGAATGGATTCGCTTTCCACTTTGCCTTTTAGGCTCTGTGGAATGCACTGAAGCCTGTAAATCAATTATCAAATCAACACATTAATTGCCTCAGTCTTTCCATGTAGTCCACATACTGCCTCCAGCACATGAGGCTTTAGCAGTGGACTGCCAGCTTTCAAACTCGGCTGCAAAAGCATTTCATAACTGGCCACTGCATATTCTCTTTAGCAATGACATAGGATTCAAGAGAATAACAATGACCATGCTGGAAGAGCCTCCCCCTCAGTGCTCCTGGCATGTTTTCTGGGCGTGGAGAAAACCCAGTGAGAAAGACAGAGGAAAAGGAAAACTTCTGTGCAGAGCAAATAAAGGTCTGCCTGTATCCATGGAGAATGTGAAAAACATTCAGGGGACCCAGTGTGCTGCTGGTAGAGTAGATTACTGTTCCCTTTCAACTAGCAGCATGTGCGGTGTTGTACATTGTCTTTTTCTGTGTTGGCTTTGTTTAACGATAGTGATTTGTGCTTTTGCAGAAATGTCAAATTATTCTCTCCAAGTGATGCATGAAAAACAATGATAATGTGGAAAATGAATAAAGCTGTTAAAAAGCTGTTAAAAATCAATAAAGCTGTTAAAAAGCTGTTAAAAAGCAGTTGTTACAGCAACAAAATCATAGACTCCTTGACTAAGTCACATGCACATATTGCATGTACTGAATGTTTTACCTGTTTCTAATGTCTTCCTATACCTTCAGGCATGATTTACTTAGCAGAGTTTTTTGAGTGAATTTATTCAAATATACAAATCAAAATTTGTTACACCTTCCTATTGTCACAGGCTGGAATCAGACAAAGAGAATATTTCTTGGGAATTCTGGTGAAGACACTTTATAGCTCTGTAGCTGTTACTCAACCTTCAGTAAAAGTAGTTAAAAATGAGCCAGACCACCAATCTTCAACTTCCCCTTTACGGTACGGGTTTTCAGAGAGGTTATCTTGTGGAAATCTTTTCTCATGTTTGCCATGCTACTCAGAGGAGAAGTCCAGAGAAGGAGTTTCTTATAATATTTCATGTGGGTAGGTGGCAGAAAGATAGTTGGGCAGGGGAAATCCAGGATTTCAACCTGTGTTATAATTATTTTCCCTCCTCCAGCTATTGTGATCTTAAACTAGGCTTCTCACTTTACTTGGCCACTGATCTCTGGAACCCAGGTGTTGTACAATGTTTTAACTCCTCCCTGCCCCTTTCATGATAACCACTAAAAAAGGAGCAAGTCACAAGTGTAGCTGTCACACTATTCTTCCTTACGTGGGCTCTCCTTGCGCTACTGACCACCTGTGAGCTCCACCCAGCAAAAGCTGTGGGAGCCTGGCACATACCTCACGTCAGGCTCTGCGGTCGCAGCGTGTAGTGGCAACCTCCCACTTTTGTCAGGTATGTTCTGCTTAGCACCATTCCTGAGCAGGCTGACACAGCCTTCCAGCCAGCCCTAAAAAAAAAAATTAGAGCATGTCGAAGAGGACAGTGAAATGCATCAGGCCAGATCTTTTCTTCTGGGTGCTGGCACTCACATGAGACTGTAGCTGTTTCTGCCAGCAGAGAAACTGGACTTCTTTCTCCCCAGCAGAGGTTTCCCAGCACTAAGAGTGGTTCCTCTTTAGAGCTGAGGTCTCAAACTAGCTTGGTAATTCATTTCTCTGAGAAGGTGTTTCATTTACACTGTATTTTGGTTTTTTTTCTGCAGCTGTGGCAAATACTGACTGAGTAAACAGTGATTAAAAACCTGCTAATTTCTGTATCACTAGCAAATGCTACACGTATTCTTGCATGTGGATTCAATCATGCTAGATTAAACCAAGAACATGAGCACGCAATCTCATTTTCTTTGTGAGGTTTTAGCAGGGATGGCAAATCAACAGTAAAAAGCCTTAGAGGGTGGTCTTATAAAAGTTGTTGCAGAAGTTTGTATTAGTGACTGAATGTTAGACTGAAAATAGCAAGAAAACAGATGGGATGAATCAGTTCTTTGACTAAAACCTTCTATTGATCACCTAAGAATAAAAGCAAGTAAAAAGCCTGGTTGTGACTGCATAAATCTTTCAGCATATACTTAAGTCCTAAGAAAATAAAGCATGAGTTGAAGTGTTTTGTTAAAACCTCAGCAGGCAATTGAAAAAGATCACTCCCTGCAATATGAGCTGCATTGGATTGGCATTACCAGCATTTCTAGGGAAAATGTGCAGAATAGTGGAATCAGAACATCCCTGTTGGAGCTCTTGGAGGAAGTACAAGACCATCAAATCCTGCATGCAATCATGACTGTGCAACTCTGCTGAATTAGTTTGTTTGCACAAACATCATAAGCAAATGCTCTCTAGACCTCTGGTTATATCCCTCACAGAAAAGAAATGGAAACTGAGAAGCCTGGGTGGTTAAAATCTTTTCCAGTAATTTCTTTTTTTCCAAAGAATATTTTTTCCCCTCCGGGAAAGAGGAAGGAAAAAAGGAGCATGACACTAATTATGGGATTCTTTAAAAATATCTTGCAAAGGAAATGTTTGTTCTCAAGTAAGTGGGATATGCTTCTTGCATTGGATGAAACTGCCTGTTTTGTTATTTTCTACACTTATTTTCTGGCTGAATATTGCATAGCTAAGCAAGAACATTGTTTTTGTTCTGAATTTTCAGGAAGAAACTAGGTGCAAGGGATGTCTTTTAATTAGGCTGCCACAGTGTCTGTTTAAATGGGCTGGCAGCCAACCAGCCATAACTCATACTATGCAGCATGGGTGAACACTCCTTCTTCCTTTCTGTCCAATTAATAATGGAAGCACACTCTGCTCAGCTAACTTGGTCCCTATTCTCTCTCAGAAACCTGAATTACCTCCTGCAAGGAGTAGAAGACTAAGGAGAAGAGGACCATCCTTGTTGCTTCAGAGATGTATCTGAAGCACAATTCCCTTCCCAAACATTTCAGTGGGATGTCTGCCCCTACTGTCACTTGAATGTAGGTTGATCAGGGGGTTGGATTCTTTATGATCTGAGTAACTGCACTTGCACCTGCAGCACCTTGAACTTCACTTCTCAACCTGGCCATCCAAAGTCCAGCACCACAGGGAAAAGTGCCCTGGCTCATGTGGTGTGCGGGAACACATGACTGCTCATCACCAGAATTTGAGGTAGGAAAGCCCTCACTTGATAATAAATATCTAATGCTGACTATGAAAGGGGGAGAAGTCAATCTGCATATTAAGAACAAGAGCGGACTTTCAAGTGCACAGAAATAATAAGTGATTTTCTTGTGAGATCCTCATATCAGGCACTGACTTCACAACCCGGAAGAGAAGGGACATGCTGACAGGAGGCTCTGACAGAAGTCCTGATCCTCTTATAATAATTATTGCTCCAGCTTTGCATCATAGTAAAGTTTCAAAAACCATTCCACTGTTGTCTAGAACCAAAAGTTTTGCCCTTTTTTTCTTTCTGTAGTATAAGCAGAAATCTTATTTTGTCTGCAGATTTACTCCCTTCACTCCATCCTTGTCCCTCAAGTCTTGGTACCAGATAAGTTGCCAGAGATAAACTGGTACGTCCGCAGGCATCTTGAGTATTAATATTGGCTCCCATCTTCAACAGAAGCTTCACTGTATCAACCTGGCGTCCTGACACAGCATGCATCAAAGGTGTGCAACCTGGGGAAGGAAGCCAAATTTATTTTACAATTTTATTTTGTCAAAGTTATAAGATATAGTTTCTTATTTGCTAATGTTAACACTGGCAAAATAAAAAAATCCTTCCCTTGACCACTGTCCAACAGTTGTACTCACCTTTTTTTAGGCAGAAAGTAACTGCTATGCCAGTCACTGACCACTGATTTTAAAAAGAGCATGACTTCATTAGCAAAAGCTGTGCCTCATTAACTCTGCTTCTGGAGGGAAAAGTGCTTTTCTGTTGACAAGTTCCCAAAATGAACTTTTGGCTTTGTACACCATTTTGGAAGCTGATATTCTTCAGGATGACTAGTAACCAGATGGTCTTGTCTAATTTTCTCAAACCCCAGCTTCATTTTGTCTGTGTATTCAAAAGACATAAAATCAAGCCCTGTCCCTTGAGGTAAATGTGAGTTGGCCCTTTATGTAGATAACAACTTAATTTGAAGTCTGGATTTGCTCTAGGATATTTTCTTTCCTGTTTCCATAAGAATTTTTTTTAATAGCCTGCAAAAAAATTCTGTTTTGTAAAAACCCTGCAATCTACATTCAAACCTAATACTCAGATTTCATCATGAAGTATTGTGTCATTTAATTGCTTCCTCTTCTTTCCATTCTGCTAACTGCTGAAAAACAGCAAGAAATTTTCCTGCAGAATCTGACACAGCAATTTAAATTACTAGACTGGGAATAAACATGAGCATTAGAAACTACAAGACTGTTAGAAACTTCATATATAGTGGAAGAATTATTGTTTTTACTGGATTCAATGAGATTGCTGAGGAAATGTTCTACTCTACCTGAGGTCACGCAGAGTCTGACATAAGTGCGGGATATGAGCAGTATGGTTTCTGTTGCAAAACTGGTCTATGGTTACATTTGTATGTACAACCTAGGAAACAAATTAATTCTGAAGTTGAAATACTTCTGCTTGCTGACCAGTCCATCTCACCCAGTCCAGCCGCCCTCCATGCCTAGTCTCTCTCCCATTAACAATCTGGACTGGGAGCATTTTATCTTAATTAAGCTTTTCCCTATTAACCAGTAGATGTTTTAGATATAACACAATGTCTGGTTTAAAGTGTAAGAGAAAATGGTAGCTTGGTAAAAGCCCTTAGAGATTCGAAGTGTTCATATGTATCCTTTATAAGAAAGTGCAATTAAAGAAACACTTTTGCAAAAAAAAGTCTTCCTTGAGAACAGCTTCCAGAGGTCTGTGGTTCTTATTCACTTAGGAAATAGATGCATATAAACCCGGGCCAATGTATAACAATTTGTAATAACATTGAATTATAACTTGAACACAAAACGAGCATGGTCTGACAAATAAAACAGACCATTTAGATCATGGCACATTGTACAACCAACCCTTTGGCAAACAATTACTTGACAAAACCATTCAAACTGACTGTACACGTAGCATAATCTCTGCTTTAGAGATGTGCAGAATGCATGGCATTTGGCTTTGGTAAAAATATTCTTTTTCCTTCCCTGAAATGCCAACAGTTTCTCAGCATCTCCCTAAATAAGATAAACTAGATTAATGGTAAAGTACTGTCTAATTATAGCAAAAAGCTTATTTGTATCCATATAAAAATATCTTACAATTACAGGGGGAAAGAATTATCCAAACTGTGCATTTCCAGTGGATGTTCCAAAGAATAACTCAAATTTCCCATATTCTGCTACTAAATATAATTTGCAGAACACAAAAATCAGAATGAAGAAGTGGAAAATTTAGCTGAAAGCCGAGGAAACAGATCTCCTGAGAACAAGATCAGCCTTCATTTACCCTCTCTGTCACAAGACTCCAGGATGGAAGGATCCTCTCGAATCACTGCAGTCAGTGTGTTCACATCGCCATTAGCTGCTGCTTGGTAAACCACAGCCAAGTCCATCTCTTCTGATGCATCAGCTGCAGAGAAGGAGCACGTCCACGGGTAAACAGAGAGCAAGTCCAAATGATAAACAGTGAAAATAATGACACTTATCTCACTGAGTTTTAATGACTGTGTTACTTGGAGTGGAACAAAGTGTATTTAAACAGCACTGTGGTTTTTGTTACTCATCTGAAACTTGTTTTTCATCATAACTTCTTCCAAAAACTTTCGAACATAGACACTGAAAGGACTTAAGAAAACTTCTGGAAAGTTTCCACCTCTTGTAAGAAATCATACTAAAACTAATGTAACATGACTTGAGGAACAATGAAGTAATAACTGAACTAGCTCGTAATATTGCTGGCTGCTCTTTTATGGCATGGGATGAAATCAAGACCCTGGTGTTTTCAGTTTCAGTGTTATCCTTGCACCAGTCAGAAGACTGAGCCTTTTCTCTTCCCTACAATGTCCAAGGGAATTCTATTTTCAGGAGAGTTATTATTATTATTTGCCAGTCAGCAATGATTTGTGTTGATAATTCCTGCAAAAAGGAAAAGTAGACTATTGCTCCAAATTCAGGAGAGGTTTATTTTGTTTGGCAAGTACAGTGTGAGTTAGTATTTAAAGTAGATGCTTGCAGGACCTGTTCCTGAACATTCCTCAGACTTTTCTTTCTAAAGAAATTATTGTGATGATTCTCTCTTTGCTTCTTTGCTTGTAACCTCCTTTCAGACTGGTCACCACAAGCTCCACACCCCTAACCCTCCTTTGGCTTCAAGTGGACTGTCAACCTCTTAAGTCTAGGAGTCAAACGAGTGGATTTTTGGGTGCAGAGTCAAATCTGATGTAATGGTGAAGTGCTCTACATATGTATTGTTGGTCAGACAGTCCCGTGTGTCTGATCCCTATTAACTCAAAAAAGTACAGCTGCAGTGAGCTGTCCTGTTCACGGTGGCTATGTTGGGGTTTAAACCCAGATGCCCCCACTGCTCAGCCACTACTTTGACCCCCATGGGGTGGGAAGGAGACTCAGAAAATGTTAAAATTTGTGGGTTAAGAACAGTTTAATAATTGAAATAAAATAACATATAATAATAACAACAACAACAACAATAACAATAACAACAATAAAAATTTTAATGAAAAGGAGAGACAAATATGTATAAAACCCAAAAAGGGCAAGTGATGAACAATACAGTTGCTTGCCACCTGCTGACTGATGCCCAGCCTGTCATCCTGCAGCTCCCCCAGTCATATCCTGGGCATGTCAGTCTATGGCATGAAATATCCCTTTGGCCAGTGTGGGTCAGCTCTCCTGGCCATGTTTCCCCCAGGCTCTTGTGCATCTGATCACTGGCAGTGCACAGGACACTGAAATGTCCTTGATTTAGGGTGAGCACTAATTAGTAACAACTGAAACACCACTGTGTCACCAATATTATTCTCATACTTAAGGCAAAATACAGCACTGTACCAGCTGCTAAGAAGAAAATTAAATTTACTCCAGGTGAAAACAGCCAGGGTCAGAGCTATAGAAAATGTCTTTTGTCCAGCCACTACACTGCCTCGTTAACTGGAGAAAGAAAAACTGATGCCTAAGTCACACTCAAGATTTGATCAAAGGAAAGAGAGATTAAGTGACTGATGACTTATCTGTACTGTCATATCTTCTGGAGATAGCATGACTATGTAAGCTGTGCAGAAAAAAAGGAGATAGTATAAAGAGAGTTTGAAGAGTTAGTATTAAGTATGTATCAAAATAATACATTATTCTTAACACATTGATAGAAATTATATTTTAAACCTTGTCATTCATATTTTTTGAGTGATAAAAGATCTTTAAATATAATAGTAAAGTATTAGACACACTATTTATGTTGTGATCAGATGTTGTCTCAGATTAACCTGCATGAGCTCTGTGCTGGGGTTTACAGCCTAGCCTAATTCTCCACATGTGACCTCTCACCAGGTGCAATCAGCCCTCTGGACTTTAAAATTTGGCTGCCATGGAAACACAATCTTCTCTTACCCTGGAATAGTTAGTCTGTCAAAACTGGAGCTCTGGTTGTAGGCTTGAGAAAATTAGAAAGCTGATGTTAAATCTGCCTTTGCCACGGATTCCCTCTCTATTGCTCCTCAGCTAAAGAGAATCTAATTTATTTTCTTCCCTCTAACTGGTATTTTAAACTACACCATGACATGAAATTTGTGAATAAAAATATTAACTTGATTTTTGGTCTGTCGAGGAGTCTATTGCTGAGGGAACTGTTTGTTTGACTCTGAAAGTTTGTCCTGTGTGCGTGGGAGATCCCACGAGACGAAGGGTCATTGCTTCTGGACAGTCATCATCGGTGACTAGTACATGAAAAAAAAGTGGCTTTACCACAAGTCCAGTTAGTAATATTTCCTTATTATGTCAGACCCAAAGGTGCCTCTCACAATTGGTAAACTCATCAAAACCATGTTAATGACAAGCTCAGGTCTGAGCAAGCCCCTTACTCAGAGAGGGCTGTAGTCTGGGCTGGGTGGGAGGCAAGGGCACAAGGCAGAGGTTGATCGCTCGTGCTGCTCCTCTTGTCCTCTTGTCTTGTGCCCCTCTGGAGGTACACGGGGGTGCCAGCCCTGGGCACTGGCACAGCTCTTCTCACAGCCACTGTCGTGTACAGCTGTGCAGGTACGGGACTGCTGTGGAACAGAGAAGATGCTGCTGGCACTGGGAAAGGAACCATTAGATGTACTAAGACAGACAGTGAATCTAAGGGGTCCTCGCCTCTATTGATGCATTTACACATGTAAATCTTGTCCTTTTTTTTTGCCTTGTAAGTACCATTAAATATTCCTGTTGTGAGTCAGGAGCAGAGAAAAAGGGCAGAGATAATCAGAGACCCAAATGAAGGGTGCACTCCTTCACGTGGGTCTCTGATTACTTCTGCCCTTTTCCATCTAGGTAAAACCAAGACACCTCCCCTTTGCTTGTGCTGGGCTCAATCTGCTTTCCTCAGAGAAATTATCCTTTTGTATGAGGAGAGGGAGCAAAACTCTGGATGGACGGATGGACGGATTGACAGATGGATGGATAAATAATTGAATGAATAAATGAATGAATGAAATTTTTCCCCTGCCTGTTTTTTCAGAACACAGGCTCTATTCCTGTTAAGGGATGGTGGCATGAAGCCACAAATATGTTCCCCACCCATGAGTCCAAGCTGCCAGAGCAAGGACAGACAGGTGGAGCAGGCTGTCATCCTGCTGGTGAGGGAGCCTGGGCCAGCAGGAACTGATGAGTGCCCATATTGTGCATCTGGATAAAGTAGACTGGCATTAATTCCATTTCTGTAGGGTGACACAATTTCAGGTGAGGTGTCTTTAACATGACCTGTGTGGTTTTGGATGGGGGTGAGAAGGAAGACAGATACGTGGTCTTCTGATGCTTCACATGATGGAGCAGAAAATACTAGGAGGGCTTCGATGTCATTTGTGCTGGATGCACTCGGCTCCAGGTGAACAACATCTACCACTTCACCTTCCTCCAGCTTACCCTATCAAGGAATGAAGAAGCATGGGCACAAAGCTAGTAGGAAACTTCTTTTTGAAGACACCTACTTGGGCAGAATTGGAATGGTTCAGAGAGTGGGCATTCTGCAGAAGGCAACAGTGAAATACTGAGTGCTTGTGTCCCTCACTTTGTGAGCTTACCCTGTTTCGGGGCTTGGCTGTGGCTGGGGCACCAGCACCATGTGGCATAAAGGGATTGTGAACAGCCAAATGCCTGACTCTTCATCTTCTAATGTGTTAGTTACTCCATTATTTTGCAGTTCTATAAATGCCAGTAAGTAGTCATCCCATTTCAGACACATTTTACATTTTATTTTGAGAAATTGCTGAGCTGCTGTTGAGAGGAAGTTGTCAGTCAGATTTAGAAAGGCAGAAGATCTAACTAACAGTTTGTGTCTAGAGCAAAGCAGAGGAGAAACTGCAGGCTGACAATAGGGGTGTAGAAAGGTCTAGAAGAAAAGACCAAATTACATACAGGGTTGTGATATTTTTTGTAGCTAAAATGCTCAGAAACAATCAGAGCTAAACACCAATCTATCTAAAATAAGCTGTAGTGTTTTAAGAGTGCATCATTTCTGCAAGACAAAGTCGTTTTCTTTGGGTCAGAAAAGGGAATATATAAAGACAGAATGATGACTGGATTCAGAGCAATGAAATTGTGCTTCTCATGACATGAATTCTCCTCTGACTGTCCTACGAAGAATGCATGTTTCACACAATTTACAGTGTAGGCTGATGTGTTGTTTTACAGTGTGCACATTAGATGTACATAAGTGCATGCTTTCTGGTGCATTGGATTTTTAAGGTCTGAATAAATTTGCTGAAGCTTGGTGTGCATGCTCTTGACAATGGCTGATTTAGAACTCACTAAACCACAAGGTATTGAAAACTGAAGACAGGATAATAGGATAATTTGTGTTCATTTTGAAGAAGAAATATTTATGCATGCAATTTACTACCCTCTCTCTCATAAACCCTCTTGCCTCCACCACTAGCCAAAGGCTATATGTGATTTCCTACATCTTGTTGTCGGGACACAATACTGGGTAGTTTATTTGGTTTCAGCATGTCAGTGTCAAGGGTCAGTGGGAGGTGGATGAGTGCAGTTTTTGAAAACAGTAACTTATTCTCCAATATTGCCTTTTTATTGAATGCTTAACAAAGTAATAACCCCTGTGTGTGCCTGGCTGTGCATGCGCCAGTACAGGCCTTTGTCTAGCTGCTCTGTTTAATTGGCAAACATTTGAAGCCAGGAACAGCACACATTTACTTAAATGGCACTGAGCATTTGGAGGGAGGGGTTTCTGGTGTTGCTTGCTTTCTGTAAGTCTAACACTGCTGTTACTATTGGTCAGTATGATATTAATGAGTAGTACCATAAGATGTGTGGCAAAGAGACAGTATAATTTTCAAGCTTGGAATGCTGGGTTTTTTTTTAATCTGAAGTTGGGAGAGCTTTCTGATGTGTGGGGTGGAGAAAAAAGTGGATTTGGGGAGAGTGAATTATTTTTTCAGGCCAACAGATAGTAATCTAGTGTGCTTGAAGGCTAGTTTGTATTCTTGCATTGTTAAAAATTGCTTCAATGAAAGACATTCCCCTTCTCCTTGGTAAAAAATTATACTTGCTGAAATCAATAATGTCCCAAGACATGAAGATGGTATTTATATAAAATCCACTATACACTGTAAATTTTGAATAAAGCATTCTTTGCATGGTAACCCAGGGGCTCAGTGTCCCTTTACTGTGTGTTTTCTGCTCCTGCTCCCCATCTACCTCCCACGCAGCTAGCAGGGAAGGCAAGCAGCTAGTCACAAATCACCTAATGAGCAAGCATTCCTGCTGCTCTAGTGAAGCAGAGATGATGAATTTGTTGGGAAGGGACCTTCTGCTGTAGGTGGAGGCTGACGTGGGCTGCAGATGATGCTTGACAGGAATTAGGATGGATGAATGTGGAGAGTGGCCTGGCAGGAGGTGGGGCTGCAGATTAGGAGCAAGGGGAGATACACACAAATGTTGCCCTCAACTCTCTCACTTCTATCTGGATAAATTGGTTTGAGTCTGGTCTCCTGCATTGCTTTCTGCCCCCTAATCCATATGGAGACTTGACTTTGCCTTCCCCAGCCCTGGTGATATTCCAGCCTCATTCCTGGCACCACTTCCATTGTCTCCCTGGCAGCCATCCCGATGGCACTGAGCATGCAGGGTTTCCCCTCTGCTTCTCCACTCTGAGCCCTGCTGGGTTGGTATGTGGCACAGAGCACACTCATAGTGCTGCAGAAGCACAGGTTGAGAATGGCTGTTTGGAGCTGCAGAAGCTCGGTCAGCCCCATGCCTCCGTCCTGTTGGGAAAAATGCTCCTTACGTCATTCACACATGGTTTAGGAACACTTTTCTATGTTCCTGCAGTGCAGATCCCCCTTCTACCATTGCACTTCCCTTCCTCCTTTATACTTGCTGTTAGTAGTTTTTTTGTCTCTTGTCACTCAGTTTTCCTTTCCACACCTCCCCCACTACGTGGGGGTCCCAGCTGGGTTGGTGTAGACCAGAGTATTCCCAAGACTTGCTCAGGCTTTGGGTGCTACTGTAGCTGAAAGGCAGCCATAAACCCACCACTTTACATGGGCTGTATTTACTTTGGGTTCACCAAAGTGGTGTAGGCAAGCACAAAAGCACAACCTGTGGCAGCCGGCAGCCCAAAGGGCACCGCAGTGTCTTGTCGTGCTCCTGCTTTCATCTTTGTTCCTCGGTCCCTTGCTGTGGGGCCAGCGTGGCCAGGTCGGCTGGGATGTTTTCCAGGTGTGCCCTGGAAGCTGTAGCCACTGCACGCATATTATTTAGCAAACCACCTTAAAAGAGAAATTGTTGCAACATGCATAATCAAGCAATGACAGCTTCCTGCACTGGGAACATAAAGGAATGCCTTTACACTTGTAGTGGATTAAGCCATAGGACATAAAACCTTGTATTGGCAAATAAAGACATGAAATTTAACATTTAACTTCAAAACAGACAACAAAGAGACATTTGTATTTCCATAGCAACCTTACAATGTAGAAAATCTATATGTTGGGGATTTTAATGATATCTTAAATTCACAGTTATGGCAATACTCACCTTTACAGCTAAATTTCCTGAAGCAAAGAATATCACTTGTCAGCTTCAAGTCCTTTTACAGTAGACTTATGAAAATGAAGTGTTCTTAAATTTTTACTCCATTTTTAACTGCTCTGTGTACTAGTACTGCAACTGTTTTTAATATATATAACCATAAGAGGACCAATATACAATATAATTTAAAAAATATATATGCATCTCTCAGTGCTAAGCATAAGATTAATCAGGTGCTGTCGCTATTCTGTTGAAAAATTGTTTAGAAATCACTGTAGCAATAGACTTACATATACATCCAGTCTAAAACTGATAGAAGAAATTCCTTTATGTGAACCCAAAATAAATCTGATCTTTCCCCAAAATTCATGTTATTCATTCTGCCAAGTAATCTTAGTACATTTGCATGGGACACATTGGAAGACCACAAGATTTTGAAATTAGTAACAGGTGACTTACCTTTCTGCTGATCAAACACGGATGAGGAACTGAAGTCCATTCTGTTCTATCTCATCATTTACAACCAGACCAGACAAATGCCAAGTCCAGGGTTTTCAGGGAAGAATCTCATATATTACAGTACACGGTGCAACGATAGCTGTCACCAGTCTTCCTCTCAGAGAATTAAACTCGCTTTACGGCTGCAGGTTGTTGCCAAGGCAAGAGCCTGATAGAAACATTATATTCTGTTACAGACCCTCTTAAAAGGATGCCCCTGGAAGCTTATCTGAGATTCTGAAAAATGCCATGGCTTCAGCGAGTGGAAGTGCCTGCGAGCAGCTCCGAGATGCCGCAGCACTGGCAGCCCAGCAGCCGAGGGCTGTGTGAGCGGCCCGGGCTGGCACACGGAGCATGTGCAGCGCTCCAGCGGGTCCAGGGGTCACCCATCCTCGCTGTGCTGCCCGGGCCGCCCGCGCTGCGCCCACTGACCGGCAGCCCTGCGGCCGTGCTGCCCGCTCGACACGTGGCTGAGCACGGCTTGAGAAGTGCTGCGTTCAGGCACCACCTGACTGAACACCAGCACAGAGAACGCAAATTAGCAAGGCCTTCCAACCTCAGTTTAGTACTGCCCAAATACAGTTAGTTAAGGTACAATGAGGCGATGAAAAGTGGCAGAACACCACTGCGGCTGAAGTGGACAGTGTGTGACAGATGCAATAGTGCACAGCTGTGCTGGTTTTGGCTAGCTGGTTTTGGGGTAGAATTAATTTTCTTTAAAGCAGCTGGTATGGGGCTGTGTTTAGGATTTGCTGCGAACAGGGTTGGTAATACAGGAATGTTTTAGCTGTTGCTGAGCAGTTCTCACACTGTGTCAAGGCCTTTTCTGCTCCTTACTTCACCCCACCAGCAAGGAGCCTGGGGGCACAAGAAGCTGGGAGGGGACACAATTAGGGCAGCTGCCCAACACTGACCACAGGGTTAACCCATCCCATATGGTGACATGCTCAGCATATAAAGCTGGAGGAAGAAGGAGGAGATGTTCAGAGTGATGGTGTTTGTTGTCCCAAGTCACAGTTGTGTGTGATGGAGCCCCCCTGTCATGGCTGAACACCTGCCTGCTCATGGGAAGTGGTGAATAAATCCCTTGTTATGCTTTGCTTGTGCATGCAGCTTTTGCTTTCCCTAATAAACTGTCTCTATTGCAACACATGATTTTACTCACTTTTACTCCTCCAGTTCTCTCCCTCACCCTCCTGTGGAGGAGCGAGTGGGTGGCTGTGTGGGGCTAAGCTGCTGACTTAGATTACACTATGGCAATACAGGTTGTTGTCAAACCCAGGGTCCATAACGTCAAACCCAGTGTCTGCCAAACTGACAGTAGATCCATGTCTTTACACTTTGTTTTTGACCAGGCCTCTGCCTTCCTAAGTTGAGAACTCAGACCCTGTGCTGTAATGGAAGGAGATCCTGGTGATTTTTGCTTTTTGCTAGGCTATTTCTGTGAAAGAAATAATAATAAATGTACTGACTTGGAATTTACCCAGAGCAGTATATCACCAGCAGTGCCTAATGACTTGTGGATGGGAGGGGTATAACAAGTTTACTTAGCTCTGGTGGACTGAAAGAGACACATCATTATAAGGCAAAGTGATATATGAAAATAAGGAAAGATAAGATACTTTGGGCCCAAAAATGCAGGCAGGACCTACATTGAAGCTATGTCTTTGTTTGGTCAGCCTAAGAAGCCTCCATATTTTGTTTACTGTATTTATTCTGTTCTGGTGTTTTGACCAATTGCTATGACTATAGCATGTGCTAGAGACATACCATACCTGTGGACATGGTATGAGTTGTATCTTATTCACAGATCAAGCATCTGCTTCTGAACCTAAATCCAAACTGTGTGTTTGGGAAAAGATCATATGGCCCAGGAAGCAACACAGCCTCAACACCGTGAAATGAAACACCAGAGCTGAAATTCTCTGATATGTGGCAGTGTGATTTGCTCAAAGGTCCTTAACTGTGGAGAGGCATGTGGGAGGGTGGTGAAGCCAGAGACTAGCTGTTTCTCTTTTCTCTGCTGCAGACTGGTTTGTGGTTTGCCTTGTCTCAGGCCAACCTTTCTATAGTGATAAGGGATCCACCGTGTGGCAAGTGCTGTCTCTGCAATCTGGGAGCAGAGTATTGGTCTTGCAGATGGTCAGCTCCTAACTGGCATCTGCTTGCCAGGAGGGTGGCTCCAGGAGTGGCTCTGGCAGGTGAAGTCCAGTCCATCCAGTCTAACACCCTGACTCTGTTCAAAGAGCTGCCATGTCTGCTGACTTCATGGAGAAGGCACTGGAGACATCTCTGGTCAGGAATTCCAAACTGCAAATCTTCGAAAGACCACAAAAGTGACCTTTACTTTCTGCATGTGACAAGAGGCCATTTGTCTGCTGTGTACACAGGATTTCTGACCCTGAGCACTGTGGCAGTGCAGGTTACACAGCTAGCTGAACCCTCCTCTACCTAATCCAATTAATCACTCACAGTTTTACCTGCCCATTTCCTGTTACTGGGTCCCTGTCCTTTCATCCTGCTCCTGAGATGAAGGCAATGGGTTTTGGGTATTACTGGTTCAGTTTCACTCTTGCAGTGCATTAGCCTGGGAATGAGGTGCAGTGCAGGTATGCAGCCAGGGAATTTGTGGGAGAAACACCTGGCAGCCGATTCCTTGTGGGTCCCAAGTGTGGCATAGTCTTCCCTGTAGCACTGTGTACATTTGCCTGGGGCTTAACTCGACTTTAGCTACACAAAAGCCAGGCACCTCCTCTGAGATAGGTGTCCACAGATCCCATGGTTGAAACCCATGGTGTCTCTTGTGTTTGAGAGCTATCATGTTCCCTCTACATCCATCAAAAGGCAAGTAAGACCAATGCTTTAGCAAAACACCTTCCCCCATGTAGATGTGAGCACTAGGTGAACAGTTCTATGTTTCAACTATACTGGACATATCAGAGCTCAGACACTGCCAGAAAAGCTGATATTTAAGAGCTGGGCTTGAGTCACTGACTTCTCTGTATTGCTTCTTTAGAAGAAGGAAATGTCTCCAAATTCCTCAGGACCTCCTACACTCAGTGACTATGAAAGCAACCCTGGCTAAGGACAACAAACCTACAAAAGAGTTAGAGGTTAGTATATGTAGAAGATATAGATGTTAATTTACACTATTTTTTAATTTCAGCAAAATGCTCCTGACTTTTTATGCTGTCAGAAGCAGTTAGGTTTTCCTGTGATTATTTTTCTTTCTTTTTGTGGAAGAGAGCACTGGTATGGAAAAGTGATGAAGAGAGAAATACAGAGCATTTTTTTTGTATGTTTGTTTGCCCACATTTGCCTGTGCATCAGCGTTTTGCTGACTCTTCTCCTTCCACTTGTTTTTCATCAGGTGAATGCAAAAGTTGTGGTGAAACCACAGAGAGTGGGTGAAACATATATTCAAGTGCTATGTAAATGTTATTTACTGGGGTGCAGAGCAGGGCTGACAGCGCCACACTGCCATCACTAGCGGAGGCTCACATATCTTCTCTTCTCTTGCCCCTGCAGAGGACCTTGGCAAGTGGGCAAGGGTTTTGCATCCATTTGATGCAATGACACAGTCAGTGCTTGGGAGGAAGGATGAGCCTCTCCCCTTGCAAAGCGCCTGGAGCAGCAGTGCCCCCGTCTGTAGAGAGCTCTGCCAGCAGCCGGCACTACAGAGGCAGCAGCTCCAGCCGTGAAGTACTTCCCTGCTTTATTCACAGGTGTATCACAAGTCTGAATGTTCACACCCTCAGCGTTGCTTGGTAAGCATGCAATTTAGGGACTAGAAGCCAAAATTAACGAAGAATACTATCAACCTTCACTTGCAGTTTCTATTTGTAATCCACTAGTAATAATTTGATTATAAAGTGTTTAAAGTACAATGCTATGTATAAGCTAACTCTTCATTGGATTTGGAGCTCCATCTGCAGTGTTTGGAATGTTAGCTCAGACATCTGTGGAGAAATCAGACTACTAACCAGGCAGAAGGAGTCAGCTGTGCTCACTGGTGGGGACTGATCTAGGATCCTCCCAAATGAACAAAACCTCCCTTGAAATGTCAACAGATAAACAGTGACTAGGAAAAGGAGAATAAAGTCACAGCTACATCTTAGATGTTCCCATGTGGAATATAAAATAGAGTGAGGACCTACTCTGCTTTGATCCCTGCTTTATAAGGCCAAATACCTCCTCTGCTCAGTCAAAATGACTTTTTGCCCTTGATTTTGATGAGATCAGGGCATCTCTTATGGCATGATTTATTGGGATGTCAGTAGCACCCTGTGAAAAAAATTCAGTAACAAGCCAATACATCTGAAAGTCCACTCTGTGGACTGTTAAATAGTCACTGGGTTTATGGGTATTGTTTTCCCAAAAGACAATCTGCTTGTAATTAACCAAACCAAACAAATTTTTTTTCTAGGAGTGATTGTTGTACCCACTTCAGAAGGAGTGGGGGGTCTCTCATTGAGCTTATCACCCTAACCGTGCTCTAGCTTTCTCTTGTTACCCTCCAAAAACTTCCTCATGATATTCCAAGTGAAAAGCTGTGTTCAGAGACTCTGGCATGGTGTCAAGCTGGTTTGATGAGCCTGTTAGAGTGCTTGAGCCAGATGTGCCTGTGAAGGAGCACATGGGGTGGGTGTGGAGACCTGCTGAGTCAGGGGAGACGAGGTGCTGCTGTGTCTGTACTGGGTACACACCCTGTTTGTGACATCAAGGAGCTGTAGATGGTAAAGAGAAATTTCTGTGCAAATCCTCACTTCTATATTTCCTTTAGAAAAATTCTGTTATTGTTTGTTCTACAAGATAGCATAAAGTGAAAAATAAGTGTCTGTTCCAGGTCAGGTCAAAGCCAGGTAACCGGTGCCTGAATGGCACTCACCAGCAGCTGTCTGGTGACCTGCAGGATGAGTGTGCAGTGAATGACAATTCCTCTGAGCACTCCCTTGGTCTCCAGCCCACTTCAGGCTCCTGCAGAGCGGAGTCTCTGAGGCAGTGCTGTGATTCTGCAGAGTTCCAGGAGGTGGCGGGCTGGGATCAGCACTTGGCTCCACGAACCGGGGGGAGCAGCTCTTAAGGAGTGACACTTACATTACTTTCCATTAAATCCTTTTACGTGGAGGAAGAAAAGTTCGTTTGTGGGAAACCAGTAATCTCTGACATTATGCAGTGCATTAAGAATGCCTGCAAATTAATGAAGTCCCATTCTAGATATCAACTAACAGTACAGAGCATGACTAATCATCTGTGAATGGCAAGTTTTCAGAGCCTTGCTGAAAACCTTTGTGATAGTAGATTTGCATTGGTAAAATACAGGAAAAGCTTAACATGTTTTTATGTCTTTGTGTTCCGGATAATTAAAGGTATGTGTCCATTAGAGTCTTTGATTAGCAATATTTTACATTTCAATGCCAAGGTATGTTGGAGCCCCAGATAAGAAAAACAAACAGAAAAAAGGTGTCTGTAACACGCAAACTGTAAATTATGACACAAAGGATTTAGTCCTGCATTCCCTGCATACCTGGGACTCCTACTGATATCTTATCCCAGATTATGAGCTTTACTTCAGGTTTGCAAGGTGACAAGTGCATTAGTAGTAATGGAGCACACTGGTCTGTGGTTTGGCATGGCTATCCTTGCACAGAAATGGCAATTTAAACATGTGCCAATGAAACTCAAACAAAACTGCAAACATTTAACTGATATCTCGCTATATGTAGTGCACTCACTGTCAGAATTTGAAGTTAAGCAGCTGAGTAGGCAGAGGCAGGTTCAGAAGGCAGCCAAGCACACTGGCTAAACGATGTGATCCTTTAGACACACTATGACCACAGCCCAAGGGGCATCATGTTTGTAACCCATCAGGCCTCTAGATTGCAGCAGCATTTATTATTGCTTTGATGTAGCCAGGATGGTTCCCAGACTTACAGGACCTATTTATGGATGCCCCATTCACCTGCACAATTAGTACCATAGTTATGGTGAAATTGTGGTGATACTGGGAGGCCCAAGCACACATTGTGCTCCCAGGGTGTCATGCAGGTCTGAAACCCAACCTGAAACTCTTTTCAGATCTCAAGACTTTCCAGTCAACCTAGAGAAGACATTAAAAAGTTAGGAAACGTCACCAAGGTCAAGCGCAATATAGAGGTCACTTGGAAGGCCATAGCAGGGTCACAAACTTGGCTAGCAGTTCTGGGACTAGCAAAGGACTTCCCAATGGCCATGACAGGTTAGTGCTGGGTCACTTGATATCCTGGCTGTTGGGAGCAAGGGTGGCCTTACTGATTAAATACTAAATTGGGAGACTGCTATGTTTTGCTGCAGTCTTCTTGCACAGGCTCTGCTGTTCCAATTTACTGTAAATAGTAATGTTGTAATAATACTAACTGGTTATTCACAGAAAGCAACAAGTTTGTACACAGAACTGATGTAGTTTTAAATACTTGAATGGATGTTTGCAGGAGGGTTGTTGTAAAGTTTGCTCATTTCTCCCTGTGTTCTCTAGAATGAGTGTGCAAGAAATTTAGAAAACATATTTTGTTGCTGACAAGTGGCTTTTATAATAAGTATTTTTTGAACTTCAGAGGGCCTTTCCTGAAATTATACAACCATGTAAGTGGATCAAAGCATGGCCTTCAAATATGTAGATACTTTAACTGGCAAGAGAAACTGGAAACTCTTTGGGACCACTTGAAAACTGTCTATGTTTATTCTGCACATGGTGGGCAGGCATGAACTCCCTTGATTTGTGCTCTGACACAAAGACAAGCCTGATTTTTAACTCAAGCCTAGCATCATACTCATGTAGTCTCACATTTTTCAGCTTGATGTGTCTGTCCACTATATCCCACCTATATGCATGGGAAAAATAATTGCAAAGAGGAATTTTTCCACTACAAATGTATCTGAAACCTCCATATATGTTGGTCAGAAGTAATTAATGGATTACACACATGGATGTGGTGCAGTAACAAGAACATAAGAATGGAGAAGAGGAGATACTGCAGCTGAAAGGGATGCAGAACCCAAGCAGGATGCTGTGCTACATGACCTGGGGTGCAGCACAGTGCTGTGCATCATGCAAGGTTTTCTGTGGCACAATAGGTGATGGGCAAAACCCCACACCTTTGTCCCTGCTCTGTGAAACCCATGCTACGCATGCCTCCCCAAATGTTAGACAAGCACAGATCTTCCTGGAGAAATTGCTCCACTTCAGATGTTTTTTTGAGAGATGGACATGTTTTCAGTCTGGCTAGGCAGGCTTAAAGTTAAAAAAAAAAATTCTAGAAAGGAGTGAAAATAGGTTTTAGCTAAGGGAACATGCACAGCTTCTTTGGAGACATAGCTTGTGGGGAAATGATGCTGCCTCATCGCAGCTGGTTGAGCAGACAGCTTTCATGGCAGAGGCTGTCAGCGATGGCAAGGCCGTGTTTGCCTGTCCAGCCTGGCCTGGGTACACCGATGGCCACAGGCAGACCAGCAGCTGCCTGGTGTCTGCAGCACCTGCCTGGCTGTGCAGCACCCGGAGGCCAGCATGCTCCTCAGGTGGCCAGGGCTCCCAGCAAACTTCCATGCCTCTGGGCCTGCCCTCACCCTGAGTGTCAGCCTGGGACTGATTGTTGTATGAAGGGGCTATGGAATCACCTGTGTTTTTATGCCTGCCCAAGCCCTTTACCTAGATGAGAGGTCCACAGCAAGCTCAGGACAGCAGGGGAGAATATACAGGGAAGCAAGTATTGCCTGCGCCCTTACTAACTCTGTTTTTCCTCACTATCAGAGAGTGTGCCTTTTGATTTGGGCTCTCGCTCACTCCTCTGACCTCTGGCTGTGCTTGCTGCTGGCTGCTGAGTGGGATACAGGATCGAGAGGGTCCCTGTCCTGGCCGTGCTCTGCCCTCGCTGCTTGGAGCAGCTGCCGGGTGCAGCCAGGTCCCCCCCAGCCAGCATCCCAGCAGGAAGGCAGGGTGTAGTGGGAAGTGCACAAGGGCGGTGATCACTGTATTTTCACTAACATCGGCTCTTAAATTAACAACCTACTGACCCATCCCTTCTTTCTCTTCCAAAGTAACTGGAATCACTTTGGCAGTCTCTAAGTTCTACGCTATTCATTATAATGTATCAGAAGAGGAGAGAGCCACTTAAAAGTAAATGTAACAAAAACTTCCATTTTTAGAAAAAGTGAGTCTTATGGAATTGGCCAATATATTTTTAGGTATGTGAAAAGGCATGCTTGATTAGTTTGTGCTAACATTCAAGTTGGCTTAATAGTAAAGAAATCCTTTGCAAATAATTTTTTCTATTTCACAACTGGTTTACTGTGACTTGTGAGGTTGGTTATAATCCACAACTGACTTGACAGCTGCATGAATATGAAAGTATTTTGTCTGCAAATCATTAAAACATCATGAGTCTCTATGGATGAGTGAGAAATTTTAGCTGGTCTTTATTATTCTTCTCTTACAAAGCATCAGTTATTATCTAATTTTCTGAGTTTTTTAATGCTTTTTTCCCCCACAGAAGTGGTAAGAATGCATCAATCTTTTTGGATGTTTCTGACTGTGCAGGAATTTAAATTTATGCAAGCAAGGTTGGAGTGTTACAATCTCTAGAAAGCATTTTAGCATGTAAATTCTGTTTTAGGTTATGCCTGTAGGTGAACATTCAAACAAGATGAACAATAAGAAGTTTACAGCCATTTGCCTACTGAGATTTGCAAAACCACATACATGCAGACACAGACACCTACAAACACATTGTATTTGCCCACAAACATGCTGTAGGGCCCTTACCAGTCTTTAACTGGAAGCTAAGACAGATTATAGAAGTTCATCCAAAAGATACTGCAGAGGGCTCAGACTCAGAAAAAAAAGGAAATCTGTAAGAAATCAAGCCAGATAACAAATAACCTTTTACAGAACTTGCTTAATCCAGGAGGGGATTTGCTAATGGATGGTGGGGAGGGGACAGCAGACTGTCCCTGCTCCTCCTAAGTGGCACATGCTTCATGTCATATGTAAGGGGAGCAGCTGTGCAGCCTCTCCAATCCACTCCATGGCAGTACTGATCTCTGCATAATCCATGGCAGATTTATAACTCAGTCCAGGTGGGGCCATGTGAAATCACTTCATCAAAACTCTACAAGAAGGCTGCATGATGACAAAGGCGCTGGGACCTTTATCTTCAAAGATACCACAGGATCTCCAAAATTTATGGGACATCTGCTCTCATGTCTTCTCCAGGAACCATGAGCAGCAGGTACTTTCAGGTGTAGGGACTCTATCAGCAGTGCTCAGGGACTTACTTTCCTCTGAGGTTCTGGCTCTGGCTCCTTTTCTGCAGATGTTGCTTAAGCCAGTAGCTAGTGAAGGTGTTTTGAGTTTGGTGGATATATGCCAGTGAATAAAGCAAAATGGTGATTTCTTCCAGTAGAAACAAATGCATTTTCTTTGTCCGATCTGCTCTGTCAGCAACTGTGCACTGTGAAATGAAATAAGCTGAATGAAATAAACTACATGAAATTATGAAAAGCTTTCCTGGAATAAATACCCATGTAGCAGAGCGAATAGGATGGAGATATTTCTGGGAACATTTTCAAAGGACCACATTGTCAAGGTAGAGTTGAGCCAAAGCACATACAACAGCCACTTAAAATTGGGGGATGGGTTTCTATAGGAGGGTCTTCTGCTGGGTCAATGGAGTTCTGGCAGTGATGAATTTAGATCAGTAATTACTAAAACAAATTAAATATAGCAGACAGAGGTTATAGTACAAATTACCTGCCAGTCATATTTGTCATGATGCCAGAAAAGCTATGAAGTATCTTACAACAGGTTTGCTTTTCTTCTGGTAGGAGGATACTCAAGAGAGGAGAGACAATAAAGTTCTTACTTAGACTGTAAGGAGGCTATAAAGCTTAGCATACTTAAAATTGCTTAGCAAACACTGGCAAACTCTAGCCTAGACTAAGGCCATTTCTGTTGCAGTCTGCTGCTGTGTTGTATTTTCAGCAGGGAAGACAGAATTTCAAAGACTTGTTATCAGAGTTGGAGCAAATCTAGCTCCAGCTCCGGAGTCACTGGGCCACACGCTGTGCAGTGGAACGTGCATGTTCACAATGCCAAAGCAAGTAAAGCCAGAATGACAAGGGGAGAAGGGAACAGGGTACAGCACTTGTTTCATGGGGTGCAGCACTCCTCAAGCATTGGTTCTTCTACTTGTACAAAAGATGCAACTAATTTGGTGCTCCTGTCTGCATTTCTCTCTTTTGGGTGTTAAGCATCCCATAAACACAATAGCCAGTCTAGGTATGTATGAATATATATATATAACCTCACCCCCATAAACATTTACACACACCTGGCCAACCTAATTTATGTACAATTGATGTCTGTTGTGATACATAATATGCTTGTTTGAAAAGCTACTGATGGTGCAATTGACTCAAAACTATTGCGAAGTCTCCTGTTCCTTCTTAGTTAATGCTATTTGTAAAAAGCCTTAAGAATTAGAACTCAGTATTTTATTATTTGAGAACAATTAAAACCACAGATTTTGTTTAGATCCACGTTTTACTCATCCCACTAAATATTGGTTGCCTGGACATTTTAATCAGGATTATGCTCTCTAAGGAGATTAGTCAGATAACACTTCTTGTTAATTAGGGTGGGCGCGCACTAGACTTTTTCTCAAGGGTATGTATGTGCATGGAGCAGAATGCTTTGGAGGACAACTGTCTGTGTGAGAGCAAGGTCAGAAGTAGGATGCTGCGGAGCATATGACAGTGCAAATACGAGTGTTAGCATAGAAATGCTTTTAAACCAGTCAATTAAAAAGATACTATTAGGAAAACTGCATGGCAGACATACTGTTATAGGAGCAATCGTGTCTATTCAACTGCTATTCAAATGTATCTAGTGAATTTCAAGTGAAGGTGCATGCAGACTGCAGCTCAAAACAAAACAGAAAATTACAATGAGAAAGCTCGTTTTGAAGAAATTATTAGAAAAGAGCTAACTAATTTTTTGCTCTGAATAGTCCTGAGGTGGAGATGTTTGTATTATGCTGAGCACCGTAATTGTTTGAAAGAGTTTCAATTGAATGCACTTGAGATCCACTTACATTTTCTGTCTACTTAAGTCCAGAATTCTTTGCACTTTCTAAGAAAACAGAACACAAAGAAATCCTGATTCTTTACTTAAAAGGAAGGACAACAATTCAAAACTGTCGGATGAACCACAGCATAGTAAAATGTAGGCTGAATATCTGGATAGAAGTTGTGATAATAAGATAAACTAGACTGTAAAAGAGTCTGATGAAAGCCTGAGTGTTATTTAAACTGGAAAGAACAAAGCTGCCTGACATGTGCTGTAAAGAACAACCCTATGCTCATGGGGAGAGACAAGATGATATAATAGGTCTGTTCCATAATTTATTTGTAATGTCTATAATCTGTGATAAAGCATGCTTTTCTGGAGAGAGGCCATTATTTTTAAGCCTAGCACTGACATTTGGATCTAGTTTAAAGAAGTTTATGTCACAGGGAACCTTTTCAAAACTCTAAGACGTGATGCAAGAGGAGCTGAGGTGTTAGTGTGTTGAATCAACAGACTGCTCAGAAAAGCTGGAGCTGCCTAGAAAAGCACATCTGCATAGAAGGTAGTCTTACAGTGCTCCATCTGCAGTTGATTCCTATGTATTACTACAGGAAAAATCATAATGATTAGAAATACTAGGGTATTGGCTTTGTCACACCAATAACTGAATCCAAAACTTCTGAACAAACCTACATGTGAATCTTGCAAAACATGGTGGGAAAAAAATTTCATAGCACTTGAACTTTATCCCTTCCACATTACACAACAGAACATCCAGCTTTTTTTTAGCATCATAAGAATTAACACCAAGAGCTTTCAGTGAAAGATATGGCCTCTGACTACTGCATGATGGCTGTAATTGTACCAGTAGCTGCTGGCCTTGAATATGTAACTTATATGATAAGAAGAATATGTAAGAGCCTTGTAGCTTTTGTGCTCATAATTTTACAGCAATATTTTCCCTTCAGAATTACTAACATCGCAATTACAAATACCAATGATCTATGTGTGTGTGTATATATATATATATATATATATACACACATTGTATGTAACTACACAATTTCCTTGCACTCTTTACATTGATTCTTTTTTATTTATAAAACCTGGCATGTATGAGAACATAGTTAAAGAAAAGTATATTTGTCTTACCTAAAACTAGTTGATTCTATAAAATATATTTGAAGAATGACAGAGAAGAAATGTTTATTAAACATAATAACCTCAGCCAGTCAAAGAAATAACTGTATTGTGACCACCGTGTATTTACAGTAGTAGAAGATGACAGAGTGATGGGGTGGAGCCTTACAAAGCATTCAGCCCATGTTCAGCCAGCTGGGTAAGCCCAAAGTCCTTGCCAATGCTTCCTGTTACAGCAGGCTGCCAAGGGGAGTGGCGGAATGACCATCCCTGGAAGTGTTCAAAAGATGTGTGGATGTGACACCTGGGAACATGGTGGTGCTGGATTAATGGCTGGACTCAGTAATCATAGAGGACATTTTCAAATGTAATCATTCTGTGATTCAATTTGTTGGCTTCAGCTCTTCAGAATCATCTACTCAATATGAAATAGAAATCTGGGAAACTTAAATGCAATTTTAACCATTTGAACTTTGAGCTCTCTCTTCTCCCACTGATATAATTATGAGGTGTACTTCTATTTAAGGGGCAGTTTAGAATATGTATTTAAAAATCTCACTCATGGCCCATGGGTAATGCATCTTTGTTTTCTTTCCAGCCTGAAATATAAACTCTGGACCTCTGAGGAGATGGAATAAATGACCAGCAGTGCTGCCAGACATGGTATCCATGGTGGGTCATGGCACCCGTCATTACTTCTGGGTAAATCCTCTGCTCCATGATGCAACGGCATGAATCACAAGTTACTTTCTGAAATAGGCTAGCCATTCTCATCTTCATCTGGGTATTTCACTTGAAGTCATAATACTTTTTTTTCAACTTTGTGAATTACAAGTGCAGAGTAGCTGGCTAGCATCTATGTCTCCAGAGCACACAATAAAAACTTATCTAATAAAAACTATACAACTACATTACTAAAAATAACTTGGGCAGAAAAGAGTGAGCCTCATCGCCTCCCATTTATTTAAGGTCTGATTGTAGATCTTCACCATATTTTAGTTTAAGTGTGTGAGATGATGTCGCTGTTGAACCACTGGCAGAGCGAAAGAACCAGATGAGTTTGGGTGATGCAGAAAATCTGAATTTATTATTTAATTCTAAAACTTATATAGACTTTCCAAAGGTCGTCTGGATTGGGTCAATTCATAACCTCCCCCTAGGCCGATAGGCCAGGTAGAATGTCCATCTTTCCAGAGACAGTTTTCAATAACATCCAAGCTTTTATCTCTATGTACAAAACATAGAAGGAAGAAAAGTTCTCGTGGGAAAGGTCTGTGTTACCACAAGATACCTTAAAAATTATAATTAAAAAATTATATGTTGATTTGTTGTTACTTTTCCAGTTAAAGCATAGCTCCAGAATAAAATGCATTCTTATATTAATGGAATTTACAGGTGTTTTCCAAATTGATATGCCACAGCATAGTCACACACAAAATGTGTGCATTTTAGTTGATCATTGCTGGAGGAATATTTAGCAGTGGGCATATTTTGGTGTGGAGAATCATTAAGTTCCACCAGTAGTTGCAGCTGATAGAGAATACAGATAAATAAATAATGCCAGACTTGGGGAACAATTGACAAAAAAAATTGCAGAAGTGAAGCCTGAACTGAGTTACATCTGTTCCATGGAAGCCTTTCAGATGATGATAACCTGCTGAGGCTCATGTACTAGGCTTTGAGAGGTGCTTGAGTTTCAGTAAGTGCTGGTGGCCTCAGGTCTTTTCAGCTTTTTTCTGAGGAAGGTGATAAATATTTTAGCTTAATTTGACCTCAGTAGGGAGGGGTAATACTTTTCCTGTGTTTGTTGATGTGGTTTGCACCCCATTTCTGGGATCTGTCTCACACAGTCAGAGTCAAGGGTGATTTCAAGATGTCACAATACATCAGTGAAAGTAATTGGAGAAAGAATGTGAGCTGGCACTTGTATTCATACTGCCTAGTAATTAATAGCATAGGTCAATGTTGCTGGCTCCTGTAAAAATCTTCAGGCTCGAGCCAGAGCTTCTGCTTTCCTTTCTTTCTCCCGCTTGACCTTGAGTAATTATGGCATCTCACCCTTCTGAGTGGTTGTGGAGGAGACTATTTTAGCTGGTATTAGACAGCCCCAGATGGTACTCTAATGCTCAACACCTGCTATGACTCCTTCACTTGTTAGCTCTGCCACAGCTTTTACACATGCCTTTTTGCAGTTTGCTCAATGCAACAGGGAGAGGGAAGCAAAGGAAGGAGGGAGAGAAGTAGGAAGGGAGGGAGACTCACTGTGTGTTACAAGGTGAACGCAGGGAAGTGGTATTTGCTTGGTGCTCCGCTCACACCGGTTTCAGCACAGTGAGTGTGAGAACCCTGCAAGCCATGGGCAGTGGTACCTGTTCACTGAGTCATCTCTCTTGTGTCCTGATCTAGGAGAGTCTGAACATTCACATCTCAGCAGAATACATTATCTGGCCACTGTGGCTCTTCCAAAACTGAAAGAGTTTTCATGGGGGTTTTGCCTTCTCCCCCCATGACTGCAGAAATTGAAGACATTGTGAGCCACCATTCCTGAAAGACTGCCAAAACTGTATTGATGAAACAACCCCTTATCTACATTAATAAAATGACCTTATCTGTACAGCCCTCTCTTAAAATGTATGAAACCTACCTGAAGGCTCTTCCTGGCTGAGTGTATCTTTTCCAATAGCTGCTGAGGACATGCCTGATATTACTGTGTCTCACAGAAGGAGACTGGATCCATAGACCGGCTGCTTTCTGAGGCAGTCAGGGAAAGGAAGATCAGCTTAGTGGACTGGACTTTTGTTGTAATTAAAATGTTCCATTAAATCATGCTCTTACAATGCTAGCTCTCATAGGGCAAATATGTCTGGAACTAATAAATGGCAAGGTGCCAGACTGGTCCACCTGCTAGACCTGGTTTAGTCACCAGATTGATTTTATTTGAAGGGGATATACATTTACCATTCCTCCTGATCAAACAGTGGCAGCAGAGCAGGGCAGATCCTCAGATGCTGAATGCCAGCACAGCATCACTGACACCATTTTACCCAAAAAGAAAAGTAGGGCTAACCCTAGGCATCCCAGGTTTGGCACACAGCAGTTTGTGAGTGAAATGTGTCCTTGATCTCTGGACCTAAAGGCAGTCTGAAAAGGAGCACACTGTCTGCAGGCAGTTCTGGTTGCTGCCTGTGCCTATTAACAAAAGGGTAGCAATCCTGGAAAACAAATCCACATTACTAAATAGCCATGAGAAAAAAACACAGTGGGCAAGGGATCTGGAGAGTGTGATGTGCTTGCATGACATCTGCTAAATTTTTAATACACGTTGTCTGATTCCTTGCTAGTTGATCCAAGTATCTCTTTACTGGAGACAGCTCAAACAAGTTTTAATCAATACATTAAGAAAAGTGCTCAGAAGATATTTGGCATGAGAACCTCAGTTTCATCAGAAAGCAGTAATTGTCTGATTTTAGGATTCACGGTACATGGGGTGGTGTGTGATACAGTAATATGTCTTACATAGCAAAAGCAATATTTTAGTATCAAGAAACATTAACATAACCATGATCAAGGTGTGCTCAGGGTAAGTCTTTGTAGTCAATGAGGTTTAATCATTTTATAAATCCATTCTGGGAAAAAATATTTTCCATCTATATATTATAGGTCTAGATAAAATATTCTACACAGACCAGACTGTTAAACAATATCTAGTGTATATACATATGAAATGGAGAATCATGAAAAAATTGTCAGGTTGCATTCTTTCAAATTTCCTATTTTACTTACCTCAGAAATGACTGCAACATGCCATTTTATGTCAGACATGTTGGATTTAATAAAGATTACTTGTTGGTGAGAGTTGGTGGTGTATAGCACTGTGCAGACAAAAAAACATAGAGCTCAGTTCATTGACTCTGTCTCTGAAACTTTTGTCAGGGTGAATAACCGACTCCTACCATTTACTATGATGCAAGAAAGCATCCAGCTGCTGCTGCAATAGAAGATGTTCACATTCATGTAAAAGATAGTTGGACAAGTTTTGGAGTTTTTTGTTGTCTTTCCTGACCAGGGTAAATTCCCAAAGCAGAATTTCTGTCCTGCAAACAGGCATTGGTTTTGGACTGAGATCTTAGAAAGAAGAAATTGTGTTGCATAACTTGTAATCCTCTTTGTTTCAGAATAAGTATGTACTTGTAAATAAAGCATGTTGCACTTAGAATTCCATAGATGGCATCTATCTGACTAAACTATACTATGGATATTTCCTTGCACTGAAGATACCAGGTTCTGAGTTTGTGACTCTGGAGTCCCTTAGAGCCAAGAGAAAAACAGACGCTGCTCCCACACAACTAATCCCATACTAAAGCAAATGTAAAAAACAGGTCAGATGAATGGGATTCTTAGTATGTAGGACACATGAGAAATACATGAAACAGAATTACACTTGGAGAAACAGGAAAGAGTTTATGTGTTTCTTTTGCATGACTTCAAAGTGAAATGAAAACAGGCCCTTCTGAACTGTCAGCACAAAAGCACTTGTGGTCCTCCAGGGCCCCCGGGTCATAATGTTGGTGTCTCCACACACTCTTGTACTAAGATATGGTTCCTATGAATTTCCATGGGAATCCCCATTGTTAAGAGCTGACATTGGTGTGATGTCAGATTTTTTAATTATTTCAAAGCTGCTGTCAAATTACAGCGACATTATTCAGGTCCACTGACACAGAATGCAGACTTTTGCTTAAGCTTGTTTCAGTCATGTGCTGTTCCAGTTTCTGTGACCAAAAAAATAATCCATGATGGTGGGAAATACAGGTTTTCCCTTCAATGACATTAAATCAGTCGAGCAAGGTTAAGATTACTGGAGAGACCAACAGTTTTGAAGACATGTTTTCTGTAAACACTGAAGTTGTGTGAAATGCAAGCAGTTCCTAGAAAGTCTCTGTGAATTTCCACACAGCTTGATAAAAGCTACCTTACATTTAGCTTGCTGTCCAAGCTAAGATAACCCTGTCTCTCTGGAGGTATTTCTTTTCACACTGCTATATATACTTCACCTTTTTGCTCTGTCATGAATTCAGTAAGTCCAAGGATCTCAACACCTGAAGGCAACTTCCACAATGCCAGTATTCTGCCTGTTGTCATGCAAAACTCATCTTCTCAGGCCAACCTTGGATTATGCCATTAGATATGTGGATACTTCTTTTTAAGTTTGTTCGGTTGCATAATTTTTTTCATATTTTTGGCACATGTTTTAGTATTTATGACAACTATGGTGTTTATGATTACAGTATTATGCTTTTCACACAATAACGACTTCAGATTTCTCTATTTTCTTTTGGTTTTTTTTTCAGCTAAGGGCAAGCCAAAACCAGATTGCTTACTTCTGCATTACTGGTAGGTCTGCTAGTAAGTTCATTGTGATGCACTCTTATCAGCATGCAGAAATACTTCTTAATTCTCTCTGTACTATGCTAGCAATGTATTTTATCAAAATCTTTGAGCTGGATTTTGCTAGATACTACTGACAACTTCAATGTGTCCATATGATTTGTATTATTGCTGTTTGTATTGTAATATTTGTATTGCTGTTTTCCCTCCAAGTTCTGTACACCTTTATTTGTGATTTCTATCCTTCCCTGATTTTGGGGGTGATGAAACAAGCCATTTCCATAAGTTCACTCAATAAATTGTTCAGTGCTCACTGGATTGATAAGTTAATGGGCTTTCAATATGTTTGGAGAACTTACAACAAAGCATATGACCTGGATCTAAAGGCAATTTCAATTTTTTTTTGCAAAGGCTTTAATAAGTTGGAATATCTCATGATTATATCCCTTGATATCTGCTTTTATGTGGTTTTAAAGTGCCTACCGTGTCTTGGTGTTACTACTGAGATACGAAGCATGCTGCTTGCAGAATATCCAAAAGCACATTGGTCTAGATATCCAACTTAATTTCATCCTTGGCCTGGGTGACCGACACACAACCTTGTGTGTACACCTTGTGCTAACACAGTACCTACTTACCAAACATTTTGATTCTTCTTTAGTATAAGAAGACTTCTTGCTGATTGTGTTTTAATTTCTTTATTTAATGAGTGTCTTTATTGTAATGTTTTAAAATCTTATTGTAATGTTGGTAACAAAGCATTGGAATTACATATATGTAATTCCTCAACATTTAAACAGAATGTTTATCATATTTTGCTGGCACATCTTTCTTTAATCCTCTTTTGATTATCATGAGCTGCTGCTCATTTACTGTCTTCAAAGAATTCTATTCAAGTCATCATGAAAGAGAATATTTAGTTTATCCAATCATGGTTGGGCAAATCCTAAAATGCCTCCCAAGTCTGTAAAACTGCTATTTTTTAATCTTCACTTCATGATATTCTCCTCAATCGCAGTATCTTCTGAATTTACTGATTAAAGCATTAACAGCTTGCACATTTGCATTAATAAATACAGGCTGCTAGTATGCCTGCTCCAGTGAGTAACCTAAAGTACTTCAATGATTTGCCCATTTGCTTTTAATTAATAGGCTGAAGTTCCTGGAAGGACAACAAGATAACTGAGTAGATAAAGAAAAAAAACTTATAAACAGAGAAAAAGAGTCAGTCTTTCAATAGAGAAGGACATATAGCAAGTACCCCGATTGATCACAAATATCTGCCTCTCTCGAGTGCATTCAACACAATGTTGTCTTGTAGATCACAAAATAATAATGTCACAATAAATTATAACATGCACTCTGTTCACTTTTCACTGAACTTGGCTGGCACTTAGATGCTTCATTCCTTCTCAGGATCTATCGTCTTCAGATTAAAGAGCTGTTATAACTCCCAGTTTCTTTAGAAACAGATTAATGATATCCTGCCTGTTTTCTCAGACACAGCCTTTATACTGCCTAGTGAGAATTATTAAAAATGCTGGCCTTGATGCCCTAGCCGAAAGATCAAAGACATAAAATCAGCCAACTTTGACATAAAACAGGTGATATATTTTAGCTAAGGTTCCATTTGATACAGGTTCACTATCTACATAGTTCTACTGATAAAGACACAGCATGTCAGAGATAAGAGAAATAAAATGGCTGTGACTTTTTCACCAGCTGAACTATGCTCTCTATTTGACATTGCTGGAAAACAACATAGTAAACAGACAAATTAAAAAAAGATCATTGTTTTCGATCAACCTCTTGCCTCATTTTCAGTTTCTGTAAACAACAATAGCTTAAATGTAAAGAGAATACTGGCGTATAAATTATTTTTCTGTCACTGTCACACTGCATCAACATTGTCAGTGTGACCATCACTGTAACCCTTCCCAGTCTGTGCCTGATATCCTCTGTCATCCATGACTAGTTTCCCCAGCACTTGCCTGAGTTGATGTCAGTGACCTGGCAGGTCTTCTTTGGCTTGGCCTCTTGTCAGGCTACGTCTGTACTTGTGTTTAAAGCAGAGTTAGGCCTAAACCAGTCCCTAACTAGCCACGTTTGTGCTACATGGCTTTTGACCCCAGCGTCCTCTGTGTCCTTTGCAGTCCTTCTGCACCAAAGGACTTTTCCTTGTATGCCTTTTTCATTTTCATTTTGTGGTATCTGAAATACAGTGATCACTGTTTGCAGAGTACCAGTGGCACCACCAGTATGAAACTGAGGTGTAACTACAAGGGTAACTGGCTTATAGGACCAGGGGATGTAGGGTGGAGAAAGCCAGACCTTATACAATGTTGACTATGCTGCCTAATGGATTCCTACAATACAGTGCTGTGGATGTTGACTTATTCCATGCTCCTTTTCTCCTGGATGCTTTGTGAATATAAGTGTTGCACTGGCCCTAAAATAATAATAAAAATAAAACTACTAAAACTACTGCTACTACTACTACTACTACTACTAATTATCTCTTTATTGCCTCGTAAATATTGATTTAATTCAGAAAAAGAACCTCAGTATATTACTTTTCCTTCTGCCTAGGCAGGTTTAGCCTCAAAATAGAGCTTTAAGGTGTAATAAATGCTCTGTTGGTAGCTTGTTCTTGTTCACAGAATCTCAGAAAATTCTGAGTTGGAAGGGACCCTCAAAGATCATCAAGTCCAACTTCTGACTCTGCACAGGACAGAGGAGTCACACCATGTGCCTGAGAGCATTGTCCAAATGTTTCTTGAACTCTGTCAAGCTGGTGCTGTGACCACTTCCCTGGGGAGCCTCTTCCAGTCCCCAACCACCCTCTGGGTGAAGAACCTTTTCCTGATATCCAGTCTAAACCTCCCCTGACACAACTTCAGGCCATTCCCTCAGGTCCTGTCACTGGTCACCAGAGTGAAGAGATCAGTGCCCGCCCCTCCTCTTCCCCTCATGAGGAAGCTGTAACTGCAATGAGGTGTCTCCTATGTCTCCTCCAGGCTGAACAGACAATATTTCTGGTCTGTGAAACCAGTAATGAGAGTTGCAAATTCTCCCTGCCATAAGCTGGCTCCATCCTCTGGCTGAGAGCAACTCTGCTCCAGGGCTATTGAGCTTCTGTGAGATCTGGGACTGATCATCCCATGGCTGTCTCTCTGACCTAGTAGCATGTGTCAACAAATAAATGTTTAAGAAAACTATGAGCAACACATTCCTCAATCTATTTGGGGGCTAGCATCAGTGCCAGTAAAATTATCTGCATGCAAAATGAAGACAGTCAGACTTTAAGGCTCACATCTTCAAGGTTCTTTCAACTGACCACTAAATCCTGATGCTGAAGTATTTAGTGCCAGTACTTGTATCTTAGTTTTCTTACACACTGAACTATTTGTGCTTATGAGACAGGATATCATTGCTATCATATGGTCTCAAAAATATATGAATTTATAATCAGAGTAGAGTTCTTTTTCCTGGCTGAAACCAAAATGATAGAGCAGAATATGGAACTTCAGTTTTGAATTACTTTAAATTATTTTACTGTCAGTTCTGCATTAAGTCTGTGTAGGTCAAGAAATATATCCTGTTGTCATATGCATGAACTTCATACTTTCAAAATGTTTTCACTGTACTAAGGGGGATGCATCAGTAATTCTTTGAATTGCTCATAGGGTCAAATAATATAAAAATATTCAAACCCATGTGAGATACCAAAAATATAAAGCATCTCTTATTTTGCTATGCAAGAAGAAAATATATAAAAACCTTATATATGAGAAAATTTTAAAAACTGTCTGAAATAGACTATCATCTAAGCTGAAGTGGTGGCAATGAAAGAGATTTGGCAGATAATTAGAGATGACAGGTGAAGAGAGACCAAGGGAAAAGAAATTAATCGATTATAAGTGAAAAGTAACTGACAAGTGTCCATGACATCTCTGTTGAATACCCTTCAGCTGAAGTTTGTCTTGCTTGAGAGACAAAGCCTCACACACACATCTGCTTATTCTGTAGAAATAGGCCTGCCAGGAATATCTGCATGAGGAATAAATGCATCCATCTCTATGCACCCTTCATGCACATACATGTGTGAAATTAAATACCACTTTACACCAGAAAGCCAGGAATCACAAGAAACTCAATGGCAATCCACTTATTCTCTTATTACAGTTTTTCTCAATTTTTTTGCCACACCCCACATAGTCCTAAGCTTGATGTCTAACTTCTCTAGGATTTGTGTGGATGTGGAAAACTCTTAAGGATGTACGGAGGTGTTCATCTAAAATGGTAAGAATTCCATTATAAACAAATATGCAAAATATAAACATTGATTTTTATTTTAATGGGGACACTAATGGTCTCTATAATAAACTCAAGTTTTCTTGTCATAGCCCAATTGGGAAGGAATGCACTTTTTCTCAGGGAAAGTGCACATACGTGTGGAAGAAGGCAAAAGGAAAAAAGTGAAAGTCTCCTGTAAGAGCTCCTCATAACACATGGCATCAATCTTTCATGGGTTCATGCTCCCCTATATTGTTTCTCCAACTCCATGCATACTCTTTATAACAAAACATAGCTGCTAGAAAATATGATGAAAGATAAAGAGTAATTTTAACACAGTTCTGCAAATGCCTGTTTATATTTCCTATCAGGTCATTTTTCAGAAGAAAACAAAACAAACCCCCTCAAAAACAATAAAAAACACACCTTGTAATAAACTATAAAATGTGGTCCTTTCACTGACATATGAACACTCTATGCTTTTTCTTAATTCCTGAGTTCAGATTTTTTCTGATCATGATATTCAGAGGTTTTATATCCACTGAACTGTGCTTTGCTGTATCAAGAATTACCAAACCTAGAGAAAAGATGTTGAAAATCATTGTTATATGAGTGCTTTCTGGATTTAAAATATTTCTGTCTTAGTCCATCATGTACAGTTAATAAAAAAGCAGTATCAAAAGCAAAGTGAACTTTATGTTTTCTCCTGAAAATCTACCATTTTAATCCCACCTAAAGCAGCACCACTCAGAAAATGGCTGTAGCCTCACCTCAGCCCCTAGGGATTGAAACCTTCATGTTTTGTCTCTTTCCCAGGGATTGCTTTAATCATTAGCTGGACAGTAACTGGGGATAGGGAGGGAAAAGATTAACTTCCATCATTCCCACAGAGGTTATTGACCCTTGTGGAAAAGATGGTCAGGCATCATTTTCACAGAAGACTCAGACTTCGATGGTATAATATTGTCTGGGCTTCTGTTCTAGCCCTGCTTGGCATGGGGCACACTCCGGGATCGGGGGATGTAGCCCCATCGTCTTTCTGGGTGGCTCTACACTCATGAGAAGTGTAGGGAGAGGGGGCTAGGAGAGTTTAGGAGAAGACTTTGGCTGCAGGTGAAACACTCTCTTTTCAGTAATTTTCAGCTTACAGTATTTTCCTCAGCAAAAACCTGTTCTTTATGCTTGAAGCACCATACAGTGGCTCTGATATTTGGCTCTGATATTTAGTTTACACTGTCCACAGTACTGTTCGGGCAGATTTGCGTAGATAATAGGTTGGATTGTTTTGGAAAGCATTGGAGTTCAGGTCAGAGATTCCTGTGGCTTTCTCAAAAATTTGACCTTAATTAATATGTCAAGAATGTTAACAGACACTTAATGGTTTGAGACTAGACCCTGGCCAATCTTGCACCTGCACCTGCTATTAATTCTAAAGTTTGATGCTGTGCTCTAAGAAAGGAGTTGAATTTGTAATAAATAATGGGCCAAAATTATATATTATTATTAGAATAAAATTAGTAAGCTAAAATCAGAACTGAGTTTTAAATATAAGAAACAAATGCAGTGCTTAAAATGAAGAATTTAACATGTCTCATTTCCATCCAGAGTAAGTTTGTGTATTAATGTGTGAGTTGATTGTGAACACAAAAATATGTGCATCTATATCAGTGTGATGAATGAGGATCAATTTACCCAGAAAGCTGCAACTGGTACAACTGTAAAATTTGTTGGATGTTTGTCAGAAAACATCTTCTGACTTTATTCTAGATTAACCATGAATATGAGAAATGACCTGGCATGGTATAAATCCTCAGGAAAGATCCGTGGAATGCAGACATTCAGTTAATATAACATCCAGTTAATGTAATCAGTCATCATAGGTTACTTTTGCTCTGTGCAAACAGAATAGAGAGAACATTTGTCTGGCAATGAATCCCACAGTTTTATAGAGCCACCCTTACGTGCCAGTTATCAGTTTCTCTTTTATCTCCTCCTCCCCACTCAAGTGATCTTCCCATGAAAACCTCCCTGAACATATGTTACTTGTTCATATTATTTGTCATTGACTGTTGCTCATAAAGGCTACCAAAGTTTTTCAGAAACAAGGGCTTTTTATCAAAACCAGCAAATGTCTGAGCACATGCATAATGTTTACTCTGCAGTTACTCTGTAACAGAGAATTCCAACAATGGCATGTGAGAAGGAAATCCTTAATTATTTCAGTGACACATAATTAGTTTAATGATCTGAGCTTACTTGGTTGATTAGGCCGTGGTAAATGGGTCTAACATGTTCTAGCTTCTTCACTGATTTTTAAAGTATCCTATGTGATGTTAACACTTGACAAGCGATTACTCAGAGCCTTCACAATGTTACGAGAGATACTCATATCCCTTGGCTACCCTTCTCTCTGTGAATATTTTAGATAACACATCTCGTAGCAGCATCACAACTTGGAAAGGCTTTGTTGCAAGTCTACTTTTAATTTTTATTATGTGGGAGGTAAAACAGTTACGCTGGGAAAAACCTAGTTATTACGCAGTTCTTCCGTTTATATTCTATATATGAGATATATATATAGCTTTGGTACTGTTAGGTGCCTTACATTCTTAGTCATGCATTCAATAATGTGCTACAAACAAAATTGGTGGACACTTTAACTTTCTTTTTCAACACCTGAATAAATGTTAAAGAACATTTCTTTGACTCAGCTGGGATAGGGAAGGGTAGGAAAAGACAAGTACATGAGCATTATGCACAACTGCTACCAGCCTCACTGTTCTCCCAGTCATGAAACAGCTGTGGGACAGATCTGTGCATCTGGCACTGTGTCCACATAATGCACAAACAGCACAGAGCTCCTGCTGGCTGATCTGAACTTCCACTGGTCCTACACACTTGGTTTCTTTTACCCTCTTACAGGGGGGGAATGATTTCTTTAACTCTCTTACAGGGGGGGAATGTGCATGTGTGTGAAATCAGCCTGCTGTGTACTCTAGATCTCCTTTTATTTGATCAAAAGACATAACTACCAAATGACTGAGATCTTCAGATAGGTTTAAGACCTACATCTTGCAAAAATCTTTGCATTCATTTCTTCTGTGTAGTGTTATAAGAAATAAGTTTTTAGACTGCAACACAGACCTAGTTCAAGAGGTTTCCTGTAGTGGGGAAACTTCCTGTTCAAAAGCAATCTTTCACATACAATTTATACAAAAGTATGCTGTGTGTGCTATATTTGTATCATATTCAAGCACTGTAAAGCAGCAGATTCACTTGTAAAAATACAGGTCCTTCTCCAGCCTTTGTCGTTTTCTGCAGCCCCTGGTTTCGGGTGCTTCATGACAGGTTTTTAGGAGGGTTTCACTTTCTGGTGCTAAATACATCAGTGGTAGCAGCCTTCTTTATGCTGTAACACTTTCACTTCTTCTTAGAAAGCAGAAGCAAGAACACGAAGGGATATGCTTTTATTTCAAAAGTCTGTTTTCTCTTTTAACATATTTTCATGTGAAGATTTTTTCACCTTCTCTTTTATGCTGACTTTTTGCCAAATCCTGCCATTTGCACATGTATGTTGCAGAGCTTCTAAGTTACAGGGATATGAGGCAAGCAGTTGGTAAGGCCATAAGTACAAAACTGTACATACCACTGGACATTACGCACCCAAGATTTATGAACTTCAAAAGCCTTGCCTCAGTACCTACCTAAATCGATGGGGCCTTAAGTTCAAGATGAAAAATCATGTTGCCAGGGATCCTCAAGTTCCCATGCTGCATCAGCGTCAAAACTTACTGATATCCAGAAGAATTTTGGTCCAAAGGAACTCAAAATGAATTCAGTTTAGATGCAGCAGGTCCCGTACTTGGTAGTTGTGGTTACCTGTCAAGGCAGGGGGATGGCTCTTTCTCTGAAAGGTGTGTTCAGATTGCTTTTCACCTGTGGAAAACACACAACAAACACTAAACTGAGTGGGTAGACCCCTTCTGTTTTCTGTTTAGCAGATTCCCTCAGGTGCTGGAGTTGTTTCAAAACATTTGTATCATTTTCTTCTTGTGTCATCATTTCTGTGGCCCTTGTTAGAGCCCCTGTAATAAGGTCAGCTTGGTAGGATGACTTGCTGATTTAATTGGAGATGACAGAATGTCTCAGAAACAAAATAGGGGAAAATGGGGTGAAAGACCTGCCCCAGGCCTGGTTTTGGTCTGGCAGCAGCTCCTGCCTGAATGCCGAGGAAGTCCTTTTCCTCCTGCCACCAGCGAAATTTGGCATTTTGCCTCTTGGCTTCAGCCTGTGTCCTGCTGCCCGTGCTGAGCTCTCCCCATTACATCCTTTCTGCCAGGCTGTCTGCCCTGCCCTGGGAATGCTGACTGGGAGCCATCCCCCTGTCCCCCACCCAGCACAACTCCCTGACGCTACAGGCAGGGCAGGCAGCCCTCGGTCTCTGCTGCTGCTCCAGCAAAGGATCCTAACAAATGAAACACAAGAAGGAAAGGGCAAACCACAAGGCAAGGCAATAGCAGTGTGGTCAGTAGCCAGGCTTCAGGTCCTTGGCCAATAAAAACATTAGTAACAGTAGGTTGGGGATGGTTAAGCAAGCAGGCAGGCCTGAAATGCAACTGAATGTTGACTAGGAGTTGGAAACAGTAATGAGAGAGAACAGAAGACAGGGAGCAGGCTTGGGTGCCAGTGGCAGGACAGATGGACCACCTTCTTCTTGTCCTAACCTCCATTCCCCAGGTATAGCAGAATTTTTCTTTTCTTCATCTTCTCTGACCACATTTTCATCTTGCCCATGTGCTGGCCAGACAAGCTGACAGTGTCCCTGTGGCTGAGCAGCAGCCTCCTCACACTATCCTGCTTCCCAGCAGCCTGACCATCCCGCCAAAACATCCATATTCTGAACAAGATTTCCTGGTAAGCTGAGTGTGCTGAAGTAACTAGTGGGCTACATTTGTGACATATGACATCTATGTGACTACTGTGAGTTTAATATCCTGCTGGTGCACAAGAAATAGCTGCACTGGCCAGATTTGGTCCATGATTCAGTTTCTGGGCTAAACTTTACTGGGGCTGGTGGATGTTCCAATGAATTTCAGTAGGCATTTGTTGATTAAGGGGTGGAGAAGATTTTGTAACTTTGAGTGCATTGAAGAGAAGCAATGTTAATCTCTTTCTCTAGCATCTCTTCCAAGCTATAGGAATCACAGAAAAGGCCACAGGGGAATTGCCTAGAGCACAGGGCTCTGAGCAGAGGACTGACCGTCGTTGTGCTGTCTAATGACATTGTCATAGAAAAGTAAGACTAACCAAACCAGGTCAATCCAGAGCTCCTGCTAGCCAAGTGCCCTGTCTCCAAAAGTGGCTTACATTTACAAAGAGAACAACAATAAAACCAGGTTTGTGGTAATAATTCCTCAAAATATTCCTCCAGCTTCCAGCATATTGTGTGGCTGGTGGAGGAGTGCATTAAGGCAGAGAAGTTTAGATTTCCCCTGTGCTGCTTTCCATCCACATGGGACATAGTTTAATCCCACATTGCAAAAATATCACAAAAGGGATGGGAAAGTGGCAGCTATTTTAATTGTGACCTGTGACATTCCTGAAACTAGAGATGCATGGTGACAGTGATGAATAATGGCCAGAGAATGTCCCAAGATTTTTTAAAGAGAAGAATGAGGAGTGGGAATCAGGATATACAGTCCCATGTACGTTTTTTCATGTTAGTTTCTACTGCTGCTGCATTTGAAATTATGAGCTGACTTCTTATATTTCCTCAGAGTAAGGTTCAGGTGTTACAGAGGTTTACAGGTGCTGATATCCAGCACATGTAAAAGTGAATATCCATTGATGAGATGGTAGTAGTGTTTTGCAAACTAGAATGTCCCAGTTACTGAAGTTCCTCCCTGTACTTAGAATAGAAAATAACTATGGTGACTGTGGCCTCTGCTGTCAAACACTGGCTTTTGGAGTACTGTCTCTTGTACATTGGCTTCTGCAGTGAATGTATCTATATGTGCTCCCTATAATAAATAAGCAGGGAAATAACAAACAAGAAGCATTCCAGTCAGAACTACAAGGGGACTGAAAAGTTCATGGCCATTAATTCTTCCTCCTCAAACATTTCGTGCATCAAAAGTTGAATGAAATGATGAGCTAAGGGCTTGTGAAAAGCTTATCAGGAATAAATGTTTAGAAAACTTTGCTATTATACCATAATTCCTGACAAGTTTATCTTAAAAAACTCTTGCTGTATACTATCTTCAAGCCCAGAACTTGCACAAAAATGGACATTCAAAGTGGTTTCATCTGAAGCATATTCAAGCTTTCCATATCTATGTATCTAATGTTTCCCTAGACACCGCTTTGAACTATTTAGGAAATCTCGAGGGTGGTGTTTGTTTAAGATTGGTGAAGAGAATGGCACTGCAGCCTGGGAACCACACAAGCAAAAGAGAAATACTGTCCTCATGAAATACACTGTGGATGCCTTGAATTGCTTTGTATTACAGCTGATGCTAAAATTAGCATCGGAGTGTTATTTTTGCAGGAGCACAGGGAGCGTGCTCTAGCACAAGCAGAGCTCCAGTGGCAGCTCCAGGCCTGGACAGGACGGGGACTCCCACTGTTCTCCTGTCTGGAAATGCCATGTTTCTCTTACATTTCAGAGTTTCAAAAAAGTACTACTTTCACCCTGTGCTGAAAGTATAAAAAACCTCAACTTTCCTTCTTTGAGCCCAAAGAAAAGTAATCATTTTTTTTGTGTGCTTAATGCTTTAGTCCTTGCAAATCCTGTGGTGGGTAAACACCTTTCACATGAGCAAAAGCTACAGGGACTGCTCCTCACATGAGCAGGGACATTTCATGTGGATGAAAAGAGACTTTGCATTTTATTTTTACCTTCCAGCACTGGCTTTTTATTAGCTATTCATTGTATTATCTGAGTTAAATAGAGACAAACAGTGAAAGAGAGTTTTCTCACAGGTTGTCTTGACTGTTCATTTTGGGTTTTTTTTCTAAAATAAAGAAAACTGTGGCTAGAACTTTCTGCCCAAAGGCTTGTTCCTATGTCTAGATGTGATCCAGCATTTCTATGCTCATATGTCTTCAGACTCCTTGAGAATGTGGAAAGAGGTATTTTTTTATCTAAGGAAACAGGAAAATGATCAGGAGAAGCTTGACCATATTCCCTGTGCTTTTATACAAGAAAAAGAACAGGACAAAAAGTGCAACCACAGCTTTGCCCATTATGTGGAAACAAATAATAAGTGCCTAGCTTTATACTTTAAGCATCTCAGTCATATTTCAAGTTCCTTCTTTCTCCAGGTTTGCTTGCAGACTCAGGTCAGAGTAGGGCTGGGCAGACTCCATTATACTGATTTATCTGCTTTGACACCCTCTGTCCCAGCTCTTTAGCCAGGTCCTCCTGTTCAGTTCTGTAACTTCTCCTGCGTGGGCAGACACATTTTCACTGTTTACTGGTCAAGACTGGTCATGCCACAAAGTTAACTTCAGATCAACTCTACTTTTGGGTCTCAGGCTCTTTCTGGGCAGAGAGAAGGTACGGTGTAAGGAAGCTGGTCAGAGCAGGGCATACTCTTCATAGGGAGCAGGTAGCCATCACTGTGACACATTAACTCAGAGCATGCCAGGGGAAACAGAAGTGTTTGCTAAGGAGAATGCTTGTGAACCAGTTAGAGACATCACATGTAGAGTAAAGCAAATCTTGTTCAGTATATTAGCCTCTTTTACCAGCAAGTTGTCCTGTCCTTATCCCAGGTAGCAACAAATGTAGCTGGGCTTGCAAATTAGCCTGCAAGTGAATGAAAAAATCAGCTAGGAAGAACCCAAGTGTTTTTGCAGTAGAAATCATTGTAGTTAAGTATCTCCAACAATGTAGCTGAAGTCAAGCGGCCTAGCAGAAGATCCTTTCTTTCAGGAACCTCCCCTTAGCACTTACACCCCTGCAGGAAAACAGTTTTCACTTAAAAACCATTCTGGGACAGAAATGTTTTGTATCACATGCGTGCAAAGAAGCTGTGATGAATTTTCAACTACACTTTAAAATGCTGTCTTTCCCCTTGGCCCGCCAAGACTGTTGAACTTGTTTGTTAGAGGTTGTCACCAGCACAGGAGGGACTCATAGCAGGTCCAACCTCTTACACCTGCCACAAACACACAGATGCTGGAGGCAGCAGCACACAATAGGTCTGCTTTAAAGTTCATGCTGCTAGGTCTCCATGGGTTGTGCAAATATTTGCTTTTTTCCACAGTATCATGGCACTCCCTAAGTTTCTGCTCTGAATGGGCCCAAAATCCTTAAATTGAGATCAAGTGAAACTGCCATTCTTCAGGTGGTTTTGCCCTGAAACCACATCAAGATACATGATCAGTATTTCACTGAGTGTTGTGGAAAGGTATGTTTAGAAAAGATAAAAAGGGCAGTGACACTTCAGAAAACTGTGGTATTAAGAGCCACTTTGCATGAAGTGGTGCATCCAGAGCTCTCACATGTTAAGATGAGCTAAAATACATGCTGTCCATTTTCATTCAGAAGTATTTTCAAGACATGCTCTTTCATCCCACACCATTTAAGTTAAAGATGTGAAACCATCAGATGAGGTCCTGACTCACCTTTGTTCCTTGTCGGTCCAAACATCTGACTGCAGTGTCAGCCATCTTCCCTTCCTATGGCATGACTGGGGCCACAGCTGAAACTCGGGCCTCACATTAATGTTATCAGAGAGTATTACTTGGGAGGAAGTGTTGCAGGTGACAAGCCACAATTATATTTGCTGAAGCACTAGGGCTGGAAACAATAATTACAGAAAAGAACAAGATTAGGAGTACAGTGACCAGATTAGCACTTGCTGGGCTGCTGTAGCTCAAAGCTGCTAAATCTCCCTCTACCCACAATACAAACTCAGCTGTTGGTGACTTGACTTAAAGCTATCCACTCCTGTCACCTCAGGTGAACTCAGAGACCGTGTGCTTTGCTTTTACTGGGGTAAACTTACATTTAAATGACAATGCTTATATTTTCCCTAAACTCTTTTTTGCTAACCAACCTCAATCCTTCCTTTCTGAGCAAAGTTCATTAAGGATTTAAAATCCTTTTGAAAACAGAACATATATGTGAAAAGCATTGGTAGAGCACCGATTATCAGGAACAAGCCTTTCCCAGGACGAAAGAGGTGACTCTCTGTGTCTAGATTGAAGCTGCTTTGCTGCAGAGTGCAATCTGAGCTGTTGGGCAGCTGTCCATTCCCAAATATGTCTACGTATAGTCTACAACATACAGAGTTTAACACTGCATGGAGCAATGGCTAAGTGCCTTTAATGTCTAAATTACCTTTAAAAAAGTAGCATAAGCACTCAGGTCACTTCAATGTACCCAACCACATTATTCTATTTCTTAATGATAATGCTTCAGACCCTAAGGTGACACATTCATAAAATAATTTGATTTTTCTTTGGAAAGGGCTGTCATGAATAGAAAAACAATCTACCAGCAGTAAACAGACACACAGAATGAGGGCAGGGAACACTTCAGGAAAATAAAAACACAGGTAAAGACAGGACAGTATACCACCCTTTTTTATCAAAAGAATAGACTAAAAGGGAAGAAAACAAAGCTCATCTTGAAAGAAGTGCTGAAGTGCAAATACCTCAAGACAAGGTTGGTGATTAAGGTTTGTGTTGACATTTAAATCAGGACAGGAGTAAGGCCCACATCTCAGTTAGTCTTTATCCATTCGGGACCAGTGCAGACTGACGTTATGGTTCAGCACTATTAGGCTGTGCTTTCAAAGGGGCAGTGTTGGTGTGGGGGAGATGTACACAATGGCTCAAACTGGGCAGTGAAGGGGATGCACTATAGCCAGAGACACCCGTGCCACACACTGCTCCAAGGCATGCTCCGTCACATATTCTGGGACAGACTCGTGTCAGTGTGATGTTTGGGTTCTGACGCCACAGACTGTGGGGACTGGCTGGTATTTTTAATCCATCTGCTGCAGATATCAGTGGGGATTTCTTCTCCAGAACCACTTCCGTGTTTGTATTACACACAAGGATTTACAACAGACGGCAAAAAATAAAGGAAGAGACAAATGGGGCAGAGGGAGAAGGAAAGACAGAAAAAAAAGAGTGAAAAATGATTCAGAAATGTGTCTGTTCTTTCCGTTCAAGCCACTGTACAGAAACTATGCTTCTATTGTGGGACAAAGACCTTTGAGCACAGTGAGATGTGTTTATGCTGCTCCTATCAAAGAGCCTTTCATCTCTACAAAGCAAATTATTAACACATTCCACTGAAGATGTGGGGGTGGAGGCCTGGCCTTGGAAAAAAAAGCTGGCCAAAAATGAACAATTTTTTTATAAACACTTTTAATGATAGTGAATGGCGCCTTGCCAAGACCCTCATGCCCAGTGAAGCACTGCAGGCTGATTGTTTGTCTGGAGAAGTCCCGTGGGCTGAGTCTTTTGTGCCGAGGAATTTCTCATTTGAAAGGCAGTGGTGTGGGAGGTGTGGGCCTTTCCAGGTTCACCGAGTTAAGGTCTGCAGTGCCAGTTGCCTTAAACCTGCACCAGAAACTAATTTATGTTGGATGAATGAACATTCGCCTCTGTTCCAGGCGGTAAATTTTGATCTTTCAGAAGAAGCTCAAAACAAGAGGAGTAACCTACACAAAATATGCAGAACATCTCTGTTAATAAACTACTCCCCATGCATTCCCAGTATCCTGCACAGATGTCTGGCTAGCTAGCAAAAGTTTTGCTTACTGTTTTTCTATGAGTGAGTAAATATTTTATGTTTTCTCCCTTGCCCTGTGGATCAATATTGGCTTGCTTATGGAAAAAGTCTGTTGTTAGTAAATGAAAACCTGAAGTCAGTGTAATAAATCTGTTAAAAAAATGCTTTATTTTTTCCCACTAACTTTTTCTGTTTCATTTGAAAGTAATGTCATTATTTGCATGGACTTCATATTACTTCACTGCTATTATTGCGAGAGAAATATATATATATATATATTTAAATGAATTGCAATAACTTCAATGAGCTTGATAGGTTTGTATGATTCCAAGGACGGCTGCTGTCCTTGGAAGACAATATTCTTCTTCTAGGACAGCATTTCAGTTAAGTTCAACTCATGGTAAGGGAGTTCCCACGTGTCTCTGCCCATGCCCAAGTGCCTCTTTCACACTAAAGATTTGACCTTTGGGCAGTCATGGATCCCAGAGTGGAAAGGGAGTTTCTATGTGCTTTAGTTTTTATGTGTTTGTCCATCTCTGATGTTTATGTCCTTGTGTTAGCTGATTCCCAGGTAACTTAAGACTCAAGGAGATCCTTCTTCAAATGTTTTCCCCAAGATACAAATGTTCATATCCCACACTGGGAAGTAGTTCTAGAGTTTGAAGTAACCCACTAGCCAGTTCCACAAACTAGCTTGTGGTTAGTGTTGTGGAATAGTGCCAGCTGAGATGATGAAAATATTCAGCTTCCTGCTATGAAAATAGACATTTCATGCTTGAGAAAGGAATCAGAACTGGGTAGAAAAAAACCCACTTGCAATTTGTGGAACATATTGATATTAAAAGAAAATAAAATTGCCTTCCAATCTCTGACAAAAGCAAGAGTTAAAAAGTACCCTCTGAAAAGAGGGACGATACTGGTTTATAGCACATATAATTTCTAAGCTGTAGGCCACAGGATCCCCACAGTCTTAACTTGAAGGCAGCTGATCTGAAACCTGAGGATTTAAAAAATCCTGAGAAATGCCAAGGGCTCATTAGCTAGGAAGCCAGAACTACTGGATCCTTGGTCACCCTTTGGTCTAGGTGAACAGGTGAGGAAAAATCAGGAAAAACGTCTACAAAAACCCCACTGTGTTGCTGGAACTTCTACATTTTTATACAAGTTGGCAATTTCAAATAAAATAAAATTCTTATCAAAAGTTTTCCAGCAATCTCGATTTGAGTGAGAGCTGAGTTAGGTGCAGCCTAACAACACAATGTTCATAATCCAAGGGTTGAAAAGCAGCATAGTATTTCATGCACATAGGTATTCTGTGCCCTAGACAAAAACAGTCTCACTCAATGACTTTTTCTCTGTGTGTATATATGCCCATATGTGTATAACCCATGTACACACTCCATAAGTTGCCATGATATTGATAAATACAAGGCTTCATGATTTTTGAAGTCCACATGGGCAGGTTTTGTCTAAGGTGAAGTGTACCTTACCAACAACTCGTCATCTGTATCTCAGCTTTTGTAGTAAAAACCTTAATGTATCTCTCAGTAATGCTCATTATAGTTGTTCACCTGAAATGAAAATAAAGATTCTTTGTTTCTTTGTAATACTTTCTTTATACTTACACATCTTTACAACTCATTCAAATAATGAATTTTCAATATGCTAAGTTTTTTACACTCCCAGAGTGAATGCTGTTTGTAAGGTGTGTGTCCTCACTGAACTCAGTGGTTAAAGTCCAGCTCCCCTGCAGCCAAAAGCAAAGCTCCTGATTGATTGTAGCAATACTGGGATTTCACCCGGCCAGTTTCACTGACATGCACATTTCTCCATTCACTCCTAGCCTCTTTTTAGTTTTTCTTCCTCAGAAATCCAGTTATTTGGCATTATCTTTTCCTCAGTCAGCTGTTCTCTGTTCTTCTGGAGGACAGCTGAGTCCAAAAGATCAAAAGATTCCCAGACTCTTAATCTACCCTTACTTAGAGGGGTTTGTTTTGTTTTGTTGTTTGCTTGCTTTTCCACTGAAAGCTGTTTCCCTGCTCTACTTACCCTGCGTGAGAAAGTCTGAGTAGAAATAGTCCTGAAAAGACTGTCTCTGCAGTATCTGTGATCAGAGGCATCCTTTCACCAGGCTAATGGAAAGCTATTGTTCAGTGAGAACCGGTTTTGGGATTCATACTACTGAACCCATGAGGATGTTGCTTTCTCCCCGCTGGGTGCAGTGCAAACAGGCACATGGGAACAGTCTCTGCCTCAGCAACCTTACTTATTTAGTCTACTAGTTTAGGCATTAGGCAGTTATAGCAATTTATTATGTATCTTACACAAAATGTTTTTAGCAGCTTTTAAGGGCTAAGACAATCAAGATGCAGTTCTTTCTCAGATGTGTCAATATGTGGAACTAGATTGCAGCCAATATGCTATTGAGGCTACAAACACAAGAGCAGTTAAACTCTGAAGTGCTTAATAACCACAGTGTATGAGGATGTGTTCTTAACATTGAACTTAGAATCCATGCTCCTGTTCCTAAATACATTTAAAAGCCTCCTAGGATTCCATAATTCTTCAAGAGGATCATCTTCTAATTTTAATCCATATTTCCTACGTGTTAAAATCAATGAGGGTCCAATGACTTTCGGTGTTCCCATGATTCTTTGGAGTTTGCTGTCTCTTTAAAGGTAGCCGTCCTTCAGTGTGCATTTCATAAAAATGCTCTGGGCAGCACATATCAGTTTGTTGCTTCAGCTTCTTGTCTCAACTCTGCTTGCTCAGCCTGCAGTGGTCCCATGTTTGATTTGAATGTAATACTAAATACCATCTAATCTCTCCTTATTTTGGCCTCTTGATTTCCTTTTGGCCAGTACTACACTGTCACTTGCAAATATGAAGGTATGCATAAATCAGCTCTCTTCAGCAATATAGTTTTTAAAATATAAAATGTCTGTTTTCTGATATACTAAAACCAGAGTATATAATCACAAATGCCTCACTTGCTGTATTTTGAATTTCTTAACAGGTCAGTGCCTTCATGGGTCGTAGGGACCTGACACATTGATGTCCTGCATGTCACAACTATATTTTTGGTGTCTTGCATGAAAGTTTTCAAGCCCTTCTCCGAGTTTTGGTGTTATACATGATTTATCTTAGTTCAGGGCGCATTTTCCATTTCTGAAGGACTAGATTAAAATTTCATAAGATCGTCATATTCCTTATTATAAATGTCAGCGTTTTGCCTTTGTCCGTGTTCCTAAGAGACCATTTGAACTGGGACCTTTGTTTCTAACTTTCAGTTTTTCTGCACATTATAGCCCTCAAGTATGAGGGCTAGAGTTCCATGCAGCTTGTAATGCTTAACTTAGTCTGACTAGGCTTTTAAAGATATCTTTCGTTTTCCTTGGCAACAAAATTTAGTTTACAATGTGGCAGATTCTGATATTTTCTAGGCAGATATAAATACCAGGTTTCCCCTAATATTTTAAAAGGAACAGGACTAAGGGAAGTAAGTTTAGGTTTGAATAAATTCATACTAGTGAGTGAAACAAATATTATCATCTGACTAGGACTGGTGTGTCAGTCTGCCTTTGCTTCTGGTTGTATGAAAGAGGGAAGCCCAGTGGTTGGAAATGTTGCTTGTTTTCAAATGCAAAGGTTGAACTCCAGGACTAACAAGTGTGTGTCTGGCTCTTGCAGGTTATCTGAGGGATGATGGCTAAGGATGCAATCACATTAATGAGTAACGTCTATGCAAGTTTATTTTAAATACTTTCCTCCTTACAAGGGCCCAAGAACAGATAGATTTCACATAAAGACAGCAACAAACACCAGCTCTTTTTAATGTTCTTCCAGTCTGTGGCTCAACTGGAAGCTTAGTTTACAATTTATCTTTGATTCTTTTCTCTTACAGATTTGTCACTGCTGCTGGCAGCTGACTGCCCTGATGAGAGGCAGGAAGCTGCAAATGGGGAAACACCTTTCTGTCTCTTGGTTGATTTTTCATCAAGGGGACATTTCCTATGATAAGAAACTCTCAACAGAAGTGAGTATCTTAGGAGAATGGGGGGAAATGGAGAAAGAGGGAGTCCTAAATGGTCTGCCAGCAGTGCTGCAGCTGCTCCAGCCCTTGCACAAAAAATAACCAGCATTAAACTATTTATTTATATAAATGCTTAAAAAAATGTATTTTGATTTATAGGTAACTGCCTAGCTGGGTTAATTTTACATCATTTGTCAGGATGTGAAGTACCTTGTGTTATTTTTAGTCCACAGTAAACCAGCAAGTTAATAAGAATGACTCTGGGCTTCCCACTCTTGCATGCAGCAGCACCAGCAGACACAGCTTGCAGGAGGACTTGTGCTCTTGTTTCCTTTAGTGATGGCCAGAAAGCGGTCAGGTTGCTGAGTCAGTACAGGCTTACTGTGGTGTCTCTGTGTCAGCACACCGTGTGTCTCCTAATCCCACCCTGAGACGCACATCTCTCTGCACTGCTCCATGCTGACAGCAGTCGTGTCTGGGCAGTACTGAAGCAACGCTCCCCTCTGCTTTGGCCCTGTTTCTGTTTGATAACACAGGCTGCTGCCTCCCTGGCATTAATCCATCATGTTGTGTCTGGAAACTGGGTCAGAGAAGACTAGCTTTTTGACATACACTTTATAATCACCACTCTTCATAGTGAGCTGCAAGGTCACACAATTCAGTGGCCTGAGGAGAGACATGGATGCACTGAGCCACTGCCAGAGCAACTGAAAAAGAGCTCCTATTCATTGTAGATTACATGTTTTGACCTAACTCTGACAGAAAAGCATACCTGTCAGCTCCATGGCAGGCTGATTAGGTTAATTAAGTCCTTGTCTATGAGTACAATAATTAGAACTGTCAGTTGTTTAAACGATGATAGAAAAAAGGCAAGATTCAAGAAGAACGAGAGTTTGGAAATACTAACAATCTAGGAGTGAATCCATAGCAGACAGTGATTTAGCGCTTCCCTTCAGGCAACTTCATTTATGAATAATGCTGACGGGAGGAGAAAATTGTGTCCAGTGGGGTTTATTTTGTTTTGCACCTAAAGTAATGAGAATTGAGATAGTCAATATGTTTATAAATCAGATTTACAGGCTGCAAGCTTAACTGTAGCCTTGGGGTAACCTTGGAAAGCTTCACTCTTTTCACAGGGAAGGTCTGCAGAACAAGAAGAATAGTGTATATTTTCTCATCCTTTCAACAAAAGTATGAGAAACCATCTCGTGTATTCTTGTAGCTTTGGATTTGACAGTACATGCCATGCACCGGGGTGATAATTTATAGTAGTAGCATGGTTAGTAGCAAAATATGGGAAGAAATGGAGGCTGAAAGAAACAAACCCATAAGATCCATATATAAGGCTAGAAAAGAGGACCCTGCTCAGTTCTGAGAAGCCTCTTAGGATGTTTGATTCTTATGCCTTGTGTTTTTACATGCAAATATATTTGCAGAAGACCAGAAAAAAGAGAACAAAATAACAGTGTGTCTGGAAGACAGACTTGCTAGGACCAGAACTGAGTTTTCCTAGTTCAAAACAAAGAGAAGACTGTGGATGCTCGTTTTTTGTAGAAGGGAGTCTGACTAACAGCAGATCTGAGGAAGAACAGAATGAACAGGGACCTGGAGACCTCTCCATGGAGTGGTCATTGAAAACCTCACTCATGAAAGGACTAAGGTACTGTGTTCTGAGATACAAGAAAGTCTTTTTGGTAATAATGCAACATTAAAATTGGATTTAAGGAATGTAATTGTGTGTCTTTTTTTAAAGAACACATCTGCCCCCAATTTTTTAGCTTGCACACATAGCCACAAAAAAATCACGTAAGCCAAGCAATAATTAGAAAAACCCTCCAGAAAACTTTAATGACCTATCTTTGTGGAACCGAACAGTTTTTCATCCTACTTACTCAATCAGAGAAACATACTTTAAAAAAAATTTATATAGATTGATTTGGACATGGTTTAGGGAAGAAGAGGTAACACACAGATGAAGTTCCCAGCCATTTCATCACATTGCTTAAGAAAATATATTAATTGTAAAGTACAGAACATTTAGTAAGCATGGCAGTGATAACAACCTCATTTTTTACTGACAGGACATAAGTTTTCTGCGTGGTTGGCACCAGATGTTAGAAGAAGCTCATGAATTATATTTGTCTAGAGAAGAAGTGCCAGAGCCAATCCCTTTCCCACCAGCAGGAACAGTTTACGTGTATCAGCAGCTTTTCCAGTTTAATAAATTTGGTGATTAGCAGCAGTGATTCCTCAGGGTAAGGCTTGTTGGTGCTATTTTGTGTTAAGTAGAGGCATCTCTGGACAGCACTGTAAGTCATGCTGCCTACCCGGGCCAGCTGTTAAAGAAACCTCACTGCAGCTTTTCTTTTCCTACAGGAGAAACGTAAACACTATGTAAATGGCACAATGTAATGCTCTGCTCTCTGACTGTGGTGAATATCAAGTGCTTTAGCCAGGGATTTAAAGATGGAAATCAGGGGTTTCTGATAACTGCAGCATTTTGTTATCAAGCCTTTCCCATGCAGTGCTCATCCCTGGGTCGCACCACACACAATCTCCTCTGCTCTTGTTGATGAATACAGAGATCACTGTGGAGCCCCTGCTTTATAATTAATATAATTCAGAAATGAACAGAGACTAAATCTCCAAATAACAGTCATATCCTGAAATAAGGTTAGAATAAGAACATTGCTATTTACCTCCCTTCCAATGCTATTTAGCTTAAGGGAGCCAGGAATGTCCGTGCTACTCAATCAGGAATAGGAGGCAATACATTTTTATTTTGAAACACATTTTTGTTCCTACAGATCTATATGAGTATACTGTCGCATTCCAAATGCTAAAATTGGACTAGTGACTGTCTCACACATTATTTTATAAACTGGAAGTACTCTATGAAGAAAAATTATTTCAGGCTTCAATGCACAATAAATTACCACAGGATCATGAATCTTCACTCCTTAACAAGCAGAGTGCATGGTCTCATCCTACTACAAGAGTGTGGGGAGCTGAGATGCCTGTGTTTCACAATGGAGCAGGGAGAAGACCCCCTGCATTTACAGAGGTGAAAGGGCTTCATCACAGGCAGCTCCCAATTACTGAACGTGGTGCTCTTACTCAATTTAACAGTTCAGTTCTTACAGATCACTGTGTGATTCAAAGACATGCGCAGGTTAACCAGAGGCTGGCCACGGTCTTCATGTGTAAAGAGGTTTATTCTCAGAGCTGGTACACAGCGAGGTTTCCCGTGTTGGTGCAGGAGGGGGAAGCCCCGCTCTCCGGGCCTGCTGGCCCTATGGGGGGCCCAG